>JAOYMU010000263.1:71219064-71230924 GCA_025802295.1 Psammodynastes pulverulentus
ATATGTTTATATTTTATGTTTATACATATACTTGTTTTTCTCATATATGTTTGACAAATAAATAAATAAATAAATAAATAAGACAGAAGCAACATTTCTGTATAAGAAATCTCTCATCACTCTACCCAAGACTATCTATTGTCCAGCAAATTAAGCTTTTACAGAAGTAACTATCTAGATCATGGGTGTCAAACTTGCCGTGTCACATTGCCATCACATGATGTATCACAACTTTTTTTCCCTTCACAGAGCTGGGGTGGGTATGGCCTGCCTGTGACGCATCAGGCCCGTGGGCCACCAGTTTGACACCCCTGATCTAGATTAACAGTGAGAGAGAAGGAAATAAAAATGAATTGTGCAAAATAAAGAAATTTTGACTATGCAAATAAACCAGAAAAATGGTTGGCGTATAAGTTGAAGAAAAAAGAAAGAAAGTGATACTCAAGTTACAAGAATCAACTACTGTAATAACAGATAATGCAAATATGTGGGAAAACGTTTCATCAATACTACTCTATTTTACATAAAGGTCAAGAAATTTCCTCAGTAAAAGTGGATGAATATTACACATAAACAGAATTTGCTGAAGATGACAAAGAATTAGAGACAAATTTCAAATGGACTTATAACAGGAAGGGACGTATGTGAAGATATTAGGAAGACTGAAACAGGCTCCAACTTCTTACTACAAACATTTTGAGGATGAACTTTTACCATTTTTTACCAAAAGGTTATATCTGCATTTACAACAAATGATGAATGTTATTCTACAGGATGGAAAGATTCCTGATACTGTAGCTGGATAGAGACTAGACCCAGTGAGCAACATTGGACCTCCTGGACTCACAATTCCTGCTTGAAAAGCAGGCGGCAGTCATGGCTAGGAGGGCCTTTGTGCAACTTGGTGTTGTGTGCCAGTTGTACCGGTCCCTGGATTGTGAGATCCTACATTTAGTCACTCATGTCCTGGTCATCTCCTGTTTGGATTACTACAATGTACTCTACATGGGTGCAGAGTATTTGAAAGCTACAGCTGATGCAGAATGCAGCAGTATGCATAGTCTTAGGTTGGTGCACTTATCACCTCAATTATAGGAGCTGTATTGACTACCTGCCTATAAAAACATGTTTTTCCAGACAGAAAGCAGCCCCCACCTTTCTTAATAGCCCTCAGCAGATGTCAGCACTTAAAAGTTAAAGAGCTTATTGAAAGAAGCCAAGTATCTAGGTAGCTCTAGTCATAAGAAAATAGTCCTCACTCAAGATCCGAACCAGAACCAGGACAAATCCGTCAAGCCAATATAGGAATTGCCCAACACCCTTTCAGATACAAGCCTCTTCATTGCATCATCTCAGCAGCAAACTTCAACCAAACCTGGGAACTCAGACAGCCTACAAAGCCAGCTATGACCCCTACATAACCCCTACAACAGCCAATAGAATACATGTTCTTGCACAGAAACAGGCAAAGTCCAAGAGAAGATATAAAAACCCCTCACTCTCAACTCCATGTGGTCAGCTGTCCAGAACCACTCATGTGGTTCTGTTCATCAATAAATGGACCTTCTTTCCAATCAACCTCCAGCCTTCATTTTGTCTCCAGTGCGTTTCTCCTGGCTTGGAACTGAACCAGATGGATATTTCTTCCCACATCTTCAAAGCTCTTCATGACATAGGGCCAGGTAATCTGAGGAACCATCTTGCCTCAATGGTATCAGCCCATCCCACTTGCTCACCAGAAAGGAGATGCTATGGAACCCATCAGTCAAAAGGTTTTGGCAGGCAGGGTCTTTTCTGTCATGGCCTCTGCTCTATGGAGTACTGTATCTCCCTGCCTGAGGTCTGCCTTCGCCCTTTTGACCTCCCAGAAGGATGTTAAAACTTGGCTCTGCTAAATAGCTTGGAATTTTGACAGGTTACTCAACAATGGAGGTGGATTGACTGAGAAGAGGCTACTCCCATACTGATCTTGCTTTTTTGCTTTTTAGCTTTGTATTTTTAATTTTTATATATATTTATGGATTTAACTGTCCAGCCCGGAGTCATTTTTTAGAGTGAGATGGGTGACGCATAAATTTAGTAAATAAGTATCTAAAAAGGCCCAACACTTGATGTTAACAAGAAATTATCAATCAATATCTTTACTGAATAACTATAAATTGTTACCATGATTTCAGTTGAAAGATTGAAAATAACCTTACAGCAATTTATTTATTTACAGTATTTAATTTTTATGCCACCCTTCTCCACTATGGCGACTTTATTCATGATCAATGTGTTGTTTTTAACCTAAAAGACAATTACAAGTATTAGTATTAGTATTAGTATCAGGACTAGTACTAGCATTAGTATTAGAAATAATTTGGATGTGGAATATTTGGAACAACATTATGAAAAATAAACTGCACTGATATTCTTAGAAACAAATAAGGCCTTTGACAGTTTTGAATTAGATTTTTTGTTTACAATTCTGAAACATATGAATCTTGGAGATAATTTTATTAAATTAAGATTTATTTATATTTCATAAAAAGCACAAATAATTATTAATGGAAAACTATCAAAACCTTGTGAGATTCAAAAAGGGAAAACACCAGGATGCCTGTTGTTAACAAACAATATGTACAGTACTTAGATCAAATGGAACTCATGGAGAAACCTGGTTTTAAGATTGAGAAAAAAGTAAAAATGCTTGGATATTACTGTGACAAATATGAATTGTGTGTTGTTCTAAACTAACTATGTTAAGACACAGATTGACATTAAGAAGGACATGTTATGATGGGAGAAATTAAAATTGTTACGGGGAGAATTTCTGTGATAAAAATCTGTCACCTAGAGTAATGTTTTAGTTTCAGACAATACCTGTTCTGACAACTAACATACCATTCAAACAATGGCAAAAGGATATATTTACATTTGTATGGCAAGGGGGAAAGATTAGTTAAATATAAACTGTTGCCTGAGTTTACCAGATTTGAAACTGGATTCTGCAGTTTGTTAGTTGGTCTGGCTGAGAAACAAGATACCTTTAGCATTAAGATAAGGTGACCAGACGTCCCGCTTTTGGCGGGACAGTCCCAATTTTTAACAATTTGCCCCACGTCCCGTGGAGTTTTTAAAAAGTCCCAATTTTTGGAAAGAATGCATGACAAGCCAGGGAACGGCGGGAGAACGGGAAGGGAATATACGGTTTTCGGCGGCCATGTATTATATTTGTAAATTGTAGTTACGTTGAAATTAAAAAATATATATTACAATACTAAAAAAAAAAAAAAAGAACAGCTTTAAAATAGATAAAAGAAAGTAAAAAATGAACAAGTGGGTAAAAAAGTCAACAGTAAAATACACAGTGCCCCATTGGCAAATATATAAAAAACATATTCCCAATTAACCACCAACAGGGAATCAATTATTACTCTGCCACAGAGTTTATGGGAAAGCTTTGGATTTGTGGCTATGCAAGAACTCAACAGAGTTTGTGCTATGTAGATCGCAGGGTGAATGCATACCTGGGCAGCAAGTGCAGCTACTGAGAAGATGTGTCTCCTAGGTCTTACAAGATGCTGCTGTTTTATAACTGGCACCTGAAAGGTTTGGAAAAGCTGGTACATTTCAGGTGGGAGCCATAAAGTACAGCATCATGTGAGACCTGGAAGAGACATCTTCTCAATAGTTGTAATTGTGTAGCCCAAATTCTGTTGGGTTCATATAGCTATGAATCCAAGCTTTTCCATAGACCCTGGGGTACAGCAATCCCTTGACTGTCCGATGATGGTTAGTTGGGAATATGTTTTTCTATATAGCCTTCTCTCAATGGGGTATCATGCATTTTACTGGTGATATTTTCCTCCACTTGTTCATTTTCACTTTCTTTTACCTGCTTTAAACCTATTTTTAAGGCACCTAGAGTCACTTTGTGTTCAAGGCGGCATGCTCATTAATAAACAAATGGTCAAACAGAAATAATGGGAGGAAGATGGTTCCATAAATAACCAAATATTGAGTTGTGGGGAAAAGCCACCTCTCTTAACCACCTTGCTTTAGGGCCTTTCAATTTGCTAGATGTCATTGTTCGTGTAAACCTGAGGGGAGCAGACAACAATTTCCAATAACTTTGTTTAGGTAACAAAATCCTCTACACAATTGTTGAGAAGGCAGGAAAAATTATTTCTTCTCCACAACCTATAAAGCAAATGTCATTGGTTGGAAGTCAGTTCTATTTGTGTACAAATCTTATGGTTTTCTAAAATAATATTTGATTATCCAAATTTCTAGGTTATATTATGAAGCAGGATCATTTCTATGGATGAGTGATCCTACAAACCAAAGTGTAACATGGCTAGTGAAGAAAATGGTGGAAGAAAGTGATGGAAGCAGCTCACCTTAAATGATATTCTGTGAGTTAATATGTTCAGAGCCCCTTTCCCCATGCCATGAGAATAACATGTGAGTTCTGAATATCCAGACTGAGCTGATGTAACCAAGAGGGGGGGAGAAATCCAGATTTTCTTGTCATTTGGAAAAGAACTTTTAAATAAGGAGGCCATAAAGTTTGTCTTGGGAAGAATCAGTCCTCTTTTACAAATTTAATAGTATTATCATTGTCTTGTATTAGAAAAAAACACCACAAACAAATGACTTTTTAAAAGTATACCATATACCACAGAATACCATACCATACACATGGAACACCTTGACACTTAAGAAAGTGGGAAATCAGAATGCTTAAAATTACAAAATTAATAATCTTAGCAGATAATTGTTGTTGTTATTATTATTATTTCAAAATTCTCTTCCCCCTGCGCCCCTCAAAATATCTGGAGACACAGGATGCTCTCAAAACAGTGAGACAAGAGACAAAAAATCATGTTTTGCAAATCCTACAGTAAGAACAAAATGGTCATACGATGCAAAAAGGAACTAAATAACTTACTTGCACCCTCCCTTGTCCCCCAGTCTTTATCCTGGACTCATGATTCTTGATTATATAGGCAAAAATAATCCCAATATTTTCATTGAGGAGGTTTTGTAAAGGCACTTTTCAAGATATCATTCTTTTTGAAAAAAACTGAAGTCTAGGAGCCAGGAGACACAACGGGGCGAAAGCATCAGCTACAAGAAAATATGGACCACATATTCAAGTTCTATAGAACTAAAATTTTGGAAAAGGTGGAGAAGAAAACAAGTCATACTGCAATTTCAAACAATTTAGCCAAAAATAAATGGTGTTTTGCAGGAAGTGATGAAATTATCAATGTTTTAGAATGGGAGCTTTCAGACTGGCACAAAACCTTTAGATAGATGTTCTCCTAGTTTCCACATAGAAAACTTATTAGTTTGCCAAGTTTGTTGGGAAAAGTTATTAATCTACAGCAAGCATATGATTATATGGCAGATTTGTATTTGATATCATTTAATTTTGCTCCAATTATTCCTGTAAAAAAAAAAAATTAAGAAAATGAATAATTATAAAAGTAAGGTCAACTCAATTTTTCATACTGATGTTTTTAGTTACTAGACTCATTATAGCTAATTTCTTTCATAATCTTTGCCATCTAACCCCATTTGTTTCATTTATAAGTAGTGAAAAGTGAGCATCATGAAACTTCAGTAAAAACAAAGTAGCAAACCATATCATTCTCATGGTTTCCTGAGAAAGCAATTATCCCTTGTTAACCTTTATAGGGAGAACTGTCTGGATTATTCTTAAAATGGTTATTAAATGAAATCCTTTCGATGTATTATCACAATTTCTGAAATTATAACTAAGTGGACTTCTAAAACTCCATTTTCTCTGGCTTAGTGGCAAAACTACTTGGCTTAGTTTGACATGCAATGTAAAATTTAATGCAGTGTGAGCATTAAACTGTTTTGAGCTGGCTGTCTTATGGGGAAGAAACATGACCAGCTGAACTTAAGGTATAAATTAAAAAGAATTCAGTCAAATTAAAAAAAAAAGATCTACCACAGTAATATCCTTGGCCTGGAAGTGTACTAACTTTGCCGGTTTACAAGGGAGTATATACATGTATATGTATATATTTGGACACTATGGAATTAAAGTAAAAATAGCAGGGGGAATTCATAGTTGGGTAATGCTTTGATTAAGACCGCCTAAAGAATTGTATGAAAGATTTGAAACTTTGAATATTCCAAAATTCTTCTAACTGGTGAACTTGTATAAACATTTTGGGATGGAATAAGGTAAAAGTGGGGTAACATGCTGATCAGCTTTTAATCTTAAATATGGTGGTGGAATGCATTATTCGGTTGTAGATATGGCAAATTATCAGACTGATGCTAAGGATGAAGAAACACCAGTTAAGCTCCCAATTCTAAAAACACAATATCCAGTGATATATCAGAAGTATCTCCTGCCTTTTGTGGAACTTCTCATCCAAGTTTAAAAGCAGAACTAGTACACAAATAAAGGGACGTGGTGGCTCAGTGGCTAAGAAGCTGAGTTTGTCGATCAAAAGGTCATCAGTTCAGCAGTTTGAATCCCTAGTGCTGCATAACGGAGTGAACTCCCATCACTTGTCCCAGCTTCTGCCAACCTAGTCCCATCACTTGTCCCAGCTTCTGCTGCAGTTTGAAAGCATGTAAAAAATGCAAGTAGTAAAATAGGGACCACTTTGGTGGGAAGGTAACAGAGTTCTGGGCGCCTTTGGCATTTAGTCATGCTGGCCACATGACCACGGTGATGTTTTGGGACAGCGCTGGCTCTTCGGCTTTGAAACAGAGATGAGCACTGCCCCCTAGAGTCAGGAATGACTCGCACGTATGTGCAAAGGAAAACTTAGTACACAAATATTCTGGGACGAGTCCTATTTGAATCCTCAACCATTGTAAGGAGCACAGATTATGATGTGATCAAGACAAAGTGAAACAAAACAAACCCTCGCTGTTGAATAGAAGAGTTCAAGGTAAAAAAAAAAAATTACAGAATGAACAGTGTTCATTCTATATGTATCCCATCCTTCTAGAAAGAACAAAAGATAACACAAAACCGGGTTACTTTTAAAATGATCAAACATCATTATGAAAAATAAGAATAAAAATACAATGTCTTCGTGAGCCATGCCTCCTGACTGCATACTAGTGAGATATACCAGTCATTTGAACCCTTTGCCTCTTTATACAGAATATTTCTACTAGGGATTTTAGTTTTTCAGTCATTAACCTGCTTATTCCCCTTCCCCATCCTAAAAAGACAGCAATATGCTATTAAAACAGGATGTGTCCATTCCCATTTATGAATCTTAAAAGAAGAAAAATAAATCCCTACAAGATTTGAATCATATTGCCTGGGAATTCATCATATGCTGGCACATATTACTTGAGAATTTTATTCACTTCGTTTAAAATTACTTCTAACACACAGCAATCAAATTTAAGGAGTGCAAGGAATTCAAATGATCACCAGGCATCAATGATATCTCAAGAGGCAGCTTTCAAATCACAGGCAAGGTATAAACTCCTTTAGGAATTGTACATTTAAAAAAAAATAGATCTAATGACTGCATACATCTAAAAATAAGACAAGCTTACTCATATTGTAAAATCACTTGATTTCTGCATGTTAAAGAGGATAAATTTAATATTTTAATAGCCACTTACCCATTTCCTCTCAATTCCGACACATAAACTGTTGTGTTTCATTTTGTGGACACTCTTCTGGAATATATCACCCACCAAGTCCAAATATAGGAATAATCCATTCTACTGCTTTCTTAGAAGAGTTGACTGGAAGTTGGAGGTTATCTTGTTCAATAACCTGGTCAATGTAAGAATCCAGCACTGTAGCATGCAGTATCTAACAGGTGGCCACCACTACACTCTACTTAATACCTTCAAAGAAGAACCCACCACTTCCCGAGGAAGCATCTTCCATTGTTGAACAGCTCTTCCAATTATTTTTGTCTTGTCAGCTGGAATATGTCTATGCCACCTTCTACTTGAAAATAGCTGTGATTATTTTCCCCACAGTCATCACCAGTCTCAAAATATCGGACTGGAGGGTAAAACATATAAAAAACTGTTGCAGAAATTGGGTTTATTGAAAAGAAAAGACTGGGAGTGATATGATAGGACTGTTACAATATCTAAGGGGCTCCCACAAAGAAGAGGGGGTCAACCTTCTCTCCAAAGCACCTGAAGACAGAACAAGAAACAATGGATGGAAACTAATCAAGAAGAGAAGCAACCTAGAACTAAAGAGGAATTTCTGACAGAACAATTAATCAGTGGAATGACTTGCCTCCAGAAGTTGTGGGTGTTCCATCACTGGAGGTATTTAAAAAGAGATTGGACAGCAATTTGTCTGAAACGGTATAGGATTTCCTGCTTGAGCAAGGGGTTAGACTAGAAGACCTCCAAGATCCCTTCCAACTCTATTATTCTGTTATATATAACATCTTTAGGCTCCTTTTCATCTTGGTTGCTCTAGTCTGGAATCTTTCAATATTCTTTCTAAATTGTAGTTTCCATTCTTTTTTATTTGACAAGGGATAGTTTGGATCCAGTCTAGAACTTCAACACTTGTATGCCCTCTGAGCAACATTTTTGTTACACGCTCACATTTTTAATAGATTATTATCTAATCCATGTTTGTTAAGAATATAATAAAACAGTTTAAGTATAAGGTGCACAAAAGAATTATCATTAGTGATCCCCAAATATCTCCTGAAAATTGAAATGTTGACATGGAACTTGACAGAAGAAGAAATGTATATGTATCAAACAACAGTCCTCAACATTGGTCTTAAGAAGGTTAAATATTTACAAACGTTCAGACAACAAACAATTAAAATGTATTTATGAATAATCATTTCCCATTTTGGAAAAACATCATAGCAGATATTTCCAGATGGAAAAATTTCAAATTCTCTTGGCTAGGAAGAATTGCAGCCATTAAAATGAATATTCAATCAAAGCTTCATTTTTGTTTTGAAACGATTCCAGTCTTTATTGAGAATAAAGTACTAAATGACTGGCACAGACAAGTAACAGATTACATACGGTCTAGCAAAAGGACAAGCGTTACATTCAAGAATCTGCCGAATCTGCTAAGAGGATGAGGGGGCCAATGCTCCCAAATTTTAGACTCTTGTTACCTTGCCAGTTGCTTAGCGTGGATTTAAGAATAGATGATTGCTTCCATACAATTCTATAACCCCAATAGAAGGGGAGAATCCCTCAGAGGGACTGCATAGTTATATCTGGGCTAATACAAGCAGAATAGCCAAGTTCTAAAAGACCATGCTCTACTAAGTAACTTACTAGCTGTTTGGGCTATATACAGTGTAGGAAATGATTGCGTCCTGGTTTCACTTAGACCCTTAGCCTACAAAAATGTGGGGGTATAGGAGAAAAGGAGAAAGAAAACAGCAAACAGATAAGGAACCAGGAGGCTATGTCTGGCAATTTTTAACTCTTATAGGCAGCCAAGTGGGCTTCCTGTTAATTGCCAGGACCACAAGCTATAATGAGCAGCATATCCTGGTGGGATTCTTCCCTGGAGCTTAGTTTAGAAGCTCAACTGGAACATTTATTATTATTCATTGCACAGTCAGCCAGATGTTCAGACTGGGTTTGGCATTTTTGTCTACCTATCGAGTCCTTACCAAGGACATGGGATAGGCAAATCTGGATGTTTGATGGTGTTACAGATATCGCCGCAGGATGAAAGCTGTTCCAAGTAAAACTTCCTTCTGCAATTGACTGATGGCAAATTTGTCGATGCCTATGGTGTTCAAGTGGTGCTCCGGTTGTTTTGGGACTGTACCCAAGGCACCTATTACTATTGGTACTACCCTTGCTTGCCTTTGCCATAATCCTTCTATTTCTATGTCTTTGTATTTTGTTATTTTCTTCAGTTCTTTCTCTTCTATTCTGCTGTTTCCAGGCACTGCCACATCTACTATCCAGACTTTTTTGTCTTTCTTATTGACAATTGTTGATGAGACAGGTGTTATGTGGCAGATGCTTGTCTGTCTGGATTCTGAAGCCCCAAAGCAATTTAACTTTTTCATTTTCTATGACTTTTTCTATTTTATGGTCCCACCAGTTCTTGCTTACAGGCAAATGATATTTCTTGAAGATCTTCCAATGCTGGTGCTACTTTGTCATGCCACTGCTTGTAGTCAGTTTGTGCAATCTTCTTGCAGCAGTTTACCAGGTGGTCCACTGTTTCTTCAGCTTCTTTGCATAAGAGGCATTTACTGTTTGTTCCTGTCTTTGTATACATTTGTCCTTAAGGCTTGGTCTTGTGCAGCCAGAATTAATCCCTCGGTCTCTTTCTTTAACTTTCCTGCCAGGTCTTGTTATTATCTGCTTTCCCTTCTATTTTTTTAATGTACTGGCCATGTAGTGCTATTGTTGTTTTTGTTGTTGTTGTTGTTTGTTGTTGTTGTTGTTGTTGTTATCTGCATACAATAATGTGAAGTCACAACTACCAGTTCTTTAGTTGGTGTTAGCCTTCATATACATCAAGTTCTCCCTAAGAATCTAGGATGTTGCAATGTATCAGTGCAGTATATGTGTGGATCGAAGTAGCGAGGCCTTTTGCAATTGGTTGGTGGAAATTTTGCCAATGTGAAGATTTGGATCCTTTGTGATCTTTTCCATTTGTTTGTCTTCCATTTTACTATCCCCTGGTATTACCACATCAACTATCCATACTTCTTTCTTTTCAACTGCAGTTAAATCTAGTGTGTTGTGATCAGTTTATCAGTTTGTATACCGAAATCCTACAACTATTATTTTTAATTATTTATTAAATGAGTTAGGTCCTGGATACATGAGACCTACTAAAAAGAATACTGTTTCATGTTAGTATTTTAATAGTAATTATTTCATTCATCCCCTTGAAAGTAAAAATTAAACTTTGTTTTCGGCAACTGCCCCACAGTTTGCCTTCGTTATTTAAACTCTCTTCCCAGCTGTGACTTGCGAAGGGAATTGGGGCCCTCTCGTCCCACGTCTCTGTCAGCTGTTCATCTTCCCCCTCAGAGTCAGACTCTGACAGAGGCATGACAGCACCCTTCAATTATGTGAAAGGTTTTTGCACTGAAGATCTAGACCTGTTTTCAATCATAATAGAATGCAAAACATGGAATAATTTTTAATTACAATAGGGCAAATACCAAATGAATCGCAGAAAAAAATTCCAACAGTGCAGTTTGATAGTGAAAACTGTCAAAATTGTTACAAGTGAAATCAATATTGAGTACTGAAAATTGATGGGTTCCCGTTTACTGGGAATGTTCAAGAAGAGGCCAGCTGCTGCGATACTTTAATTTGGATTTCTTCACTGAGCAGGGAACTGGACTTGATGGCTTAAAAATACCTCTTTCAATTTTTCAAGTTTGTACTTAAGCTGATAAAAGATTCAAATTGTTTGTCTTTTGCCAATCAATAGAAGAACTATTCAATTAATTAAAACTATTTTTATTCCTGAAATAACTAATCTAGTATTCAGTATAGCTCACACATTTCTGGTTAATGAATCTAATCTAAAACTAGTAAATATTGCTGCCTCTTATATTCAACTTAATCTACTGCAACTTGAAACCAAGAGCTCAACAAATTCTTTATAGATGAGTTAGATTTAGATTTCATCATCTCTCTTTGTGATGCCAACAGTCCCTTATAAAATTGTTTCTTTTTTTAATGATATCAGGGCAATAAATGACAGAATGAGCATACAGGAATGCACTTCAGACATATCCTTTGCTTAGAGAATGATTTTCTCATGTTATATCTGAAGTGTAACATCTATTACACACAGGGCTTTTCTTCGTCGAAGAAAGGTGCCGGAACGCACCCCCCCTTCGTGTTGCTATAAACCCGGAAG
>JAOYMU010000263.1:71431555-71443115 GCA_025802295.1 Psammodynastes pulverulentus
GGGGAGGAATGACGCAACCTGAACATTGTGGTAATATATATATATTAAATATATATATATTAAAAAGGGAAATGACAAGATAGTAGAAAATGAAATTTGGTCACTAAAACCAACTGCATTTTGTTAAACCAGGCAGGAGTTTCTTCCAATTTAAGTAGTAACTGTTAGCAGCATGTGACATTTCTAGTCCATCCAGGGTGTTAGTAGTACATGACAGGTCAAGTCTGTCACCTTCATAAAAGCAATGAACATCTACCCTGGCACACAACACTGTTGAATCCCTCTGAGTATTACCAATGTCATACCAAATATTGTCAGCAGTATTTATCTGCTCTTCATCTCTGTCATTCATAGGACTATAAAAAAAAACCAAAAACCCTACCTGCTTACTTTCCCAAAAAGACAGCTCCTCTTTACTCTCTCTGATGCTACAAACTACATAGAATATTTTTTTAAAAAAATTAAAAATCCAAGAGAGTTAATTTGTCCTCCTGGCACTTGTAATTAAAATTACAAATCCTCCCGGGTGGAGTGAGGTGGGGAGAATACCGGTAAAATGAAGGTTATTGTTGTCTCTATTATTAATTAAATATTATCAGATGGTGCAATTTAAAAGAAAAGATCCGCCGCTAGGATTTGATGCTCCCTATTATCCTCATTAGGTAAATGGTAAAATAAAGATGAATGAATTAACAAGGAGATGAATTAATGATTAAGGCAGCCTGGCACACTTTAGATTAGATTCCATTAAGAGTGAGGGGTGAATGTCAGGGTGAAACTGTTGGATCCCATCTGTAATTCAAATACATGTTGAAATGAAAATGAAAATTAAGATTTAATTGAAATGGTTCAAGTCAGTATGACTGCCAGTCAGTGCATGCATTACTGAGTTGAGTCCAAAGGTTTTTCTTGATATAGGAACACCTATATACTGTATATATTTTTGTGCTACCTGGGTCCATATTAGGAGTTGGTCAACCCAGGACACTTCCAAATTGATTGATTCATTGACTGATTTAAAGTTATGATCACGGACTAAAAGAAGAATAAGAAATTAGATAAATTAGATAAAACGAATATCAGGAAATATTTCTGTGAACTCCACATAGGTGTCAGGAAGGGCATCCAGCCAGTAAATGCTGAGCTGCATCCAGTCACCCCAACTCTACCCCAAATTAAGGGACTACAGGGTCATTAAAAAAGGGAGGAGATTTACAAATCTGACAGAAAAATAAAACATCAGAATTAAAGGTAAAAGTAGATCTCTTGAACTAAATAAATCATTGGAACTGTGGTTGAATTTTGTCAAACTCAGCATCTTCTGATTGCAATGGCTATGGCATAAAATCTCATAACTTTTATAGCAATTAAAAGTCACTAAATAAGAAAGCAACCATTTATGTTTGGGACTACTGTAAGCTTCTGCTGATAATACACTAGACACTCAATATGGGAGATGATGCAACTCTGAAGAACATGTGCAAACTCTGTATATGTGAAGTGATGTTGTAATATTTCCCTATTATCTATCACCTTTGGGGATAGTGCATTAAATCATCCAGATGGTCCTTTTAAAGTGATATGCTTTACTATAAGAGGCAGCAGAAAAGTACCCTCTCCTTGCCAAGCTCTATTCTGCCTTAGCAACAAGACCAGCAAGTGGTGTTCTCCTTACAAGTTCTTCATGCTGGACAAGTTAAATGTAAGAGCTGGTGCTCACAATATTACAAAAAATTAGCTGTTATCAAGGCAATTCACAAGAGGCAATGCAGAGTTACTGCAAGAAAACAGACTGCCTTATTTTGAATGTGATTGTGAATGTGTGTGCTTGCACACACTCAGAATAGTGTGCTCGCTATCATTCTTCTGATGGAACCATAACATTCCTTCTACTCAATTCTATCAACCAGAATTCCGGGATTCCTCAAGAGAGCCAATAGGGAAGTCTAACATCAAGGAAATGAATTGGTGGAGTCCCCCGACTTTTTTTCACCTTCCTCTTAATATCATCTGGCTTGAGGTAAGAAAAGTAAAGTAGAGTCCTCCTGATCATAAAAGCAATAGAAGGACAGCTATGTGAAATATCTGATTAGCCGAAGCCGTTTGAAAAATTGTAATGCATTCATGCGCATCCTCAGCAGTCTTCTCCACCGGCAAAGTTCAAAAGCATTATTGCTCTTTCTATCTGGCTTCTTCAAAGTCCAACTTTTGCTCCCGTAAAGTGCCACAGGAATATGATGGCTTACATGATACTGATCTCTGTAGGTATAGATACATCTAAATGTCTTTTCCAAGGCCTTCATAGTTATTCTACCAAGTGCTATTTAATATTAGTTTGTTTTACTGTTGACGGTTGATCATAAAATGTAGAAGTCATCTTTGACTTCAATATCTTCAAGGTCAAGTCTAAGGCTTGCATTGTAGCCAAGTACTGTTCTTGATATACCTATCTTAATGATAACACCTCTTTACCTTTCATGTCCTGAGCAGTAAACATTGTGATCTTCTCTCTGAAAGTATCCAATCCCATTTCATCTCAGTTCACCAATGCCTAAGATGTCAACCGGCAGTCATTTCATTTCATTTTTCACTCTGTTGTGCTTTCCTGTTTTTACATTCCATATTCTCACTGCAACTCTATATTTGCAGCTTCAGATTTTTCTTTCTTGTATGGCAATCAACAACTAGCTATCCAGATGCTTTAATGCAGGGGTGTCAAAGTTGATTTCATTGACGGTTGCATCAAGGTTGTATTTGACCTTGGGGGCATGGTCGGGATGGACATGGCCAGGGTGGGTGTGGCCAGCTCAATGTCACTCACCAAGGCTCCATTTTTGGCTGCAACAAGTTCCTGCAGCCCTCTGCCAGCAAAAATGAAGCTCAGTGAGGCCATGTGCGGCCTGCCTGGGCACGGATTCCCAAGCTCCATTTCACTGGCAGAGGGTTGTAGGAGTTCATTGCAGCCAAATATGAAGCTAGGGCAGGCTGCGTGCAGCCCCCCTTGCTCCGTTTTTGTTGGCAGAGGGCTGCAGAAACCCATCACGGCCAAAAATGGAACCCAGGTGTGCCTCCCCCAGGCTCCATTTTTGCTGACAGAGGCACTGAGGGCCACTCCTTTGCTGTTTCCAGGGAAGCCCTATGCGCCAGATCTAAGCCCCCCATGGGCCAGATCCGGCCTGTGGATCTTGAGTTTGACACCCCTGCTTTAATGCAACCATGCCATAAACACCACTAGGATTCTGAAAAACCCTCCAATCTTCCTCAGGAGTATGTTTTGGACCATTCATCATAGAGCACTACACTCTCAATCATTTTATGTTGTCCATCCATGCAGCAAGGTCTTTTTGTACCTTTGCCTTCTTCTACACACTATAAATTGATACCTTCCTTTGCCATTATCATTAAAGGGATCATCCGCTTTCAGTACCATCTAACATCAGTGCTGCACAATAGAGGTGCCTGCTTGCTTTAGCTAGGCAATGGGATGATCTTCAAGCCTTATGGGACTTTTTGATACACTTTTGATGTATATTCAGGATTATTTGTGTATGTCTAGCTTGAATGCCCTCATACCATGATGAAGCAATACAGCAGGATTTGGCAATATGTTTTGGTGGAGATGAATTTCATCAAGGATTTTTGCTATTGCTAAGAAGCTCTTCCTGTTAATTCTCTGGCAGGTAAATCATTATGGGGTTTTTACAATGAAATACACTCTGGATCTCCAGCATGATCTGACACAGATTCATCTACATATTTCTGTAGTACTTCAGGAAGAAGATGGAAGTCATCTCAAACAATTCAATTTGCATTGAAACCTGACCACCTCGAGCCATGAAACCTAAGAGGGACCTCTCCTTCCCCTTCTTCTCTAGAATATAGGAGCTATCGTAGCCAGAGATATCATCGCAGAGACAGTCATCTGCAACAGATGTGCTCTGCTTGTCTTTTCCCCAGAATTCAAAGTGAACTTAATCTATGTAAAGTGTCAGCTAGTAAAATTCTGAAAGGCAAGACTGATGAACTTGAATCCCAAGAAACATTATTGTCTTCTATTTGTCAAGATGAAAATTTCTTGACTATTAATATGGATGTTATTACTCACCACAAGCAGAAGAATAACGTGAAGCTTAGAACTTAACAAAAACATCCGTGTGAAGACCACTGATACCAAGCAAAATGATCACAACCATTTGGTTGATTCAAGGAATGTTCTACAAACCTAAATGAACTACAAAGCCTACAGTTGAATTACTTATCACAAAGAACAAGGGTGTGATTGCAGGATCCAATCTGATTGGTCACAGGACCAGATGTCTTCTGAGCTTTTGGATTCATGTTGAAGCCCATCTTTAGAGAACTTCTCACTAGCAGAATGTGTGCTTTGGGCTATCTCTGGCAGAGATTGTGATTTGGGCTATCTACATACCCTGCTAGACAAAGGCTCTCTGAAGATGGGCTCCAGCATGAATCCAAAAGCTCAGAAGACTACACCTGTGATCCTGGTGACTTACCCAGATTGGATCCTGTAACATTATCCTGGGACACATATGTCCCAAAGATACTTTTTCAAGAGGAAACTGAACTTTCTGGTTTTTCTTTGAAGATATTTCACTTTTCATCCAAGAAGCTTCTTCAGCTCTGACCTGAAGAAGCTTCTTGGATAAGAAGCAAAACATCTTCAAAGAAAAACCAGAAAGACCCGTTGCCTCTTGAAAAAGCACTTTTGGGACAACTATGACTTGGATAATTGAGAATCTCCTTGGACACTAGGACATATATATTCACCTTCATTTGTAAGGGTGTGATTGTTAGTTGAGGCCACCCTGAGAGATACATAATGTCTCTTACCTGTTTTTTTCTGTCAATATATATATTGTCTCTCAGGTATCCCTAACCAAGATGAAATGGAAGGTCTTAAAAGGATCTTCAGATCTACCAGTCATAGCCCTTCTTACTCAACTGTGTGGACACAAATCATTCTGCAAGACAAGACTTCCATGGTATTAAACATACATTCGTGGTTTTTTGGTATAAGGTAAAGGATCTCAGAGTTCAGGTGTTCTAGTCAATGCTTCCCAGTGGAGGCAAAAGAAGGAATTTATTTTTCAGATGAATTTTTACCTGCAATGTTGTTACAAGTAATAGAGAGTTGCATTTGTCAACAATAGTACACACTTCAGGCAGGAGGAACTGTTTTGCTCTTTAAAAAGGAAAGGACATCTCTGGAAGATGGCTGCTAATTTGATCTGGAAGGTTTTAAACTAGAACACAAGGAATTGGGAATTATAAAATCATCAATGAGTAATGAACTGACAAGCAAGCAAAAGAGCAGCAAATTCTGAAACTATTCGTTTAACAAAGAAATAAAAGTAATATAGGCATAAAGCAAAAGAAAGACCAAATGCACAAGGTATGGGTAACAAGCAAGGTGAGCTAGATCTTGCAAGGCACAAAGGAAAAGATGATATAATATGGATTACAAAAACATGGTGGGATGAATGGAGTCTTAGTGGACAACTAGCTAAATATGAGCCAACAATGTGCAGCAGCAGCCAAAAAAGCTAATGCAATCCTAAATTGCATTAACAGAGGGATACAATCAAGATCAGGTGAAATACTAATACCGCTCTATAAAAAGCCTTAGTAAGACCACACCTAGAGTACTGCATCCAGTTTTGATCACCACACTATAAAAAGATGTTGAGACTCTAGAAAAAGTGCATAGAAGAGCAACCAGGATGATTAGGGGACTGGAGACTAAAACATATGAAGGACGATTACAGGAACTGGGCATGGTTAGTCTAGTGAAGAGAAGGACCAGGGGAGACATGAGACCAGTGTTCCAATATTTGAGGGGCTGCCACAGAGAGGAAGGGGTCAAGCTATTTTCTAAAGCATCTGCAGGCCAGACAAGGAATAATGGATGGAAACTGAACAAGGAGATATTCAATCTAGAAATAAGAGAAATTTTCTGACAGTGAGAACAATCAACCAATGGAACAGCTTCCCTTCAGAAGTTGGGGAGTTTCATCACTGGAGGCTTTCAAGAAGGTAGATTGGACTGCCATTTGTCAGAAATGGTGCGTGGTCTCCTGCTTGGGTGGGGGTTGGACTAGATGATCTACAAGGTCCCTTCCAACTCTGATTATCTGTTATCTGAATCTCATCAATGGAACATTAAGCTTGATCAGTAGACCTCATTTCAGAGATGTAGGCAACACAGGGGAGGAAGTGGTAGAGCACTGCATCTCATTAATGATTGTTTATTTGTACAGAGGTCCACTGAAATAATGGTAATAGGAGGGCTGAAAGCATCTAGGTTCAGATACTAGGCAAGCAAGAAGAAGGAACATCTTGCGAGAAGTCTGCTACAGACCACAAATCAGTCAGAGGAAATAGATGAGGATTTATAAAAACAGATATTTGAAACCTCAAGAATTATGAAGTGGTTGTGACAGCATATTTCAACTATGCAGTTATGTATTGGAAGACTAGTTCTGCCAAACTCAACATGTCATTTAAATTCTTCACTTGTGTTGGTCATAAGTTTCTCTTTAAAAGATTGAGATGGATACTAGGGGAGATGTTAGCTTGGATTTGGTCTTTACTAATAAAGAGGAATTAATTGAAGATATTACACTTGGGGGAACTTTGGATGGAAGAGACCATGGTATGGTCCTAATCCAACACCTTAACCACCATCTCCCATTGGGTCCTATGGTTTTTGCTGGCCCTTCTCTCTTACGTCTAAGCACAGTGGAAGTTGTATCATTAAAATAAAAATAGTCAACTGTATTATGTTAAATGAATCCATTTCACATATGGTTGAGCAAAAGGGGCCTGGAGAGCTTGGCCTCTATCTGTTGTGTTAGTATCATCACTTGAATCAGTAGGATCAGAACAAAAACCAAGTTACAGTAGCTCCTATATATTTCATAGATTCTGTCAATTTAATGGTAATTTTAGAGGGCTTTATACACATCTTCAAAGTTTGGGGAGCCTGTATAGTGTACAATAGCTACAATAAATGAGCAAAAATATCTGAAACAGTGTCAAACTCAGGGCCCCCGGGTCAGATCCAGGCCACTGGGTGCTTAGATCTGGCTCATGAGGCCACCCTGGAAACAGTGATAGACTGGCCCATGGCCCTCCTGAGCTCCCATTTTACTGGCAGAGGGTTGCAGGAAGTTGTTGCAACTGAAAACAGAGCTCACAAGGGCTGCACACAGACTTCCCGAGCTCTGTTTCAGCTGGCAGAGGGTTGCAGGAGGTCGTTGCAGACAAAAATGGAACTCAGGAGCCCATTTTTGCTGGCAGAGTACTTGAGCCCACAGGCACCCCAATATGAGTGATGTTGAACTGGCCACACCCACCCTGGCCATGCCCACCCAGGCCCCCAAAATCAAACACAACCCTGATTTAGCCCTTAATGAAATCAAGTTTGACACCCCTGATCTAAAGTCTTGTCTTGTTTTTTCTGCAAAAGATTAAAATATCTACGGCTCTTGAAAACATCCCACACTGCATTTTTCTTTCTACCCAAGATTCTTGCAATTAATTCTAGCATTCATTTTGGTGTCTTAGCTGTTCAGGAGTTACAAATGCTGCTGGTGTCTTTATTTGTCATTTGTTTTATGCCATGAAAGAAGCACAAAGTGTCTATTGCTGTTTCTTTGACAGATCATATTCCACATACTGGTTAAATCACCAGAAAACCTCTTATTTTAGGTGGGCAAAATATTGCCTGGACATTTTAACGTATGTCCCTGAAACTGGCAAGAATAGATAAATTAAATAAAATCAGAATGCCAGGAAATTAATCTAGTTCATTCATTCACTGAGAACCATAGGTCTATTGAATATAATGGCTGCTACCTATTTAGGATAGAATTTAGCACTTTCTGAGCTTGCTGTTTCCTCCTGGATTTGGTTTGTTGCACCCTTTTCTTTCTTGGTTGCTAAAATTAACTTAGAACAGAAAAGGAGTTCAGAGAAAGAGATGCCAAAGTCTGGTCCCTCATACTACTAACAAATAAATGAATTTGCTTCATACTAGCAAACAATACTTAATGTGGGTTTTGCCTGGACTGAAGGGAAGACTCCTCCCAAAGCTTCCATTTAGTCTACAATACAGTCCTTTCAATAGTTCCAAGACCCATTTGCACTACTCAGTTGACCTTGACGACACAGATAAACCTCCAGGTGGTCTTAACGACTTCCTGTTGGAACTGTTGAAAGCACTGTGTTGTAGACTGGAGATAAATGATGTCGTATCCCTCCCCTCTGTTGAGAGAGGGCTGTTCAATTTTGACACAGATGGCCTCTTTGACCCCTCTTTCAAGCCAGCAGTCCTCTCTGTCCAAAATATGGACTTTGTTGTCTTCAAAAGAGGGGCCTGTGTCTTTTAAATGCAGATGGACTGCTGAATCTTGTCCAGATGTGTTTGTTCTCCTATGTTGTGCCATGCGTTTTTGAAGTGGTTGTTTTGTTTACCCAAATCTGTCACACAGCTCACTGTATTCCCCACCCTCCAGTCAGAGCTGAAGAAGCTTCTTGGATGAGAAGCGAAACGTCTTCAAAGAAAAACCAGAAAGTCGAGTTGCCTCTTGAAAAAGGACTTGAGAATGTCGGTAGATTTTGTCAGGATGGGTCAGGGTTGACTTATGAAAACCACCACATCTTACTACACACGTAAGGCAGATTTTTTTTTAGCAGTCATACACATAATCTTTCAACTGCTTGCATTCCCCAACCTGGTGCCCTCAAATATATCAAGTTACAACTGTCATTAGGATGGTGATGGAAGGACAAAAAGAGGAAGGCAGGTTGGTTATACAGGTGCAATTTACCTGTGAGACAAGAGTACAAGTCCAGGTAATCCTTCACTTACAGCCCCAATTGAGCCCAAATTTTTTGTTGCTAAGTGAGACTTTGTTAAATGAGTTTTCCCCATTTTATGTCCTTTCTTGCCACAGCGGTTAGGTGAATTTCTGCAGTGAAAGATTCGTTAAGGCAGTTTTGCCTCATTTTACGACTTCTCTTGAGACATTGCTTAAGCGAATCACTGCACTGGTTTAAATTAGTAACGTGGTTGTTAAGCGAATCTGGCTTCCCCATTGGCTTGCCAGAAGATGGCGGAAGGTGATCCCATGGCCCCAGAACACTGCAACCGTCATAAATATGAGTCAGTTGCCGAACATCTGAATTTTAATGACACTATCATGGGGATGCCGCCATGGTTGTGTGAAAAACAGTCATCATGTTACTTTTTTCAGTGACTTTAAACGGTCACTAAATGAACTATTGTTAAGTCGAGGACTACCTTCACCTTATCAATCAACAACTGTAATGTTTAAAACCCTATTGCATTTGATTTTCTAAAAAAACTATCATAGATAAGAAGGGCTCCCTTACAAGGTTTCCTAGCACTGTGTATATGGAAATAGAGACACTATGAACTACAAACCTCCATCAAGCATCAGGGGAGATTTTTCCCTCCCTCACAGCTACAGGTCTCTCAAGTACAAAGATAACATGCAAATTAATCTGCATCCTCATAACAAAGAGTTTTACCTCAGGGGTAAAAATGCTGATCGGACCAGACAAGCGATATGGAGCACAAGTTAGATGGAAACCCTCAAAAACCTGGGGTTGAAAGATTTTCTGCTCCTAGGCCAGTGATGGCTAACCTTTTCGGTGTCGAGTGCCCAAAGCACACGTACGCAATCCCAAAATGCAATGCGAGTGCTCCCCGCGCATGCGCCCTGTGCCCCCTGCCCATTTTTGGCTTCCAGGTTGGTGCAGAAGGCCTCCCAGGCCCAAAACAGGGTGTGGGGGCATGTGAACGCACGAGAACCCCCAAAATGCAATGCGAGTGCCCCACACACATGCGTCTCACCTCCCACGCATGCGCAGCAGAGACCTGAAAACCAGCTGGCCAGCAGGAGGCGCACACACATGCCTGGTGGAACTGGGCTGGGGCGACAGCTGGTGTACCCGCAGAGTACACCAGCTGGTGTACCCGCAGAGAGGGCTCTACGTGCCACCTGTGGTAGGTGTGCCATAGGTTTGCCATCACAGTCCTAAGCAGTACGATTTATTTATTGTTTATTTATCAAATTTTACAAGGCGTATACAACCATCCAATAAAAACAAATCGTATCAATGCAATCACGATTAAAATTAAAATATATTAAAAGGTAAAATATACCAATCCCAGGTATAGAGAGAGTGAATATATATATCAATAGTACTTAGCACTTATACTTGTACATCGCTTCACAGTGCTTTACAGCCTTTGCTAAGCAGTTTACAGATTCAGCATATGGCCCTCAAACAATCTGGGTCCTCATTTTACTGACCTCGGATAGATTGAAGGCTGAGTCAACCTTGAGCCGGTCAGGATCGAACTGCTGGCGATTGGCAGAATTAGCCTGCAAAACTGCATTCTAACCACTGCACCGCCACGGCTCTTAAGGCCCTTATCAGTGAGAAGGGAGTCATATAAATTTAATTAAATAAACAAAATAATGGAGAGAATGTTCCAGACACCTGCTTGCTGGGACCCACCAAATTTATGCACGTTTCCAAATATATGAACCCCGCATACATATACACAAATTTCATTGAGCAAACATACCTAATTAGCTTTTAACAGATAGCCAAATCCCACACATCCTGCCATACCGAATGCTGGTCTTTAAGGAAGCCCTTATACATTTCCAAAAAGCATCACAGGAAAAACATCATTTCCTCTTTAAGGAGAGCCATTCGCAATAACAATTTGTTAAAACTACAGTCGGCAACACAACCCGGAGATGCCCTGCAGCTCATCACACCACTCCTTTTAAGCTCCTCTTCACATCCTCTGAGGAATGCAAATAATTAATACTATTCTCGATTTGCATTTAACAGTTTAAAGTTGGTGCAGAGGTCTTTTACTTGCTGCTCAGCCTTCAAGTCTGAACAAGATGAAGACATGCAAATTTCAGCCTGGCCTACATATGATTTATCTTTTGAAGGTATTCTTACTTTCACTACCTGCCATCTTCCTGTCAACAGCACGTTCCCAAAAATCTAGGTTCTTAATCTTCTGATGATTTTATTGCTTAACCCAACGGTTAATTTCTCAGAAATGTCATCATTTCTCGATTTTACTTGATAGAAACTTTCCACTGAGTAATTTGAATGTTTACACACACCGTGGGCTTCTGCACTTCAATCTAATTACTGGGTGATATTTAAAGCTTCCCAATTTTGAACGCAGATTTAAGCCTGCCGTTTCATCACTGGAGTGGAATAAACCACAAAACTTTATGTCAAAGTGGAATAGAAATCAGCCCTTCTGGCTTACTGTTTAACACCAGGTCAGCTGCTGTTAAGACAGCTCTCCTCTGGAAGATATATTTGTACAGAATGTAGCAATCAGCAATAGACTTATATCCCAGTTCATACTGCTTTATAGCCAGTGGTGGGATTCAAATAATTGAACCACCGGTTCTCTGCCCTAATGACCAGCTGGGTAGGCGTGGCTGGGTGATCATGTGACTGGGTGGAG
>JAOYMU010000263.1:71506841-71522283 GCA_025802295.1 Psammodynastes pulverulentus
TATGGTTATAAAGGGATCATTTCATTTCTATCCACAAGGTGAATGAGATTTAAAAAAAAAAAAAGAAATACTGTAGCTGGGTTGTTGTTTTTTTGGTTTTTTTTTTTTTAAGAAAAGAAATACCAATTTGGGATTCAAAAAGAGACAAAGCCTGTTGGCCCTGTGGAATTTAAATGGCAGTGTTGACAAACATGGCCAAATAGGTAGAACAGAGACATAAAAATAAGATTTATGGCAGACAAGAAGGACCCTCTTATCTCAGTCAAAACAGGAAAGGTGAAATATACATTGTCTACCCCAAATAAAGGCATCAAAGAATCTGGTGCTAAGTAAAAAAAAAAAAGCTATATGTGTTCTGGGAATTTGTATCAATCTGCGCAATAGGGAGAAATCTGTCTACCACTGTGACTTCAACATGTGCAGTTTGAGCATCACCAAAGGACCTATTGAAATTATTTACTTCCTTAAACAGCTGTGATAGTTAGATGTACAGTGTGTATCTTTCCCTTATTCTGTCTCTTGTCACAGTCATATTAACAACGCAATCGAGTCGACTCCAAGCTAAAGAGCGCAATATGTAAAAAGTGTGTCAGTCTTTCCTAATTTATTTTATGCTAGTGGAAGAACACAATGGGCTGATTCCCCTTCCCAATCCCACCCTAATCCATTGCAGGTATATATGTTTTTTAAAATCTAGTGGAGATATTTTCCCACAACATCTTCCCATATTTCATTAGATCAGAGTGAAATTAAAATTAGCTAAAAATGTTAAAAAAAATAAGGTGACAATAGGAATAGTTATTCTTTCATGCTCGAGGTGATTGAACGCAAATTTGTACACCAGATTGGTCTACAAATTTGTAAGAACTGCTGCATAAAATAGATTGTAGAAATTGTAGAAAGAAGCAATGGATGGAAAATAATCAAGGAGAGAAGCAATCTAGAACTAAGGAGAGATTTCCTGACAATTAGAACAATTAATCAGTGGAACGACTTGCCTCCTGCTGTGAATACTTCAACACTGGAGATTTTAAAGAAGAGATTTGGACAACCACTTGTCTGAAATGGTGTAGGGTTTCCTGCCTGAGCAAGGGGTTGGACTAGAAGATCTCCAAGGTCCCTTTCAACTCAGTTATTCTGTTAAATAATTCTTGTGAAGTTCTATGGGCTTTACATACAGGGTAAATGTGTCTATCATTGCCCTTTTAAAAGTCCATAAATGTGACTCACTGTGTGTATCATGAAGAATCCAAAGCTTTCAATAAATTGTGCCATGTTCTAGCTTGAAATCTCCTGTATTGACTTGACCATATTTTCCCCTAGTACTCACTTGTTTTTCCCATCATGGAAATCAAGATTGCCTGCATCAAATTTCCATATTGCCTTCCACCTAAGTTTCTTATTCAGTTTCAGCACGATGGTTGCTTTATCTGTCTTCAGGTCTATGTAAGGTGGTGTCCTTCTGCCATCAGAACAACAAAGGACAGGTTATAAAATGAGATAAACATGGAACAGATTATTGTAAATGTTGAAACACTTCTTCTCTCTTTCTGCCTGTAGTTTCAAAAGACCTGCTGAATTTCTGCAGTGTTGACTTTTCCTGCAAGAAACGTAGTCCTTTAAATGAGGTGGAAATTTCACTGAAAATATTTTTCTTTGCATTCCCATTTGGCCACTTTGCTTCTGTTTGGTACTGCTATCTGAGAAGCAGTTTCCTCTCTGGTTGCTGTTAGCTCTACTGTGACCCATTGATAGATCTGTTGGAGAACACAGTCCATTCCATAAAGATGGTTTCAGGTTCAATCTTTTGCATTTCCACTTAAAGAAATAAAATAATATGGAATCTGCTGGAGAACATGGATGAACTAACTTTCTTTAGCCTGACTAAGAATTTGGGAATTGTAGCTCCATATAGCCATTTGTCTGAAATGGTATAGGTCTCCTGCTTGAGCAGGAGATTAAACTAGAAGACCTCCAAGGTCTATTCTGTTATTCTAACATCATTTATTTTCCATGTTTTTTTATGAGTGATTTATTCATTTACTTACTTATTCAGTTTAAATATGCTCCTCTCAAGGCAAAATGTATAAGAAAGCTTCAGCCATAAAATCATATGAAGTTAAAAACACGATACCGAACTGTCAGTGCAACAAATAAATATCAGATGTCCACTCCAAGATTTCTGCAGAAGTTCAAAATAGCTTATATGGTGATCCCAACTTCATTCCTACAACAATCCTGAAGGTAGGTTGGATTGAACTTCCATGTTGGAACAGGGTCTACCCACTCCTGATCCAACTCTTCTTGTTCTTTTCCAAATAATATGAAAACAGATACTTCTGAAGCAAAACCCTCTTTTTGCAAGAACAGAACCATATAATACATGCAGGGAAGGCCTCAGAAAATAATTTGGCATTAATATATTTTATTTATTTATTATGCATGTTTTATGCCACTTCAATCAATTTTGACTCTAAGCAGCATAAATATTTATGTTGCTTCAATCAATTTTGACTCTAAGCAGCATAAATATTGTTACTGTTTCACAATCTGGGACTTCCATGCAACGTACATGGGTTTTTTCCCATGGTAAAAGAAGGCGATCATTTGAGCTGATGAAGAAGGGGCCCAACAGTCCGGTGGGGAGATGCATCTAAATTTCCTCAATCTCATTCGGGCACATAAAAGATTTTTCTATTCTGGCTACACTTTCTCTTTTCTCTCCCTCCCTCTCTCTCCCCCCCTTCCTCCTCTTTCTCCAACGATAGCCCCACTGAAGACAACTGAGACTAAAACCAGTTGTAAATGGAAGAGTCATCATTTCCTCAAAGACTCTTGGAAAAAGTGGGGAAATCTTTCAGCAGTTCCAAAACCATTTCTGCAAAACTATGCAAGGTCTAAGGCTGTGCCTTAGATTTATTGGATTTGCTCAGAGCAATGTGTCCATATAGCATTCTCCAGCAATTATATCACAATGGTCAACGTTGAATGGTGTTGAGGAAAGAGTGGATAATGGAGTGTTACTCACTGTCAGGGGGCTAACTCCCAGTTGATTCACACAGCCTGATTTTCTCATCAATGGTTAATCAGATTCCCAAAACTGTTAACAGTTAATCCTTCATCTGGGAATTCCATTTTTTTTTTTAAAAAAGCTCTAATGAAAATTGTTCCATGGGGGGAAATATTGTATCACAAAACAAAACAGGGTTTAATCTTCATACATCAGCATCACAAGGAAATTATCAAAGCAAAAAAAGTGTAACAAAACTATTAATGCTTAAAGTGCCACATCACACTTAGTTGTGAAGGTCATTGCTGCATCCACATTCAGAACTTGTGGTGACTTTTGGCCTTGGCCAAGTCAGAAGAAAAGCTATCTTGGTCTACAAATTTATCCACTTGATGTACCAATGGTCTGGGACAAAAGAGGGGGGGGAGAAACAGAGAAAGAAAAAGAGAGATTGATCCAAGAGACAGAATAAGGAAAGATTCAGGGCAGATACAGTGAGAACACAGGAAATTAGAATTTTAAAGACAGAAAGTATTCTGCGGCCTCAGATGAAATGTAGATTCTGAAAACATTTTTAATATAGTCAGCATGATTACTAATTGAACCTTAAAACTCTCTCAACTATAATACATATGTTTCTACTAGTCATCCATGCTTGTGTCATTTCTTCTCAATTGTGTGTAATAGCAATTATTTAATAGTGCTGCATTTTCCCCCTAGAGAGCAGAAATGGAGTACAGTATATCTGTGGGTGGGTACAGTATATCTGTGGGTGGAACTCTATCCCTACAGCTGTATGTCTGGAATTTGGCAAGGGATGTCTAATGCATAAGAGAGACTACCCTATTGCTGGCTATGAGAAAGGGAAGGAGTTTCTCATACTTCCTGTTTTATGGAGTACAGCCCACATATTATCCTTTTACTTTGTTTAAAGTGACCATTTTCCCCTCCTTGATCCCAGATCAATGAATCTGCTCTGAAATTGGGCATGTGCTGAGTTGCAATCCTTCTCAAGAACATTTTAAATGCTCAGGAAACTGGATGTATGGTACCTGCCTCCAAATTATTCCACATTTCATAGCTTTGCATACCGAAGCTGTATTTTGTTTTTCATCAAGGTGGTGAGCGATAAAGAATCCACTTCATAAAAATGCATTGTTTTAATATCACAAATAAGACTCCACTTGGCAGTTTTCCCTAAGAACACCTCTTAATATGTACTGTCAAGATGTCTAAAGGTGTTTCTTAGTTGTAAGCATTTAATTATTTCTGACACTCACACTAATATTCAGAGATGTGTGTGTGTGTGTGTGTGTGTGTGTGTGTGTGTGTGTGTGTTGGGGGGAATAATGGTATTAAATATTTTCTCTTGTCAAAAAGTAACAAAACATGATATGCATGGCACACTCTTCATTGGTTTCATAAAACTTATTTGTGGCAAATTTTTTAACGCTAAGACTGAAGGTGACTACCGATGTTTATTTTATGTTTCTGATGTTCCATATAGTGCAAACTTAATTAAGACAACATGGTTAAAATATGATTGAGAATATCATTCTTGAAATTTGGGGATCAGATAATGGAATACCCCATTTCCTGATAGTGAGAACAATTAAACAGTGGAACAGCTTGCCTCTGGAAGTTTTGGGTACTCCATCACTGGGGGTTTTCAAGAAGAAATTGGACAGCCATTTGTCTGGAATGGTACAGTGTCTCCTGTACTAGTAGACTTGCAAGGTCCCTTCCAACCCTATTATTCTATGTTTATGCATTCCCCTAGGGCAGTCTTCTGTGATGTAGTGTCTTCCAGATGGTGTTAGTACCATGTAGTTCAAAAGTTGCTTCTTACCAGACGTACAAGCTCAGAATTATAGAAGTTACGATGCCAACACATTTAAAGGATGCCAATCTGAAAAAAAAGAAAAACTGATATGCTACAAATAATAATGAACAAAGGGGCCACTTTTTTTGTATAAAATAGAGTTCTGAGTTCTTTGAAAACTTTTTAAACTTTTTACTTCTGTGTAGAAGTATTCCAAATTTCATTAAATGTACAGTCCACTGATGTCTTGGAAACAGAGTCCACTGGCACTGTACTATTGTTGCCCTGCCCCTTTTTCATGCATGTTACATGGATTTCATGCATGTAAAAAAAAAGGGGAGGGTATTGCTCTCTGAATTATTTTTTTTTGCTGCAGTCTGAAGAAAATGGGTGACTCTTTTTGGAGACATAATATGGATAATTATACCTGCAAACATCTCTCACCACTGACTAGTAGCAAGAGCTCATGGGAGCTGAAGTTCAGCGTCAGACTCAACAAGAGACTTTTGAATCCCAGCTGAACATTTCATAACAATTAGATGGCATTTCAGCAAGAAGAATACTCAAGAGCCAGAAAAATGGAAGGCATTAAGTGACGTGACTATGGAACAAAATCCGAAATGAACGTCCACTGCTATGTCTATCCAGCAGTTTTATAGAGGCATAAGGATTCCTATCTCTTCAAATTATTTATGCTTTGTTTCCAAAGCCCCCTACTATCTTTTTGAATTATAGCCTTAGATTTGAATTTCATGACTCTAGCTTCAGTCTCTAATTATAACTAAGGAATGCCTGAAATGCACTGCAGCCTGAAATGCATCTTGGGGGAAATCTTAAACATCAATAAATAATTTAGTTTGACAAAAACAGATGAGAAGGAACAATTTGGAACTGAGTTGCATTTAATATGCTATCTCTTAAACATTGTTCCGACAAAGAAATATGGAGTATCCTGGAGTGATATTTATTTTGGTCCCGTTCTTCTCTTACCCACCCCCCAAAATAAGGACAGATTAGTTTTTGACAAACTGTTGTGTTAATTGGTGGAATATTTTTGAGCTGGTTGGTGAAACAATAGATATGTACATATTTGAGGATGGAGAGAGAGAGAGAGAGAGAGGGAGAGGGAGAGAGAGAGAGAGAGCATTAAAGGGAGAGAGAAATAGATGAGAGAGAAAGAGAGAAAAGGAGAAAGGTGAGGAGAGGAGAGAAAAGGGAGAAAGAAAAAGAGGGGGAGAGAGAGAGAGAGACAGATAGACGATAGATGAGAGTTGATAGGTGATAGAGATAATAAATAAATATAAACGATATAGATATAAAAAGTAAGGTACCTGCTGAAGGTAGACATCACAGCTTCTATGGTAACAGAAAAAGGAGACTTCAAGTTCCCAGTAGTAGTTAGGATGACTTAAAAATGATTGGCGTATCTCAATAGCACCCATAGGAAGTGTCAACAAAAAAGTCAAGATGGTAGTTACAATGAACTGTTGAGGTGGGACTTCAGAGAATTCCACATTGGATGAAATTCCATGTCAATCAGAAGCTTTGAGGTGTTTTCTGAGGTGAAGAACCGGCTCTGTTTTAGGTTTGTGGCTCTTTGGATTATATACAATGTACAAATTAACAGAATAGATAGTTAGAAATCTGTAATGATTTAATATCTTTCTTTGTTTATATCAATTAAATTATGAATATGTTCAATCTCCATTTAGAAAATAAAATGTTTTTATTGCCTAATTACCGTAGTGTTTCCTATGTTTGGAAAATAAATCAGCCCAGGCAAAAATCCAATTGGCTTCATAGAGCAATTTGAAAGAGCGAGATTCAAATTTGTACAGGTTCAGTAATGACAGTAGTCTTTAAGATAGTCTTGGATATGTCTGCTAAGAAGAAAGTTCCTCTTTGTTTAGTGAAGCATGCTCCCAATTCAGTAGATATAGCATTGTGCTGCCTAAGTTGTTCTAATTGGAAGTAAAATAAACTTTTCAGTTCCTTAAAACATTTGTATAATTTCCACGATTTGTCTTACTTTTTCTCCTTTTAGTGCAGGAGTTAAATGCAAGAAAATGCTCGGTGTGCATGTGTTTTTGTGTATCATACATTTTCAATTGTCTAGACTAAATATGCTTTCGTTCATTCTTCAGCAAGTGTCTTTTAAAAATTATTTGCTTTATGTTACACATGTGTTAGACGCAAAGATTTGCCAAACCTCAAAAGGAAGCAAGTTCCAGAGTTAGAGAAAAGGACAAGATGGGACATCACAATCAAGAGAGATGACTGCAAGATGGTATATCATCAGCATATTATGCAAATATAACACAAATACCATGTGCAACAGAGGAACAGGAATAGCTCAGTAATAGCTTATAAAGTAAAATGTTTTTGTGTTAAGCTCCAGTAAAGGAGAATCTCAGGGTTGACATGAAAGGTTCTTAGCAGTGGTGGGATTCAAATAATTTAACAACTGGTTCTCTGCCCTAACAACCAGCTGGGTAGGCATGGCTGGGTGATCATGTGACTGGGTGGAGCTCAGGCAACAGTCTGGGCATATTGCCAAGAACCTTTAGCTGTTAAAACCAAGAGGCAGTTTCTGTAAGCAGGGCAATAAAGATTAGGCTAGAAACAACACCAGAACGTTTCCTTCCCACTTTCCGTACAGGATTAGCCCTATAAAGTAGAAAAAAACAAAAGGAGATTTCTTCCAACAACCGGTTCTCTGAACTGCTTAGAAAGTTAAGAACCAGTCCTCACAAATAGGTGTGAACTGTTGAATCCCACCTGTTGGCCTTCTCTGAGCTTGGTTGTTTTCTGGCAGACGTTTCCTTACCCAAACTAGGTAACATCATCAGTGCCAATAAGGAGGTTTGCTCTCAGTTTATATTCTAAAGTTAAGCTCAATTTTTGGTGGCTTGTTGGGTACATCTATGCAGTTTTCTTGAAAGTGGTTTGCCATTGTCATCTTTGAAATGTTTTCTAACATCCTGGTCTCAGGGTTTCCTAAGGGTTTCCCATTTTTAACCTTTTTTTCATGATCAACAAAATGGGATTAGATCCTGATATTTGTTATGGCATCTCCTAGGTCTTGAAGGACATGTTTATGCAATGTTCTTTGGAAATGTATGGAAGTAGGAGTTCTTATCTTCTATTCCAAGAGTGTCAAACTCAAAGTCCGGGGACTGGATCCGGCCCATGGGATGCTTAGATCTGGCCATGGAAACAGCGAAAGACCGTTCCAAAGACTGCCAAAATGGAGCTCAGGAGGGTTGCGTGTGACCTGCCCAAGCTCCGTTTTAGTTGGCAGAGGGTTGCAGGAGGCCGTCTCAGCCAAAAATGAAGCTTGCGAGGGCCATGGGTGGCACTCCCAAGCTCCGTTTTCGCTGGCAGAGGGTTGTAGGAGGCCATCACAGCTGAAAACAGAACTCAGGAGCCTGTTTTCACTGGCAAAGTGCTTGGACCACCACAGGAGCCCCCAACACGAGTGACATCTAGCTGGCCATGCCCACCCCAGGTCAAACACAACCCTGAAGTGTCCCTTAATGAAACTGAGTTTGGTACCCTGTCCTATTCCAATGAGGTGATCTGTACCACTATCAAAAGAAGCATTGCGAAATTGCTATTCAGTCAGTATCAACAGTTTTTGTTACAACTAAATTAAACTGAATATTTATGTTCACACGCAACATATTTCTAAATATCAGGTGCAAGAGATATGCTGTGCTTGGGTTTATACTATAGGTGATTGGAAACAAAATATATAGCCAGCCCATCTGACATAGTAGATTTTATCATATAACTTTTGCCTTGCATAGTACAGTGTGAATACAGTTCAGAACGGAGCTTGAAATGTCTAGATATGGAGCTTTGATAATACCAAGAGTAGTCATTTTCATTACCAAGAGTACTCATTTTCATGCATTTTAGAAACCCGTTAAAGATAAGTTGATTCTTGTAGCCATTTAAGATAGAATTAATACTTAACAAATTGTTGCAAAATTGTCCTTGAATTGTTCATTTGAGTTTGAGACTGTTCTTATTTTATTGTGCATTACGAGAACATTTTATTGGTGGGACTATACTGGCAAATTATTGTTGTGAATTGTCCTGGCATATTTTTATCTAAAGGACATTATTTAAGAACTAAACAAAACTGTATGTCCTGCAAATTCCCGTTGCTAAACCGAAGGCAGTGGTAGCCTGCTTAAAATGATGCAATAGGAACAAATGAAAAGAGAGCCTTACTTTTAGGTATCTAGTTCCCTCCCTTTCTGTCTCTCTCTCTCTCACATACACACACCCATGATTGCTAATGGGGGATAATGTTTATTGCAGAAGTTCTAAGTAGATTTCCTTTTCTGCTTATTGGGGTACATCTTGCAGCAGAAATGGGTTGCCCTGAGACATTCCTTTGCAAATGCAAGAGAAGAAATTATAGATGTAAATAGCTTGAGTATGAGAGGGAGTGCTGGTTGTTTAGATGTTTAACATGTTTACATGTTGTTTAGATGCTAAAAATGCAGATCTGAATATCTAAGTATGCAATTGCTAGGTATCCCAATAAAGTTTTAATGCTGATTTAGGTTTATATCCCTATGTATGTGTGTGCATGTGCGTGTCCATCTTTTATTAGCATGCTGAGAATAGTAAAACAAATGACTTTTCACTGGTCTCAATGCATAACAATATCTTTTGCTCCCTTTTTAAAAAAAAAATGACATATCCCCATATTCAGAGTTTTCTTAATAAAGGAAGAACTGAGCTTTACAGATTTTTGAATATAGCAGAAAGCAAAATTAACAAAGCCTGCTCATCCCTAATTACTGCCCAAATAAGCTTATATAATAACGTTTGAGAATTATTCCAGAAACTCACTAGGAGCTAAAGGTACTTCTGTGGGTTTTAAAACTAGCTGATTACAATCTGTGGCAGCATGTTGAATAGTTTACTCGTTTGCGTCACAAACTGAATTAAAACATGCTGATTTTTTTTACGTGTACAAATATGAAATAATATCCTTAACACTTGAATGTTTCTTTTTGAAATGTACAGCATATGCAGTATGTAAAACTATAGAGCAATAGAAATTTGCCTTTCCAACAGATTCAGTGCGATGGAATTTAATTTTATTTTTTACAGAAATATTAGAATAAGCAGAGTAACCTGCTCCTACTTCCCAGATCTGACATAAAATTTTAGATGGTCATTTATAAGCCCTGATTAAAAGGTAAATGCAATTGGTCATATTTTACAGAGAACATTGAAAATCAGTGTAGAACTGTTTGCATATCTGTCTCAGGCATGCATATTTCCGTAGCTGTTTTTTTAAAACATTACTGAAAATGATACACAACCAGAAATTTTACAACGAGGGCTCTTTTGAGCAGAGTACTGAATTTACTTTTTAACATAGCGCCTTGAACGTGTGTGTAAGGCTGACAGAATGTTTGTTTTTAACTCTATATTTTTGCATTTCCACACACACCAAAAAAAGCAGCACTTTAGTTTTAAAACTGAAATTCTAAAGGGAGCTAGATTATCTGTTATAAAGTGAGCATTTTACAATAAGTCTCCCAAGTTGCCGAGAAACAGAAGTGTATGTGAGGGAAACAAAGAATACAAAAGTGCAACTTTGGAAGGAAAGGAGGAGGGAAAAAAGAAACAATTTCTGTGTATCTTTTATTGTGGAGAAACCAGCTGTGGTGGATTACAAATGTACTAGCCTGACATGGGCTTTGAAGGAAGTCTGTTTAGATCGGCTTCATGCCGAAGATTTTTTTGCAGAGAAATTCATAGGTTTTTTCCTAGAGTTAGGTTACATCTTTGCTGTCTTAGCATCTCTGTTTCTATTTTGTATCATTCTGCTCAGGATTTTAACTATCCTTTTCAACACCTAGAGACACCTGTTTTATATGTAGAGTATTGTATTCGTACTTGGTAACATAACCCAAAAAGAATCTTGTTTGAAAAGGGAAAAAGAAAAAGCAATGGACATAGGTTCCACTTTCTGGCTGATTTCCATCTGAGATAAGAGATCAGAGATTTGACTAACTTCAGCTATAAAAATTGTTCCAGCCCCTGAAGAGGTCCGGAGACCAGAGTATACATCACATTTGGCTGAAACCTCAACCGAACAGGATAATTCAAAACGGAGCAAATCTGATGGAACATGTTGGATTTTGATTTTGGACCTCCGTTTTGAATCTGTTATTCTGGAGGTCCAAAGCAGGGTTAAGTTGTAAAAGAAAACAAAGGTTTTTTTTTTAAATGAAAACCAGGGAAGGAGAGAGACAATGGTATTGTATTCATACTAATAATAAAAAAAGTCTTCCCTGAATTATTATTCTTATGAAATCATTCTTGAGTGTCCCAGCTGTAGCTTTGAGGGCAAGAGGAAAGTTTTAAAAAGCTTGTATATTTTGCTACCTGGCAACTATTAGAGAAACATTTTGCAATACATTATTATAGAAATCCTTGTGATGCAGAGGTAAGCCATGCAGAACACGCTTCATGGTTGTTTTCAGTTTGAGACTATAATATAGGACCCATTTTCCTTCTATATTTAAGATAAATATGAATTAATAGTGAATTAGCTCCAAATGTATTTTTGATAATTTATGCCAGCACAATTTTTTTAAAAAAAGAGTTAAGCCTTTTTTTCCCCATCTTTATTTTTTTTTTTTTTGAGAGGGGGGGTTAATTATTGTCAGATTACAGGCACTTATCCCTGTTATTGGCCATTCCACACATGGATAAAATATATTCTTGCCATTTTATTGAAATGCTTTTAACCTTCCTTGAAATTCATATGGATGCCTTCACCAAGAGATTTACTTTCACTTTTCTTTTAGGCAGAATTTAATAGTGACTTAAACGACGGGCATAACTATAGCTCATAAAGTGCTGTCATTTGGAATGGGGAAATACAGGAAGAGCTGGAGAAAACAGATTATTTGTACATTCGATTAGCTGCAGCAATGAACTTGTTTGCCATCTGGCAGGCAGCAATCACGGATTTCCCTATTATTTAAAATGAGAGGATTTTTAAAGAAGATTTAAAGTTCATGTCTGCCTGAAGCATAAGGCAATGTTCCAGCATCTTAATGGATTTTTCTAAAAAAAAAAAAATAGTAAACGGGGAATTACAGATTATATATCTGTCTGTCTCTAATCTAAATCTAATCTAAATCTAATCTAATCCAATCCAATCCAATATAATCTAATCTACTATAATCTCGCCTAACCTAATCTACCACTCTATATTTGTCTCTCTTTTTTTTCATTCCAAACCTTCACGTGTATGTATCAGCATAAGAAATACGAGGTGGAAACTCATCAGAGGGAGATGCCATCTGGAACCAATGAGAAATCTCCTGGACAGTGAGAACAATTAGTCAAGGGAACAGTTTGCCTCCTGAAGTTGTGGGTGCTCCATCACTGGAAGTTTTCAAAAAAAGATCAGACAACCATTTGACCAGAATGGAATAAGAAGTCCTGCCTTGGGCGGGGGGTTGGACTAGAAGACCTCCAAGGTTCCTTCTAGCCATATGATTCTGTGTTGGGTTACATTTAAAATCATTGGAAAATTAAAATATTTAAAAGACAAAAAGGGAGTAGCACTCAAATACAAACATGCCCAAGAATTATAGAAATATCTAATGAACATTTAAAGTAAACCAAAGCAAATGATAGCATAGGCAAATGCCTATGGAGTGAATGCCATGCCCCCAAAGTAAGACTTTAATCCCTCAGTAAGTAGGGATTCCAGAGTATAGATTTGCTGGTGTCATCCTTACGAATCACCTTCTGCCCTTTAATCTACTGTAGGCTATATTAGAGAGAGGCTCCAACATGTTACCTCTTTTCCAGACAGAAACTGGTATAAAAGCCACTATATCTGAACTGTAACTAGTTTTTTTTTCTTTTTAAATGTATATGCTGATTCTTTTGGGACAATTTCTTCATGTCTTTTCTGATATTGACACTGAGCTGTTTTATATCCAGAATATAGACCAGAATGGCACATTCAAAGATTGGCTGTTCTTGGAAAATACTTGCTTCAGATTTATGAACACCAGCAGGAAGAGTGTAGTCCAGAGGTGGTATTCAGCAGGTTCTGACCAGTTCTGGAGAACCAGTAGTGGAAATTTTGAGTAGTTCGGAGAACTGGTGTTAACCTTTCGCCAGGAATGGGGAGGGAATGGGTATTTTACAGCATCCTTCCCTTGCCATGCCCATCAAGCCATGTCATGCCCACCAAGCCACGCCCACAGAACTGGTAGACACCACCACTGGTGTAGTCATCTTAGAAAGTACCAGTTATGTTTTTTTTGATGTAATCTCTATGTCCGTGAGCTTCAATGATAATAACACAGCATTTGTATACTTCAAATTCCCATACTGCCTTCAGTTTCTCCAATATACATGTATGCTTGATGATTCCTTTTAACTATCTCAGAGGGGTCCTTCTCGAACTTCTCAATGGTTCTTTTGTCAATGCCTCCACTTTTGTAAATTAGAACTGAACAGGTGATAGTGGAGTTGCCAGAATTGACATGCCCAGTGACAACAATGTCAGTGTGGAACATCTCATTTTCCACTTAGGATGGGTTACAAATGTTTTTCTCCCGTTTCAATAAGGCTCCTCTAAGCAGCAACAAATCAGGAGCTCTACTAAGAAAGCTCTTCCTTTTGTCCTATCCAGATGGTGTCTCTGCTCGAGTTGAGAGGTCTTCAGTCAGATAGAGGGTAATATGAAATAATACGAACTTATGACCAAGACCACAGGCCAAACTAGTCAAAAGTTTACATTCTATAATTAGTCATGTTTACAAAAAATACCCACAGATTCAACTGATTTACAATCAATATATCTGGTTGATTTCAGTGGTTAAGTTTAAGCATGGATTCAGCTAATAGAGATGTGGTGGCTCAGTGGTTAGAATGTAGTACTGCAGGCTAAGTCACTGTTCACTCCAGGAGTTTGATCCTGACCGGCTCAAGGTTGACTCAGCCTTCCATCCTTTCGAAATCAGTAAAATGAGGACCCAGATTGTTTGGGATAACATGCTGACTCTGTGAAGTGCTTAGAGAGGGCTGTAAAACACAGTGAAGCAGGATATAGGTCTAAGTGCTATTGCTAATATATTTTGCTTCTCTTCTAGAATTTCTCAGAATAATAGACTTCTCTATAGACCTAAGACTTACCCCAAGTAAGGAAGTTTAAATTTGGTCATATTTTTTTTTTGCCTTGAGTGTGAACTCTAGCTTGATTCATTTGATCATCCATTTGTATGTTTTATTGAATAACCATGGTATTCTCAGGAGAGAACTTTGCTCCAAAAGCAAAGTTCAAATGCATCAATAGGATTTCTATCCCATTTCTTCAAAGTCCAATGCACTCATTTTGTCATCTTTTTAACTTTAAAATAGAACCGTTGATAAATAGAAGAGGCATGGAAGAATCAAGATTGGCAGCTTACCATGCATTGGAAGTAGGCAAGTGTAAAATATTTTCCCCATGCCATCTACTATTACTTGACAAATGTACTTTTTTATATTTAGATTCGGTGGAAAATTCATGTTCCTTGAATCAGCCATGATGTCTTTGCATTTAAATGTAGATGATGTGGATTCATCTCAAATGGAGTTGATGAGGGAAGGAAATGAGTGCAAACGGTCTCTCTCTATATATTCTTTTAGTTCTGGGATGTCATGATTTGCATTCATTTCAAGATAATGAAGGACAAAGGTAGCTTGTAATTGAAAGGTGGAGCATTGTAGAAGGCATCTCTTGTCAAAAGCATTCTTACCATATACTAGTCCATTCAGTATTTGAAATAATAGGTCAGAGGTAGGATTTTCATCAAACAAAAAGAGGAAAAACATCACACAAAAAATGCATATGTGTGTCGAAGCAAGTATAGATGAAATGACTAAAATTTAAATGTAAAGATAACCTACCACAGTGGGAAAAATTATAATTGGTTGAGTTGTGTACTTGCTCACTTGCAAGTTAGGAAGTGATAGTTAATTGGCAACTTCTGGTCTGTTTCTCCTGCTCTCTTTCTACAGGATTTTTGAGTCGACCTAATTCCTGACTTTTAAGACTATTTAAAATCTCATCATGTCCAGCATGCTAGTTCAAATATGCTTATTTATTTGTATGTTTGAAAAATATAGAGAGAGTGTCCTGCTCATTTCTGTGTGCTCCAGCTTACTGTCTCTCTGCCTTTAATGAGAAAGATTTGCTATTTTTTCAGAATCAGGACTTGCAGGAAGAATTGGGAAGAAGTGGAGGCAATTACTCCATCTTTGTTTCAACAGTCTCAGATGCCCCTCAAGGATCTGAAGAAATGGGTTCAATCTGTGTTTTCTTTAGGGGAAATGGTCATCCAAACAACTGGTTAGGATTCTACTGTTTCCCGCAAGTCCTGCTGATGCAGACATGGTACCCCATTTTCCTCCTTTGAGAACTCATCTGTTGGAGGTGTAAAAGAGGGACTAGAGGCAAGCTGAGGAAACCCACGACATCAGAGGCAGGTAGAGGTTCATATATAGTTAAAACCAGGGCTTTTCTTCGGCGCCGAAAGGTGCCGGAACGCTCCCCCCGTCGC
>JAOYMU010000263.1:71616483-71629208 GCA_025802295.1 Psammodynastes pulverulentus
CATGGCTGGTTGAGGAATTCTGGGAGTTGAAGTCCATACATCCTCAAAGGGCCAAGGTTGGGAAACACTGACCTAAGGGATGGAAGAGGAGAAAACAAAGAGCAAGAAAGGCCCAAATAATGCACAAATAATGCTTCCAGGATGTTATTTCTGACTCTGAGTATACAGTTTCCTAAACTCTTTAAAACTGACTTCTGACCGGCTCCACAAATGCAAGGTTTTCTTTAAATGCATTTTTTTTAATGTCCTTCATGCAAAATCTGGATGAAAGATTGTGTCTTTGGGCGGGATCGTAGAAACACTTAATATGTTTTGTTTTGTTTTTCAAAGCTTTGTTTCATTGATCCCTGACATTATTCTGAAGCAAAAGATATTTGTGGGGTGGGGATTGGGGGGAAACAAAACAGATTTAATGCAGTTATGAAGCCAGTGTTATGGTTTGCTGTGTCCTTGGACAGCTGTAAAATTTAAAAAAAATCTTTCTCCAGTGTATTTGATTAACGTTTGGATTTAGCATGTTTCCTCTACAAAAACAGGCTTCAATAATGAACTTGGATCCCATCCAGCTTTTATCCCTGAATACTGATAAACAACCCAAGTCCCCAAAGTAGGCTGCTAGTGATCTACCTATGAGAAACTCAAATCCCCAAATGTTTTGTTACATGTGCAGAGAATAACAAGACACAGCTCAAGGTTGGTCTATACTGTCATGATGGATGCTGGAATTCTACAGCTATACCAACTAAAGCATCTGATTTACAGGGCCATCAAAGGCCTGGAACACTGCAAGGAGGTAAAAGGCAGAGATAAAAAAACTTTATGCATTCCTATCTTGGCTCCCTTCATGTAGCTTTAGCACCAAAGAAACTATCATTACATTCTTCAAGTTAATGTGAGAAGGCTTTCATGAAGTAATTCCTTCTCCAGAGTTTCCCTGAGTTGTTTTTTCTTGAGCAAAAGAATAGGCACATCTTCTATCCTTGCACAGAGTCCTTTCTGTACCCTTTCCCCACAGAACATACAAGCAATAGCAATAGCGCTTAGACTTATATATTACTTCACAGGGCTTTACAGCCCTTTCTAAGCGGTTTATAGAATCTACATATTGCCCCCAACAATCTGGGTCCTCATTTTACCAACCTTGTAAGGATAGAAGACTGAGTCGATTTTGAGTCAATCAGAATCGAACTCCTGGCAGTCAGCAGAATTAGCCTGCAATACTGCACTTTAACCACTGCGCCACCATGGCTCTTGGTGGCTTTTCCACTGTAGGATAATACGATTGCCTCTTACTGCCTCTGTCCATGTTTGTCAGCATCTGTTTGTTAGTCTCTGGGATGTACAATGGAGCTTCCAGAACTTCTTCATACAGTCCCCGGAGATGGTTTCATCCACCATAGCAAAAAACTAGCAAAACTTCCCACCATTTTGAGACAGGAAATAGACAAAAAGTGTTGTACAAGAATCTCCTTTGTCCATCGAAGCATTGTTCATCTTTGCTCATAATAAGGCGCCCATCCCAGCTCAATTTCCTTCTCTGGAATGACATCACTGCCCAAACATGAACAGGCCAGGAGAGGGTGAGGCTTTCCAGGGCTACCAAGAGGCAATACGCCGGTGGATGAAGTTGACATAGTGATTGAATTTCAAAAGGAACATTTCAGAACCTCTCACTGCGCTCAGTGTGGGAATTCCTGCTTCTCCATAGGACAGCTATTCGAACAACTCTTGATGTTTGGAAAAGGGATGCAACCACATCAAAGGGCAATTTCTTGGAAGCTTGCTTTTTCCCTGGTGCTAATACTAAATTTTCATGACCGTGCATATAGCTCTTGGCACGGCAGTTTATAGGCGGAAGCTTTTAGTTGCAAAGGTAAACAGACAACGACAGATGAACACACTGCTTTTATTGTTGTTATTGTGGGAAAGATATTACATGGTGCTTTGCATGGCTTCCATTTTATTGTTCTGTGGGATCTTTCTTATTATCAGAGACTAGCCATATCCACTCCGGAATGGGTGATATGCCACTCTGCTCTGAAGGGAGAGGAAAGGATGTTAAAAATGAAGAAAAAGCAAAGGAAGAGAAGGGAACAACTACTACAACTACAGGAATTAGCAAGCTAAGAGACCCAGCTAGGTTGAGAACAGATGCAATTCACATCTAAATGCAATCTAAGCCAAAGTAATTAGATTCCCATATATCAGTGACGGAACTGATCACTATATTCATATTTGTTACTATTGTTGTTGGTTGTCATTGTTTTAACTATCTTCTTCTTGTTTCTTTTCTTTGTATCTTATGTCTTTTACCTAATTCAGAAGGGCTGAGTTTTAATTTCAGGACCTTTTTGGGGGCGGGAGGGTTGAGGGCTCGCTAGCAAAAAGGAAACAAAGAAGTGAAATTATAACAAAACTCAATTAATGTTTAAAATACTTTAATTTAATTGTTAATATAATCACTTCCCTTTGCAGTTAATAGAGTGCAGCTTCTGTCACATTAAATTACAGTGTGTCAAAAAAAAAATATTGGAGGCAGGTTGAATGGAGTCATTCAAAGCTCAGTGCAGATGTTCCATGAATGAAATTAGGAAACAGTGCAGTTCACTCGACTTCTCAGCATATGCAGTACTTTCCATCTTTTAGACCAGCCAGCTTTCCGCTATTAGAGCAAAGCAGAATAGGAAGAGTTGGAAGAGACCTTGACGGTATTCTAGTTCAAACACACACCCCCATTTCAGATAAATGGTTGTCCAAGCTCTTCTTAAAAACCTCCACTACTGGAGCACCTACAACTTCTGGAGACAAGCTTGATTAACTGATTAACTGTCAGGAAATTTCTCCTTAATTCTAGGTTGCTTCTCTCCATAATTAGTTTCGATCCATTGCTTCTGGTCCTGCTTTCAGGTGCTTTGGGGAACTCCCTGTTCTTGGTGGCAGCGCCTGAGGCATTGGAAAACTGCTATCATGTCACTCCTAGTCTTTATTTTCATTAAACTAGACATACCCAATTCCTGCAACCATTCTTCATATGTTTTAGCCTCCAGTCCCCTAATCATCTTTGTTGCTCTTCTCTGCACTCTGTCTAGAGGCTCAACATTTTTTTTATATTGTGGCAACCAAAACTGAATGCAGAATTCCAAGTGTGGCCTTACCAAGGCATTATAAAGTGGTATTAACACGTCAGGTGATCTTGATTCTATCCCTCTGTTTATGCAGCCTAGAACTGCTGGTTGCCTCAAAAATATCATTCTCTCATTCTCACACACTGCCCCACCATTAACACACTGAAAAATGTTGGTCATTTGTTCTGAGAAAGTCTCTGAATGACCTTCTGGGGTCATGCAGAAATTAAGGAAGCTGGCTTGTGCCTCTGATTTCTCAACAATAAGAGATTAAATAACTTCTTGTTTCAAAGCCTTGAGTTCTACTTGGCTCAACCTGCTGTGAGATAGCTCATACTGAGAATTGTTTCTTTGTGCCGTGTAGAACTACTTGTGACATAGAAAAAAATCATGTTGTGTCTTCTGTTTTATGTTCAGGTCTTGGAAATTGTTACTAGTCGGCTAACTAGACTCCAGGTGTTACCACGACGTGAAATACCTGCTCTTACGAAGTATCAGATCATTCTAGCACGAGATCAATTTAGGAAAAACCCTGCTTCACGTTTTGAGGTACATATTCTCCAGAAGTATATCGTTTGTTTTTTTCTATATACCGTATTTTTCGGACTATAAGACGCACCGGAGTATAAGATGCATCTAACTTTTAGGGGACGAAAACAAGAAAAAAAACTTACCTCAGCTTCTGCCTCACAGCAATTTGCCTCCGTGCAGCAAGCAGAAATAGTTTCAGTTTCACTTTCCCAGCACAGGCTAATTAGCATGTGGCTCGGCTGTTTAGCACCTGGCTCGTCTGAAACAGCTGCTGGTCGGAACCCGATCCAAAGGACCATCAGCTGCTTATGCTAATTGGGCTGTGCTGAAGCTGCAGCAGGCTTTTTGTTGCTTGCTGCAAAGAGGTAAATTACTGGTGGGCAGGACTTCTGCAACATTCAGTGTATAAGACGCACCCAAATTTTCACCCATTTTGGGGGACAGAAAAAGTGCGTCTTATACTCCGAAAAGTACGGTACTTGCTTTATGTTTTTTCTCCTATTTAACTTTTACAGTTATTGTTTTGTTTCTTTAACTTTACAAATGCACATTGCTCTGGAATTGCATTTGACAGTGCAATAATAGAGAAACATTTATAATATGGGTGACGGTTTTGCACATTCAGCTTTAGCCTGTATACCATTTTTAGTGTTCAGAATCTAAAAAGGGTTTCTGTTACCTAACTTAGAATGTCCCAGTTACTACAGCTGTCTCTTCCATGCTCCTCTAGGTTGACTGTTCATTAGTGATTTCTATTAGCTATCCTGTTTTATGACGCAGAGTTATATTTTAGTTTATTCATTCAGGAAATAAAGGACCTGGAATATTCATCAATTGTTTGAAAAGCAATTAAAACTAGTTGGATAATATTTTCTTAAGTGTAGGCTGTTTAATTTACTGGGGGTAGAATGCTTTTAAGGAAACCATTTACTGTCCTACTTAAAGTATTTACTATTTTACTTGCTAGGTTTGAATTCCACTTTCAAAACCCTTAAAAGGAATTATATATTTGCTGATTTTAAAAAGTCCACCAGAGGGCAGCACCTATCAACCTTGATTGATCCCCAAAAGATAGGCTGATTCTCTCAGCTGATTCTCTCTTTGAGACCACATGGGTTTGGGATCTTGTCCGGTGCATTCAGACAGGGTGCCCACCAAGCAGAACAGGTATTGGGTAGATCTCTTTGACTAACTCACATCAGCATTCCATCTGCCGTTTTCAGCACCAATTAACCCCCCCCCCTGTTATTCCTATCGGTTTAATGTTAACCCACCTTGTAGAAACATCAAAAACCTCGGAGGTTTTTCAGCCCACCTCACTGGGTTGTTGTTGTGGAAAAAATAGAAGGAGGGTTTTAAGTGTGTGGACGTGTTTAAGAGTTATTTGCAAAAATAATAAAGATGGAACGCAAGTAAGTAAAGAAACAAATAAATGCCAGGCAGTTGTTTGCAAACAAAACAAACCTACATTGTTGTTTTTTGCAGATCTGTGTCCTGCAGAACCCATAAATCAAGCCCTGTGTGGCATGAATATCAAGGGCCGAGGAAATCAGGAAACTCAGCCAGTTCAAATGAATATATAAAGCTTTATTGCAAGCTTAAGCCTTCTACAACAGTGCTTCCCAACCTTTTTATTGCCGCGGACCAGTAAACCTTTGAAAATTTTTCAGTGGCCCGGTGCGAGAGGCTTCTCCCAGCTGCTTCCCCCCGCCCCCGCCCCCCGCGCAGACATCGTTGCAAAGAGGGCGCACGCAGGCAGAAGACCCGGGAAGGAGGGGGGATCGCTGCACCCCAGAGACACTTCCCCTCCAGCTCCGGGCGTGCATGCATGCCTCTTGCACCCCCCCTCCGGCTCCCTCCCTCCGGGTATGCAAGGTGCGTGTGTGTGCATCTTTCCCTCTTCTTGCCTCGCTCGCCCTCCCTGCAACGACGTCTGCGCGCCGAAGAGGGACGATCGCCGCCACCGCTCTTCCTCCTCCTCCTCCTCCTCCCCCCCTGGCAGGGTCCCCGGCTCGCCTGCCTGCCCACTCCCCGCATCGCCTCGACCTTGTTCCTCGGGCGGCCCGGTACCATTTGATCCACGGACTGGTACCGGTCCGCGGCCCGGGGGTTAGGGAACACTGATATAGATTACAGATGAATTTCTGCTGTCAAATGTGATCAACATTATATGCTTTCTGGCTATGTACTATTATCATTGAATTTCCTTTGGTGGGGATTATTCCCTCATTTCTTCCCTCAAATTTTTATATAACTTTTTACTAGTTTTTTCTATCAGAATATATATGTTATTTATTACCAGCATCATGTAACATATACATAATGTTGTATGCATTTAGTTTTTCTAAATCGATAAACAACTGAATGTTAAAGATATATTATCTCTTCATTTGTATTATGTGTTTTAAGAACAATTTTTTAACTAATTTTGGGTTCACTATATTAAAGTGATATATGAATAAAGACTGAAAACATAAAGTAATTTCTGAGAATCTGCATATACGTTCATCAAACACAAATCTGATTTCTTTTTTTAATAAGCAACCATTATTTCCTTTCTGTATTATAGGTGGAGCATCTACAGGATGTCTTTAAAAAAAGTGAGCAGAGCCTTAGTACTGCAGAAGGGCACATTTCTAACCTCCAGGAAACCCAAGAAATATTGCAAAAAGAATTAGAACTAACCCAGGCAAAACTGAGAGAAACCGCTGACTCTCTGTATAATGTGGAGGTAAATGTAGAATTCTATCATATGTATTCACTTCATTAGGCAAAATCAGGTTATCATATGATCTTCCATGTCATAATTTCTTGAATATGACAATGGTTTTCAGCTTGTTTAAAAGGGTAAGACAAATTACTGGAGATTTCTATTAAAACCTTGCTTGCTTGCTAATACAGTTGTTTCCACCCTCAGGGTTTACAATAGATATACCCGTGCACCCGCTATCAGGAGCAAATGAAAGTGTTGCTTTCATGTTCTGCTTGTGCTTTTGCTGTGATGTTGGCTTTAACTACGCTTTATTTAGCAAATATTGTATTTTTCATACTTAGGTCAGATAGTGGTTCAGCTGTGGGTAAAGGTCTATCTTAATATACATATCAATGTTTTGCAAAACTCTTCTTACAGTTATAGACAGGATTCTGTGATCTCCCCTCTAATATTTACATGAAGCCAATGGGTGAGCTCACCCATGACCATGACCATGACCAATACACTGATTATACCCAACTATATATCTCTGCCCTTGGCAAATTAAGTGAGGTGGTGAATATCTTAGTGTCCAGAGTTTGTGAAGAACTGAATGGAGCATGGTAGGCTTTAACATTCAGTTGAAGGAAGACTGAATGATTTGGGGTTTGGGGTCCTACTTGTTCTAGGGCTATGCCATTTTGGCATTTGGGATGGGATGCCATCTAAGATGGCACGAGACCTGGGGATCTTTGGGAAATGGAGACATTCCTAGAAGATTGATATTCTTCCTTTTTCTGTGGGATTTGTATATAATTTATTTTTTTCTATAATGGTCTCATTTTAACAATTACATTTTATCATTTATCATGATTTATTTTATTTATATATAATTCTGCATTTTGAAATGCATTAATGTTATTTCTTAGCATAATTTTGTTATAGATTTTTATTTTTATTTTAAGGGGGAATTAAATCAGGAGAGACAGCACCATGAAGCAATGATTGTAACCATGAGGGAAGAGGAAAAATTAAAACTGGATAGAATGGCTCGTGACCTGGAAATAAAATGGACAGAAAATCTCCGGCAAGCATTTTTTTCCATTTATTTTCTCTTTTAAACTAATGTTTATCTTAATAAAAAGGAGTCAATTTGGTGCAATAATTAAGACACCTGGCTAAATACCAGGAGACCCTGAGTTCTAGTCCTACCTTAGGCATGAAGTCTGTTGAATGACTTTGGGTCATTCCCTTTCTCTTAACGCACAGGTAGTGGCAAACCACTTTAGAAACTCTTGTGAAGAAAACTGTAGGGACTAGTCCAAGTAGTCACCAAGAGTCAAAAACTGATTCAAAGGAACAAACATATAGCTTAATAACAATAATGTTTTGACCAAGACTGTGTGTTTCAGCAAGGTTTCTACAACGTTTTAAATAGTAGAATAAGTTTGACTTTTTTTTTTTAGGCAGGAATGTACAAAACTTAGAGAGGAATTGCGACTTCAGCATGAAGAAGATAAAAAGTCAGCAATGACACAACTCTTGCAACTAAAGGAAAGAGAGAAAAATGCCGCCAGAGAGAGCTGGCAGAAAAAAGTAGAAGATCTTTTGGATCAGGTAACCAGACTAATTAGTTGATAAATTAATTTCACTTTTAGAATTATTGAAATGAGGTTTTTGTTGCAAAATTAATCCTCTTAAAATTTGATAAGAATAGTTGTTAAATTTGATATCAAAATGTGTAGATTTCTCTGACATTGTATGTAGATATGTCTCAATCTTTTTTAATTATTAAAAATAGGAATGTGCCATACAACCAGCATCCTAGAATGCTGCCTATAAAGGTTATGACATCATTCAGTTCTGCCCAATGTATAATGTTACTTTAAAACAACAGGCAGGAACCATTCCAAATTTTTAAAATTTTTTTATAGTAAATAGGTTAATAAGTTCTAGACAAATCAATATATTCAGTTACAAAGTTGCACAAATCTCAGTACTTGGGGAGCAAGGAATTTATTACAGTATAGATAGTCCTTGACTTATAACCACAATTGAGCCCAAATTTGCATTGCTAAGCAAGACAGTTATTAACTGAGTTTTGCCCTATTTTATTTGTTTGTGAAACATGTACAAGATAATAAGTATAGGTATGAACATAAACATGAACAAAGGAAGTAAAAACAGATAAATGGAGACAGTAAGATAGGGGCGGTAGGCATGCTGGTGCACTTATGCATACTCCCTTTAAGGTCCTCTTAAGAATGGGGTGAGGTCCACGGTAGACAGTTTGAAATTGAAGCTGTGAGGGTTTGAGGCTGTAACAATGGAATCGGGTAGAGCATTCCAGGCGTTGACCACTCTGTTACTGAAGTCATATTTTCTGCAATCGAGTTTGAAACGGTTTACCTTGAGTTTGTATCAATTGTTTTCCCGGGTATTATTGTGGTTGAAGCTGAAGAAGTCATTGACAGGCAAGACGTTGTAGGAGACAATTTTGTGTATTATGCTTAGATCAGACCGCAGGCGGCGCAGTTCCAGATTAACCAAGCCCCAAATTTCAAACCTGGTGGCGTAAGGGATTCTATTGTGAGTAGAGGAAGCGGAGTATTCTTCTCGAGAAATACCTCTGAACCCTCTCAATCGTGTTAATGTCTGATATACAGTGTGGGTTCCAGGCGGATGAGCTGTATTCTAGAATGGGTCTGACAAAGGTTTTGTATGCTCTAGTTAGCAATTCAATGTTACTGGAGAAGAAGCTTCACAAAATAAGGTTAACAACTTTTAATGCCTTTTTGGCAATACTGTTACAGTGAGCTCTGGGGCTTAGATCATTTGAAATGAAAACTCTAAGCCAGGGGTCTCCAACCTTGGGAATTTTAAGATTTGTAGACTTCAACTTCCAGAGTTCTGGAAGTTGAAGTCCACAAGTCTTAAAGTTGCCAAGGTTGGAGACCCTTGCAGTCCAAGCTACTTCCTATTTTTATTGAGTGCAGTTTGCATGGCAGCACCTGAAACAATTATGATTGCCCATGGCAGAGATGGTCAGCCCAGTGGTGGGATTCAACAGGTTTGCACCTATTCGCGAGAATCGGTTGTTAACTTTCTAAGCAGTTCGAAGAACTGGTTGTTGGAAGAAATCTCCAAGAAATTTTGTTTTCTTTTCACTTTACAGGGCTAATCCTGTAAGAAAGGCAGGAAGGAAACATTCTGGTGTTGTTTCTAGCCTATTTTTTATTGCCCTGCTTACAGAAACTGCCTCTTGGTTAACCCATATAACAGCTAAAGGTTCTTAGCAGGACGCCCAGAGCTCCACCCAGTCACATGATCTCCCAGCCACGCCTACCCAGCTGGTCATTAGGGCACAGAACTTGTTGTTAAATTATTTGACACCACTGGGTCAGCCTAGTATTAAAGTAAATTAGGATCATAAAGTCTCAGGTTTAAATCTACTGTTAGCAATGGAAGTTTACTGGATGACTTGGGGCAGCCAATGTTCCTAACCTCCCCACTTCCACCACAGTGTTGTTGCTGAGAATGGGGGTGGCTTAATTTGTACAGAGTGAACTCTGCACACACCACTTTTAATTCCAAAAGGAGAAGCTCTTTTTTTTTTACTATTCAAGAATAAAATATGGGTTAGATTTTTATTATTAATTATTAATTTAATTTTTAGTGTGTTGGCTTTAAGATTAATATAGTTATCTTCAGTCCATCAAAAGAGTGACATAACTCTTTTTGAAAAACTGGAAAATTGTTCCTTCAATTTTCAGCATTTTATTTTTCAATGTTAGTGGGGTTGTGGGATTAACAAGTGATCTGTCAAGCATGGATTGTTCTATTCCTGATTTGAATGGAAAGTAAAAAATAAATCCTACTTTGCTAAAAGTACTGAAAGCCATTGCCATTTTTGGCCTAATTCATTTGGTAGCAATTAATCTATGTGGTGTCACATATCACAACACTGCATTTAACAAAATACTGTGACTCATGGCATGACAAAGAAATAGTTTTGTAAGTAACCAAAATGATGGGAAAAAGATCTTTTTGATCCAAGTCTCTTAATAAAAATCATGTGAAGAAAATGAAAAGATTTATAACTCTGTTTAAAATAGACCAATCTACTGTAAAAATTATTTAATGAAACATTTTTACCTTCCTTACTACAGGTTAGATGTAATGACTGTAAACTGTTATAATATTTTATGTTTATATATACATAAAGGGTGCAGAGTTTAAAGATTATTCCAAATTAATTTCTTGGATGTAATGGTCTGATTCAGATAATCATGTGTTGGAAACATTTACATAATGTTTCAGTGTATTGTGGTATGATAATATCAAATAATCATCATAATAAAATGCACATAACAGTGATTAGCTTGCAAACACAATTCATTTCACTAGTCATGAGCTCTTTTATTCACTTCATTCTCTAGAGCTTATGAAAAAAGAAAGAGTAATATTTAGGTAACCAATATCAGAAAGGAGTTTTATGTTTTCCCAGATCATTTTAATAAACCCCCTTTTTTTTCTCTAAGAAAAACAGCACCTACAGTTTTCATTAGTTGTAACACCTGGATCATTAGAATTGGAATACATATTCTCTCCACTATGTGCTAAAAGATAAATAAAAGAATCAGCCTTTTTTAAGGACAAAAAGACAACACAGTAACCAGCAATGACAAATGTGTTTCACATAAATCTACAGTTCCATAAATATTTCCTAGGCGTTCATTAATATTGGATCTGGATGATGAATGGTAGTGTCTGTGACTTTATGGTTGCTAGAGGAAAGTCAAAATTTTCTATTCATGCATCAAAGTTGTAAAATCATGGAGCATGAAACAGACTGGGTTAACAAATCCAGTCCCCTGGCCAGGTACAGGCACTGAAACGAATTCTTCCCTGTCAGAATTTCAACCAGGCAATTTTGCTGCAAATGCTATTAAGAATTTGTACATAGCATAAATTGTTCTCCTTTTATTCTTTTATCAGAAAATTTGGAAAATAAAATATTTTGAAGATCGGCCAAAATTGGCACTGAACAGTAATACTTAATTTTGGCTATGGAGATAGGAAGGAAATAACTCACAGGATTTGAAATATCAATAAATTCTCATCAATTATTTTGCTTGGCTCTGCCTTATTTATATTTTTATTGAACACTGGTAGACATATTTGCTCCTGTTTTTATGCCTTCAAGCAACATTAAGTGTTATAGATGAGAGTTAATGACATTCCAGTGTATGAGTTTCAAACACCACTAAAGCCAAACACTTCTGAAGCAATTTGTAGGCACTCGTACATTCAAGTTTCAGAGAATATTCTTCTTCCTGATCTTGTCAATGGAGAATAGAGTTAACACTACTAAACTTATTATAATTCATTCTTCTAGGATGCATTCAATAAACAGGCTGTTTAATAACACTGTTGCAGAGTACATCTTGAAGCAAATATGGCTCAGAGACAATTGCTTCAATGACTTTGAAGAAAACTTCATTTTTTCCCTCCTCTCAGGAGTCTTGAGTATCATTTTCCAACATTATCCCAACCTGAGTTGGGGGACTGATGCATCTTTGATTTCTAAGATACTTTTGAAGCTTAGTTATAGCAATTGCATACAGGGGGAATGAACTAATAATAATAAATAATAATTACTTTCTTCTTTGGAACTAAAAATTGCAGCTATGAGAAACTGGGAAATGTTAGGCATTTACTTGGAAAGAACTCCATTTAACTTAATGAATATAACTTCAAAGTAGCCATGTGTAAAACAATGTTGCATAAATTCATGGCAGGTAATAAGTCATTCCAGGATCAAAAAGGAGAATTATAGAATGTGCAAAACAATAATACAATATCCTAATTTCACATGGTAGCAAATAACCTTTTAAGAGCATTGTTTAATTTCCAAATGTTTTTTCACCAGGTCTTATTGCAAAACGTTTGGAAACTAAACAAAAAGCTCAGAGAACAACCCACTATCTACCACTTGAGCTACAAATATTCTGCACCATTTCTAATCTTTAAGGTCGTCTAACACAGATTAGAACTCTACAAGGAAAATAAGATTTCAGAAGTTCAAGATGACACAAGGAACAGAAAACATTACTGATGCCTGCTGCATAATTGAGAAAGAAAAGAATACAAAAAGAAGGTAGCATGTTCTTCATTGATTATAGAAAGGCCTTTCATGGTGTTGATTATGTCAAGCCATGTAAACTACTTAGAAAAAATGGAATTTCAGAAGATTCAGAAATTCAGAAGCGGCCCTGTTTGGGGTGACACGGGGCCTCCTACATCAGAGGTCCCTGGAACCCCAGTTGCAGGGCCGGGGGGAAGAATTTGGTGATTATCTGCTGGAGAAAGTCGCT
>JAOYMU010000263.1:71687963-71702358 GCA_025802295.1 Psammodynastes pulverulentus
TTGGGGGCAATATGCTGACTCTGTAAACTGCTTAGAGAGGGCTGTAAAGCACTGTGAAGCAGTATATAAGTCTAAGTGTTATTGGTATTAAGTCTGAAATTAACTTTACTCAATCTTACTAAAGCATATTTAGTGAAAATATTGCATGAGAAATGCCATAATGGACAATGGAAATCAACATTTCTGGATCTATTTTAGGATGACCATAGTACATGAAAGACTGCAACTTGGAATGTAAGAGTAATAAATATTAAAGAAAATGACTTGATATGACATGACACAATATGAAATAAATGAAAAATATGTACGAAGTGAAGCTAAGAGAAAGAGGAAGAATGTAATAGATTTAAATGAAGGTGTGGAATTCTGATGTTGAAGAATACAATTATTACATGGAAATGAGATATAGGCTTAAATAATGAGAGCTTATTCCTTTATCAGAAAGTATAAATTGATGGAATATAAGCAGGGAATATTCCAGGTTTTTTTTTTCCGGATCAACAGGTCACTGAGAAATGTACCAGTCAGAAAATTATTGTATAATATTTAGAAAAAGTGAATTGACTTGAAAATTTTTTGTTTATATTTGGAATTGACTGATTAATGTGATAAGAGTAATTTATGATGAATGTGATATGTGCATTAGAATAAATAGAGTATTTATTGAAGCAAGATAGGAATATGTGATATTTCTTAATTGTTTAGTTTATGGATGGATAAATGTTTGTTTGTTTGTTTGTTTTTTGTTTTGTCAAGCATACATTGTATAAACATAATTATGAATATATAAAATGAATACAAATAAGAGAACATTAGGACAGGGAACGGTAGGTATGTTGGTGCACTTCTGCATACCCCTTACAGACCTCTTAAGAAAGGGGTGAGGTCAATAGTAGACAGTCTAAGGTTAAAGTTTTTGGAGTTTGGGGAAGAAATCACAGAGTCAGGTAGTATATTCCAGACATTAACCACTCTGTTGCTGAAGTCGTATTTTCTGCAATCAAGTTTGGTTTCAGATGGCTTCTACTACTTTCACTAAACAATGAGAAAGCCCACCTAAACAGAAAGGATTCCAGAAGCAGTTTGAAGGCCAGAGTGTACCTTGGGACCAGCGTATTCCACAGAGAAAGGCATTAACCTCCAACCCATTGAGCTCACGTGGGTTGGGACCAGTGGTGGTTTTCTACAGGAATTGCCACTGGTTTGCCGAGTGTGTGTGTACATGCCCCCCTTTTCTGTGCATGTATGTGCCGATCAGCTGAGAGAACTCTTTGATTCTCTCAGCTGATCATCGGAGTTTTTTTAGCTACCGGTTCACCTGAACCGGTGTGAACTGATAGAATACCACCTGTGGTTGAGACCTTAAGCAAGTCCTCTATTATCTAGCAGGACAATCAAAATCATTATAGGCAAAATAATTTTTGTGGTCTCTCAAGAGTTAATAGGTCAGGCTTAACATAAGCTTTTGTGGATGAAAATCCTCTTTATCAGAAATGGCATCGATTTCTTAGCTGAGAAAGGGCTGGAAGACACTTCCATTGTTATCTACTTTGCAGAATAAATGATACTGTAGTAACAAAAAGTGTGGTCCTATACTATCTAGAATAGCTCAGAGTTGCCTCTATCTGCAAGATGGGCAGCAAATTAATTTAATAACAACTAAATAAAATCAATAGCTTAAAGGGTGTTGGAAATGGAGAACAGGATGTCTCAACTGCTAGAGAGGAAGGTCTCCTGGTGAGGATTGCATATGGTGTTGGAAATCCTTAGAAGAGCCGAAAACCTGGCTTTCCATCCTTCTGAGGTCAGTAAAATGAGGACCCAGATTATTGGGGGCAGTTGGCTGATTCTGTAAACCGCTCAGAGAGGGCTGTAAAACACTATGAGGAGATATATTTATATTTATATAAGTGCTATTGGGTTTCTTCTACAATCAATGAATAGAAATGAGCCATTAGATCAGGGGTTCAAACTTGATTTCATTGTGGGGCGCATCAGGGTTCCGTTTGACCTCAGGGGAGGGCTCCGCGTTTTGGGGTGCTGCTTTGCCCTGCCACCCGCCCCCGCTCTTTCACGATGTTTATCCGCTCAGCCAGATGACGCGCTGAGCGGATTTCCCTATGAGAATGCCCGGGAGGCATTTTGGCTGGGGCTTGCCTCAGCTGCGCAGCGCGCGCGCTGTCACGGAACCGGTGGCAGCACTGTTCGGATTTCACTGCTGCTTCTTAAGTCAGTAAAATGAGGACCCAAATTGTTAGGGGCAGTATGCTGACTCTGTAAACTGCTTAGAAAGGGCTGTAAAGCATTATGAAGTGGTATATAAGTCTAAGAGCTATTGTTATTACTATTGTTATTAGTTACGTGTTGACTTTTCTTGGAGAAATTGTTTGAGATATTTTGTTCAGCACTTAGAGCATTTAATGAGATGGAATCAACCTATTGTTAATGAATACATAAATAATAGATTCCTAAATACATGAAAACTATAGGAAACGGTGACTACATAAACCCAGAGGCACTGACATCTGGCACATGGCAGAATTTCCTCCTTATCAGGACAACAATGCAACCTTTTTGAAAGACTGGACCTTTTATATGGAGTTTTTGTTAAAAGAAGAAAAGACTGAATTGATGGTTTACATCAATCCGTTAAGAGGAAGGCAATTACAAAGAAAAGAAGGATGAGAAAGAGTAAGACAATAACTACTCAACAGAAAGAAGGGTGGAAATCACAATTCTATTAGTTTTTCTTATCATTCTTTTGATTCTTTATACTTTTATTGTATTTTAAAATTCTTATAGAAATAAATACAGAAAAAGGGAGAATATTGCAGATGGATCCCATCCTTTTGCAAGGAAGAATGGTCTAATTTGGTTTCCCTGTTAGCACTAATATAGTAACTAGTGTGAAATTTGAATGAAATAATGTAAAATAAGTCATTGCTGGGGTCACATTTGCTATTGTCTGCCATTGTCGTAGCAATTATAGAGTTAAAACCAATTTTCTGGTTGTTATGGGCTCTCCAAATACAAAACGTTAGAAAGGGCAGCAACTAAATGTCTATAATAACTTAATAACTGAACGGTTAATTTATTAGATTGGTGGACTGGCGATCAGATGTTAATTTACTTTCATTAAAGAGTAGGCAATCTTGGCAGATGGCATGGCGGTATATGCCTGGATCAGCTGCCACTTTGCACAATGAACGCAGACTAGCTTATTTGTAGTGATGATGCAACTCAGGGAATGTAGTGCCAAGAAGGCCTGAGGGGCTTATGTCCCTTTTAATAACCATGAGTTTTTATTTACTTGTGGGGCGCACTAAAATTTCTCAGGATCCGGACTATAGAGCACAAAGACAGGGTTATTCAAATAAAGCCAGAGTTTACTACAATAATGGGGAAATTCGCCAAGCCCTTATCAACGATGAATGAAATCATGATGCAGAACATTATCCAACCTGGTGGCTCCTCAGAGGTGTGGGATCTTATCATTTCCAATCATCCTGCAACTGGGAACGATGAGGGTCAAACTCCAGACTGTGGCAGTGATATGTTGAGGAATTTAACATATGATCATAGTTATGGCCTATAGGGCAGAGAAGAGCAACAAAGATGATTAGGGGACTGGAGGCTAAAACAGATAAAGAACAGTTGCTGGAATTGGGTATGTCTAGTCTGATGAAGAGAAGGACTAGGGGAGACATGATAGCAGTGTTCCAATATCTCAGGGACTGCCACAAAGAAGAGGGAGTCAAGCTATTCTCCAAGGCACCTGAGGGCAGGACAAGAAGCAATGGGTAGAAACTAACCAAGGAGAAAAGCAACCTAGAACTAAGGAGAAATTTCTTGACAGTTAGAACAATTAATCAGTGGAACAACTTGCCTCCAGAAGTTGTAAATGTTGTAAATGCCTATTAGTGTTATCTAGAACTGCGATGGCGCAGTGGTTAGAATGCAGTACTGCAGGCTAATTCTGCTGACTGCCGGCTACCTGCAATTTGGCATTTCGAATCTCACCAGGCTCAAGGTTGACTCAGCCTTCCATCCTTCTGAGGTGGGTAAAATGAGCATCCCAGATTGCTGGGGACAGTAGGCTGACTCTGTAAACTGCTTAGAGATCTCTGTAAAGCACTGTGAATCAGTATATAAGTCTAAGGGCTATTGCTATCGCTACAAGTAATTCACAACTACAAATTCTAGTTGTTAGAATGTTACCATCATTAATCATCATGTGACAGATTTATGAGTTTTTTTGTGATGGTCATTAAATGAATTCCATGGTCCTAAAGAGAATGCTGAAGTCATTAAGTGAATTCATTGTTTGCTATGATGCATTTGTAAGCAAATGCCGGGTTTTCAGCAAAAAATGTTGTAAATCATCAGTTACATGAGTGCAGGGGATTTCCATTGTAACTTTGAATCTGGGTTATATGGAACTTTGGGGGGTGTCTGTCATAACTTTGAATCATTGCTAAGCAATTGGTTGTAAATCGAGGACTGCCTGTATTTGTATCATGGATATTTATAATTGATTATAAATAACCATTGGATATTCTACCATTTCATTATTGTGCAGGTAATCCTCGACTTACGACCATAATTGAGCCCAAAATTTATGTTGCTAAGCAAGATATTTGTTAAGTGAGCTTTGCCCCATTTTACAACCTTTCTTGCCATAATTGTTAAGCAAATCACTGCAACTGATAAGTTAGCAACCCAGTTGTTAAGTGAATCTGGCTTCCTCTTTGACTTTGCTGGTCAGAAAGTCGCAAAAGGGGACACAGCAACCGTCATAAATATGAACTAGTTGCCAAGCGTCTGAATTTTGATCCCATGACCATGGGGATGCTGCAAAGGTCATAACTGTGAACAATGGTCATAAGTCAACAATTTTGGGTAACATTGTAACTTGGAACGGTCACTAAACGAACTGTTGTAAGTCTAGGACTACCTGTATAACAAAAGTTAACCCACAGCACCAAATAGGTTCACCAGTTGTTTCTCAACAATTCTGCTGTCACCAAGTATGGCAATGTCAACGATCCACACTTTTTTCTTCTCTACAATCGTGATATCCAGGGTATTATGTTCCAAAACTTTATCAGTCTGTATTCGAAAATCCCACAGTAATTTTGCATATTGATTTTCGACCACTTTTTCAGGCTTATGGTCCCACCAGTTCTTTGCTGCAGGCAGATGGTAGTTGTGACACAAGTTCCAGTGGACCATCTGAGCGACCGTGTTATGGCGCTGTTTGTAATCAGTCTGAGCAATTGTCTTACAGCAGCTCAGTATGTGATCGATGGTTTCATCCGCTTCTTTGCAAAGTCTGCCTTTAGAGTCATCAGCAGATTTTTATTATTATTATTATTATTATTATTATTATTATTATTATTATTATTATTATTATTAAAGTCAAGACAGTAAAGACATCTAATACTCCTCTCTTCTCCTATTTTCACCACCACAACAACTCTGAGTTGGGCTGAGAGAAAGTGACTAGTCCAAGGTCACCCAGTTGGCTTTCATGTCTAAACAAGAACTAGAATTCACAGTCTCCCGGTTTCTAGACTGGTGCCTTAACTACTAGCCAAACTGGCTCTCAATTGCAAAACACACACACACACACACACAGAGAGAGAGAGAGAGAGAGAGAGAGAGAGAGAGAGAGAGAGAGAATATATGAAAGATACAAACAAGAGAATTCCAGGGATCAGAATTACAGAACTTTAACACATATTAAACGTTGGCATACAGCAAGCCGGTTGTTTGATCCATGTACTTATGGAAGAGATTAGAGATACCAATTAATTGTAAAAGCGATGATGCTAGGTGATGTAATTGTTACACATTTTCTCATGGGCACTCATTTATGTGCAGACTTTTCTCCAAGTGTTGCAAGCCTGGGCATTGTTTTTCTTCACCATCATAATTTGAATCTTTTATTGAAATACGAGTTTAATTCCCGGGATTTGAAGAAAAAGAAAAAAGAGCAGGCATGAATTTAAAGCAAAAAGAATCACGCGTTGATGTTGTTGTCTTGAAGCAGAAGATTGTCAAATGCACTAGACTGAAGTTAAGATAGCTGTTTTCCTCTGGCACTTTCTTTATAGACATCTGGAACCTTGGTCTCAATGTTTTCTTTTGTAAGTAGACAGGGTCAAGATAATGCTTTAAATGTCACCTCCCCAGTGCCAGGTAGACATTGCGGTTTCCAACCTTTTACTCTGGAAGAAAGCAAAATGAAATGAAGCCTCAATTCCTTAGAAATGATTTGATAACAGTTTTCATGGGGGAGGGGGGTGCTGTGGCATGAGCCACCCTGTTACTTGCAGTAAACTGCACCTGTACTACTGTTTGTCTTGGTTTGAAAGCTTACCTGTGATGTATTTCCCATGGGCCTCCGGGAGGAGGGAGAAAAAAAAAGATATGGAAAACTGATGAATCGTTATAGGCTTGTAAATCACAGGGGAAACAACAGATGGCAAAATGCATTGAAGTCAAGCTTTCTGTCCAGTCCTGGGCATTGAAGTTGGGAATTTATTTGTTTTTCCGTCAAATGATTATTGGTGCTGTGAGGTAAAAACTGGCCCCTTTATTTCTGAAAGTCTTTCCATTTGATCACATATGGAATGTGGTTTCTGCAAAACTTTTCACTGATATATAGCATTTTCTAACATAAATCTAAAGTGCCGTATGTTTCTCACTCCAAACTACAAAAATCTTTCCAGGCATCGTAAGTCTGTTCTAGATGGCATATGACTGCATTTTCTTTTTCCTTTCCTCTTTTCTCTTTCTTTTTCTTTTTTCCTTTCCTTTCCTTTTTCTTTGTTTTCTTTTCCCTTTCCTGATAATTATCCCCTCCTGACTGTTACAGACACTTTATTTCTCCAGATGCGTAAATAGAAAATTGCTTAGATTCATAATATCCAGGATTAATATGGTTTAAACATGAGAAAGTGTTAATTTCCATAAATCCAGAGGAAGGATTTGATTTACTTAACTGAGAGAGTTACTGAGGACTAGCAACCTGATCTGCTTGTTCGTGACAGAGAGCTATATTTTCTTAGTCATCACATGGGGAAGTTTCTTGAGTTTCCAAATTAAAAACTCAAGTTTACATAGGAGAAAAGTAATAGCTAAGATTCTTGGATATTTGCAATGCATTTCTTACTTGAAACAAGCTTCTTTCAGTTTAAATATCTGCATGAAAAATGACTTGCCTCATCAGCATGTTGTATAAATATTAAAGAAAACCATTTCCTTTATATACCGTATTTTATTTTACTTTCTAGTAAGAGTGCTCAGAATATTTTATGTGTCAGTTTTGCAGGTTGTTCAGACCCACTTTTTCCTATATCCATTTTGCTGGTGGGTTGTTGTTTTTTAAATTAAAACATCAGCCAAAAAAAAAATCAAATTTAAATACGTATTTAAAGTTGTATTTTCTTTCAAAATCTTTCCTTCTAAATGGATTTTATCTTTCAAAGTGAGAACTGAATCGCAAAGCTTAAGAGATGCAAATTCTGAAGAATAACGATACCCTAATTTGCATTTTATTCTGGGAAGTATGGAAATGATGTTTCATTTCAAAGTGTGGACAGTATATAAAAAACAATCTTGTGCAGCTCTGTCTTGTTTCCCTCCAAAGTACACGGATGCACTCACTCACATATACATTCACACACACGAACATACTGATTAACTGCTAGTCAACTGCAAGATTAATTTGTCTCTGCAGAAGCTAATCAGAAGTTTTAGATTGAGAATAATTCACAGGTTTTTTAATCTAACACAGCTAATCTTTGTTTTTTCTGATTTCACTAATACAACTAAACTTTGCTTGTTCTGATTTCACTTAACACAGTGATTATTTACTTGGGAGCTAATGTCTCAACTTGGAGCCATGAAAATCTGCACACAATTTTATCAATAATAGTGTTTAAACATACCTTTGGCCCTCCTTTAATGTTACAGTTATTCTTTCAAAAGCCCTATCGAGTTTATGTGGCAAACTTAATAAATCTAGGATGTTTATCTAATTATATAAATATTTTGCTTTTATTTCTGGAAGCAAAGACCATTCTTCTGAAAGGCAAAATGACATACAGGCAGCTTTATAATAAACTTGCAAGAGAATGGAACATAAATAGGTCCTTGTACAACTTGGAAAAAAATTCAGGCTTAAAGCAATTGAAATCATTAAACTATGAATACAGGCTACAATTCGGAGCGGTTGGCATTCCACATTTTAGCATGACTCTGCTTAATAATTTGTCCTTCATCTGAGGAGATCCATATTCCTAACCCTAACCCTAACCCTAACCCTAACCCTAACTCTAGCCCTCCTCATCATTGGGAGACTCCCATCCAATGACAACTGAACATCTCAATCGATGTCACAGGGTTGTATAATAAGGAAAAAAAATAAGGAAAGAATACTGTGTACGTTGCCTTGAGCTCCTGGAGGAGAATCAAATTAAACACACACTGAGACAGAGTAGACACTTAAGACTTTAGAATTAGGTGTGCAAGGTTATAATATCACAATAGCGTGAGAGTGGGTGAGAATGGAATTTCACAGTGTTGTTTGGGTTTTTGGAGTGGGATGAAAGGCACCTTCTGATGAGTCTAGATACCTATTTCAGTTTCAATTTTTGAACTTCTTTAAGTGGTGGGAAATCAAGTATGATTTTCAGTGGTTTATTATATGCAGGCTGAGTTTCCAAATTAAAACTCATGTACAGTACTGCATTTAGCATAGGGGAAAGGTGATAGCTAAGGTTCCACAGTGGAGTTCTTACTCTGTTGCAAAGATGTGCTTCTTCTTCACATAAAAAATGGCTTGTCTGATCAGCATGTTGGGCAACCATCAGAGAAAGCCATTTCCTCTGTCTATTTAGCCACATAAAAGGGATATTTGGTTGCATGTAGTGCTGTATTAGAAAGAAGTTGATCCGGGTGCAAATTGTGGGTGATATATATAAAAAGAAGGACAGGATACTGTTATTTATATACCCACCCCTTAAAAATCTCACAACTGCAAATCCCAAAATCTAGTCCTGAAAATTTTACCAAACCAAACAGTTGTTGTTGTTGTTGTCGTCATCATCATCATCATCATTGGAAGGGACCTTGGAGGTCTTCTAGTCCAACTCTCTGCTCAAGCAGGAGACCTTATATCATTTCAGAAAAGGGGCTGTCCAATCTCTTCTTAAAAGCCTCCAGTGATGGAGCACCCACACTCCCTAAAGGCAAGCCGTTCCATTGGTTTATTGTTCTCACTGTCAGGAAATTTCTCCTTAGTTCTAGGTTGGTTCTGCCCCTGTTTAGTTTCTGTCTATTGTTTCTTGTTTTACCTTCTGGTGCTTTGGAAAATAAGTTGACCCCATTTTCCTTGTGGCAGTCCCTCAAATATTGGAACAGTGCACCTCTAGTCTTTTTTTATCAGACTAGACATTCCCAATTCCTGCAACCGTTCCTCATACGTTTTAGCCTCTGGCCCCCTAATCAAAATCAGCCAACATTTATAGAGAGGTATGCAATATGTTTAGAAAATATTTTTGTAATTGGTTAACTTCTTAAAAGTTAACTTCTTAATTGTTAATTATTATTAAAAATTAATATTTATGCTATTTTAAAATATAATCTATTACTCATCAGAAGGTTGAAGTTGGAGGTAAAGTTTCTGTTTACTTATTGTGTGGTCAAGGGATCACTTTCACAGAGATATGAGTAAAATGTCCCTCAGTAGAACTGGACTACTGGCAGTTTTGATCCATGCAGTTTTCTTGACAACTGTGTATGTAGTGTTTGTTTTTTTCAATTTTTCAATTAATCCCAAAGCCACATAAGTTTTCAATGGGCTCCCATCAAACAACTAACTTTAGCCAAACTTGCTTTATTTCAGATATCAACTAAATTAACACATGCCAAGTATTTGTCTTTTCCTTCTGATAACTTATTCCCTCTTTTTATTTTATAATGCATATGTAATCATCTTGGACTGTCACATCCATGGCTGAGCTTTGTAACTCTATATATGAAGGAGCTAGAGACTTATTCTGGTGTTTGTTTGTTTTTTTCTTCCAAAGACTGCTAAAGAATGCAGGTTGTGGGGGTATCCCTGAAAAAGTCATGAATTATGCTCTGATGCTTGAAGAGACTACAATGCCCAGAAGCTCTGTCCAGATAGCTAATGGTAAGGATTGTTGGGAGTTGTAGTAGCAGTGTTAAGTAGGGCCATACACTTCCCACTTACTCTGTAAGACATCTCCTTTTTAAAGACAATATCTGTATCACATTCAAGAGACACTTCCTTGGCATCCTTCTCTAAATCTGTGGAATTTGAGCAACAACATCAGAAAAATTTAAACCTACTCCATTAAAATGGATTTAATCACTTAAAAAAATCGCCATATCTTTTGGAATAGAAAGTGCTATTCACAGGTAGATGATTATTTGCAACGTGTGTGTATGTGTGTGTGTGCTGTATATGCCTATACATATATAGATACACACACATACTTACATAGCTTTTTTTCTAGGAAGAGGAATTTTATGATCTACTTTTAAAAAAAAAATGTTGGACATTTCATGACTCTAAATTCATATGCAGGATTTTTTCCTGGTCTTATTGTTTGTTTTTCCAACAGGTTTTTGATGAAGCTTAGATAGTTCGAATTCATTGTTATGCATTTTATTTATTTCATATCTGACTTGAATTAGTTTTCTGTTATGTATTCACATTTGCTTTTCTATTCCAGTAAGAGAGGAAATAGAGAGTGTTATTATGCCAAGCCTTTGTTATTTACAGTATATATAATGCTTCCTGTGTACACATGCTTTTCTCCAAGAAAAAAAAACAACAAGCTTTCATTTTAATTTTCACTGCTCTGGAAGATTGTTAATAGTTACACAATAATATATAATATTTGCAGAGATTTTGTGTGTGTCTGTAGGTGTGCATGGAACTCATATATGAATAAAACCTAACTAATATGTAGGGAATAGGGAAATAATATTTTTTTAAAAATAAAAGTTTTTTTAAAATAATGTCTATGTTAATATCTTTTCTGACAATTGCTTTTGTCCCATGAAGTATTTTCATTTTAAAATCTTGCTTTTTGTACAAAAAACATCTTCCCATATAATTTCCATTCCCTCATTAATATTTCGAAATAATCATATAGAAATTGGAGTAGAATCTCCATTCTTGTCTGTTGATCAATTCATACAATCTACAAAGCATAATACATAGCATAATACATCGCTGAGCTTGTCGATCAAAAAGTTGGCAGTTCAGCGGTTCAAATCCATAGTGCCACGTAATGGGGTGAGCTCCCATTACTTGTCCCAGCTTCTATCAACCTAGCAGTTCGAAAGCACGTAAAAAAATGCAAGTAGAAAAATAGGGACCACCTTTGGTGGAAAGGTAACAGTGTTCCGTGTGTCTTTGGCATTTAGTCATGGTGGCCACATGACCACGGGGATGTCTTCGGACTGCACTGGCTCTTCAGCTTTGAAACGGAGATGAGCACCGCCCCCTAGAGTTGGGAATGACTAGCACATATGTGCGAGGGGAGCCTTTGCCTTTACCTTTACATAGATAACACAGACTCTGGTAAAGCAAAGATAGAAGCAGAATGGACTAGATTAGATCACCCATTCCTTATAGATTGGCTTTTTAGAATATACTATTGTGTTGGACTGCAGTATTTGCAAAATGGCAGAGAAATAAGAAATATTTTTACTTCATCTTTTAATGGCAGCCAGTATCACTCATTCTTCCCAAAGAAATGAACCAAAATGAGGTTCGCCTTCACTATCACTACACTTTTGACCAAAAGCTGTATTTTTGACCAAAAGCTGTATGGTTAGTAAAAAAAAAAGCATCAGAAACTTATAAGAGAGCTTTATAAGAGGGAAAAGATGCTAAACATTACAGTAGACCATATATGTACCGATATGAATGTAGCAATAGCAATAGTACTTAGATTTATATACCGCTTTACAGTGATTTATAGCCCTCTCTAATTGGTTTACAGAGACAGCACATTTGCCCCCAACAATCTGGGTCCTCATTTTACCAACCTGGGAAGAATGGAAGGCTCAGTCAACCTTGAGCAACTCAGGATTGAACTCCTGGCAGTGGGCAGAGGCCTGCAATACTGCATTCTAACCACCGCGCCACCATGGCTCAAATATATTAAAACAAATGCACACAGGAGGAGAAGGAGGAGGAGAAGTTTTGGCAAAGCCTTCATTGTCCACCCCACATAGTCCCCCCACCAATCAGGTTAATCTCTTAGAAGTACTGTAGTAGTGCTTATAATAGTAAATGATGCTAAACATAGTAAATCGTAAAGAGGGAGAGAGAGAAAGATAACTTTTAAAAAATGGAAAAGAAAGAGTGATGAGGAACAAGAGAAAGAATTCTAGGAATAAAAAGGGGAAATATTTTCTTTAATAAAGCCTCCTGGGATAATTCTTTTTTAAAAAGGCATCTAAAGCTTAGAAAGGAAAGTCAGGCTCCCCCCCCCTCTCTTCTGCCAGTTTTACTGCAGTTTTTGCTCTGCCAAAATCTGACGCGTTTCAAAATCCATGCACAGCTAGTCATTTTTGACAATTTGGAGCCCTTTCCCCACCCTCTCTCTGTATAGTGCAGTATTTATGATGTTTCAGAAAGTGTCTCTTTGATTGCATTATTTCTTTCTCTGACCTATACTTTTAGATAAAAGCATTTTTACACACATGTACTCACATGCCAACCACTGGACATAGGTGATGAGAAAAAAAGGAATACTTTTCTTGTAGATTAAAAATGAAGAACAATTTTTTTGGGGGGGGGAAGCTAAATGCAGATGTCAGAGTTCAGTTAATGGTTTTGACTCTCCAGGAAGAAGGCACAATAACTGGAGTCAGCATAGTTCAAGGCCACTGGAAACATATGTCAAATGTTGGAATGGGACAGACTTGTCCCATTTAAGATGGGAACTGCAGCCACCTGAAATGATTACATTCTTATCCCTTTGTGTCTTGACATATTATATACTATCTAAGTCTTTGAGGTTTTGGTATCTCTAATTGCACTGATTTTAGTGCAATCACTTCCAGTTCTTTAACTAGAGTATTACTAAGATATCTTTGGTTAGTAGTTTCGAAAAGAAGGATGCTTACAGATTCTGCTTTGTTCCACTTCAAGTTTCTAGTTGGAAGGAAGGAAGGAAGGAAGGAAGGAAGGAAGGAAGGAAGGAAGGAAGGAAGGAAGGAAGGAAGGAAGGAAGGAAGGCTTCAGATACTGAGTGGACCACATGAAAATGAACTTGAAAAACATAATTGAGCAGGGTATGATATTACTCTTCAAGAACCTGAAAGGGTGTCATGAAGAAGAGTGCTGTGATTTGTTCTGTACTATTCTAGAATGCATTCATTCATTCATTCATTCATTTATCCCCTCACTGTTTTACTCATTCATTCACTCAGAAAATATAGGTCATCTACTCCCTTAACAACTTGTTTTAAAAAATAACATTAATTTAAAAAAAACTGCAAAAGAAACCAAACAGATAAAACTTTAGATTAAAAACCACCAATAGTCTTCTCTTGATTTATTATAGGAAAAGGAGTAGATTCAATGCTCATTGAAATTTATTCCATATTATAGTCTCCGTTATAGATAAAGTTGAATTGCTTATTGATGCTAAACTAATTTGTGATATAATCTAAAACATGTACCCCGTGAACAATCAAACAATGCAGCACACACTTTACAGAAGGAAGCAGTCCTATATTTTCACTTCACTCCCTTGCTTTGGGAACAGGATTGAGTTAATTCATTTCATGCTATCCTTTTAGCAGATGATATCACCACTATTTCCCCCAGATTGGCTAAGTAACCAGCCAGGAGTTGTTAAAATCAGTATTAAGGAAAGATCCCACAGTTGCAAGTGGCAGGGAATTCATGCACTAGAGAATCATGAATAATCCTAGCATACTACAGAGTCCTGAGAGGCTGTTCTGAATCTTAAATTATGAGGAAGCAGATTTTGGTTGGGTGTTAGGAGAAGCATCTTAACAAAAAGAGCACTATGGCAATGGAACTAATGACTAAGGGAGATGGTGGGCTCTCCATCATTAGGTGTATAAAGTAGAGCAGTGTTTCTCAACCTTAACAAGTTTAAGATAAGTGGTCTGCTGGGGAATTCTGGGATTTGAAGTCCATATATCTTAAAGCTGCTAAAGTTGAGAAACACTGCAAAAGAAGCTGGGATCTATCTGTGAAGAATGCTTTCATTTGGATTTCAGCAGTGAGGTATATTAGATTGGGCGATCTAAGGAGAGCCGGACTCAGATTCACGCAGAACTGTTTATTTAATCAGAACAAACCAAC
>JAOYMU010000263.1:71786576-71805959 GCA_025802295.1 Psammodynastes pulverulentus
TTTATTTTTATTTTTCCTCTTGCTCCAGCTGCAGCGTCCTCTCCAGTTGCCGGGGGGGGGGGAGAAAGCCCCACCCCCTCTCCTGTTTCAAAGACGCCTAGCTTCGCCGCTCACCAATATTCTCATCTCTTCTTCTCCTCCGGTCTCCATCCTCCTTTCGTTGTCATTCTTGGGCTGCTGTGCCTTTAAAAACAAGCCCTGGGCCTACCGGGCGCAGTGGCGTGATCAGTGACCTTGACAATGGCCGCCGGATGCTGCCTCACCCCCCGGAGCCTCAGGCGCGCCAGCATTGGCCGCCCGGCCCTGGATTTTGGCCGGGGACCCCTGGTGAAAGCCGCCGTAAAGCGGCAGGGTACCTGGCCCCGAAGGCCTCCGGTGCGGCGGGTTTCAGAAGCTGGAGGCAAGAGCTAGCCACTCCAGCTTCTGTCACCTCTGAGACCCAGAAGTTGAATCTCTGATGACCTTCTCTCTTCCCCAGTCCAGACTTAGAGCGCCTTAGTATTATTAAGGGTTTAACTGGGCTTCGAGGTTCCGTACTGTGTAAATCCCTTCTGCAGTCAAATAAGCGTTTCAGCTGTCAGTTGCGCTCTAGTTTGAATCTTGTCGGGCGCGCTGTCTGCCAATCTGCCTGGCAACAGCGCCCACTGCTGTAACTGCCTCTGTTAGTTTTACGAGACAATTTTCCTCCCCTCGAGGCCTGCACTCCCTTAAGTGCAGGCAGCCAGAAAGAGGGCAAGAAGAAAATAATAATAGCTGTCCTATGTTTGGGCTTACGATCTAGGCAAAAAAAGGGGCATGCCAAATGTTTTGTGAAGGACTTCTAGCGTCTCTGTAAAATGGCAGCTTCGTTAAATGCCTCCCTGGGTCTGCCGCTTCGTGAGGAGATTGTCTGCGGTTGCTTCCTCAAGTCAGCTGAGCCCATCGCGTTACTCACCAAAGGGACTGTCTGCTTCGAGCCCCTTACTGTGCGAGAATGATCGGCGCTATGGGCTGCTGCGGGCTCATTATGAACGCCGCGGGGTTCTATAGCCTCTCTTATCTCCGTCGCTCCTTCAACAGCTGATTTCTTGAGCAGCAGAGACCTTCGCAAAGCTTGAAGGGGCTGCGCTGTGCTCCAAGCCTCTTGTAGTCAAAGGAGAGGCGCTTTGGGCTGCTGCCCTGCTCGTTGAGAGCGGCGCGGAATTCTACAGCCTCTTTTTCAATCCACTCAGTTTAAGTTAAGGTAATGAAATTAAAGCAGTAATTGAAAATTAGAGTCCCTAAAAGATTAAATCCAAGTCTCCTTGCCAGGAAACATGGGAAGACATGTCTGTTGCTGAGCTAGATAGAGTTGAAACTGGGATGATTGACAGATGGGCATGTCCTCAGTTTCACATCTGTCTATAGAGCTACAGGACTAGAGTTGTTCTCATGTTTCCTGGATCCCATCTCCTCCACTCTGGAGAATGTAATTTATCCAAAACTGCAGTGTTTCTCAGAATTCCTCCATTTTTTAGATCACTAGAACTGGCCAAAGAGAACACTAAATCCTGTATGCAGAGTACCAATTGAATTTGGTTCATTATCTTCCTGGAAGATATGAAATCCTGAGCTATTCTTGATTGGACATTTGGACAACTTCACATAAGAGAAAATGCTCAAATCTGGCAGGCTATCAGATTGAGAATCAGGTCACTAAGGTGGGTTTTCTACTGACCAGAGCTACACTGCCTCCACACCTCTCAAGGACTATGATCTCAAAGCCACATTCAGCCCTGCAAATTGCAGAGGTTCTTGAGACCTTCTAATTAAAATTGTCATCAGACTATATATGGTATAATGTGACTGGGACTTCTTTTTAAAAGCCAGGACAGTAATTCTATTAATTGTATTTCATTAATTCAGTTTAAATTTAATGACATCAAATTACCAGCAGTCAGTTTTGGAGTGCAGCCTCTGGCATGGAACTACAGCTGCATGATCTACCTGATGTATAAACAAGAGCTGCATCAATCTCAGATCAGCAGCACATCCCTTTTCTCCCACAATGCCACTGGGTATGCAGTGATGTTCTATAACTGAACAAGCTGACTTCTGGCTTAGCAGTTGTTCCAGAGAAAACATAGCAAAGAAAATTGTTCAACATTTCCTTTCAAGCTTCAGGATAAGTAATTTCCTGTTGGGCAGAATTCCTATCTTATCCATCCTCTTGGCTTCTGGGAGTTGTAATGTAACCCCTCCCTCCAGCTAAAGTCAAGGTAAAATTTTGTCTTGGTACCATTTCCTTACTACTCCTGACTTCAAGTCAAAACCAAAGTTGCCTCTTGATCTTAAAGTATTGGCACTAGCCTAGACCATGAATACTTTGAAAAAAAGAAAATGAACTAAAAGTAACTCTTTTGCGTGCTTGGTAAGCATAACTATTATGAAATTTACATATAATACACAGAGCAATTCTTCAATTCTTTAAAAACATAGAAATGGAACAATGCATTTCCCCTCCACCTCATTATTTTAAAGAAATTCCTGTCAGGCAACATAATAGCCAGGGGTGGGCTGCTACTGGTTTGCCCGGGTTTGGGCAGATCCATAGCTAATGTTATGGCTGGTTTGGTGAACCACTAAATCCCACCCCTGGTGGACTCCTCGCACCTGACCCCGCCTCTCACACCCTACCCTGTCCCTCCCAGAAGTCTCCACACGGCCCGTTTTGGATGCGAGGTAAGTGTAGGGCCCATGCGGAGGCTCAGGAAGGAGGAAAAATGGGCCTGTTTCTGGCCTCCAACAGGCCTCCAGATTCCGGGAGAGACCATTTTCACCATCCCAGAGACTCGAGGAAAGCCTCCAAAGCCTGAGGAAGGTGAAAAATGGGCCTGCCGGAAGTTCCGGAAGTCCAAAAACGGGCACATTTCCAGTCTCTGAAAGGCCTCTGGAGCCCAGTGGAGGAAATTTTCACACACCTCCAAAGGCTCAAGGAAAGTTCTGGAGCCTGGGGAAGGTGAAAGCGGGGGCCCGCCATAGTGCAGGAGGCCAACTAGGCCACACCCACCATGGCCCTGCCCACCCAGCAACCAGCCAGAGAACCAGTTGCTGAAATTTTTGAAGCCCACCCCTGATAATAGCAATCTTTTCAAGTATTAAAGAAAAGGAGAAAGGTTCATTTAAAGCAAAAATATTCATTTCCTGCCTGCAGAATCTCAGCAATCTGTGTTTCTGTAGTAAAAGGTATCCCAACAACTAAGGACACGAATGCCAAAAACCTTGTTATCATATTGCATACACATACCTCTGGAAACATTAAGAACAAGGTTTCTACTACAGCAAAAATTAAATTAGTCACTAAATGCCATATTTCTATTTTCTAATATTTCAAATGTGTGAAAGACTTTCTGTAGTCTTTTGTATATGTCTCATTTGTACCAATGACTTTCTGACAGACCTGTAAAGACACATCAGCAATAGTGGGGTCATAGGAATTCTTTGAACAAGTGCACTGTGCTCATCATTGGGTTTTAAATGTTTAGTTCTCCATTAGATATTGTACTAAGTTTAGCTCTGTTTATGATCTCAAATCAAGCCTACAAATTTCAGCATAATTGTAAATTGTAAATTTATTTTGTCAAGCATATATGAGAAAAACAAGTATACATATGAACATAACCTATAAACATATAAGTATAAACAAATACAAATAAAAACGACATTAGGACATGGACGGTAGGCACATTGGAGGGCTTATGCATGTCCGTTACAGACCTCTTAGAAATGGGGTGAGGTCAACAGTAGACAACCTAAGGTTAAAGTTTTTGGGGTTTGGGGAAGAGACTACAGAGTCTGTTAGTGCATTCCAGGCATTTATAACTCTGTTGCAGAAGTCATATTTTCTGCAATCAAGTTTGGATCGATTTACTTTGAGTTTGAATCTATTGTATGCTCATGTATTGTTGTGGTTGAAGCTGAAGTAATCATTGACAGGTAGAACATTATAGTAGATAATTTTATGTACTACGCTTAGGTCAGATCAAAGACAGTGCAAGCATAGATGAAAAAGAGTTACAGACTCCTACTAACACAGCCTTAGTAGACAGTAAACACATTGTCAGACATAAAGATCTCAAGTGCCTATATACAAATGTACAAAGCTTGGGGAACAAACAGGGTGAACGCGAACTACTAATACATGAAGATAGATATAGTTGGAATAACAGTAACTTGGTGGGATGAAAACCATGATTGGAACATATTGGTAGAAGGATACAAACTATTCAAATAGCTTCATTTTATTATTTAGTTTAGTCTATGTGACAGTTATTTCCAAAGATCAAAATATTAACATAGGATCCAGCTTTTAGTCCTTGTTATTATACATTTATTTTTCCCATCATCCTGGTATAAGTTGGCTATGGATACTTGACATCAATACCATAATGTGGAGTGCTTAAAATTATGTCTAATGACCCAAAAGCATCCCAAAGGGCAGTGAGATTCGATCTGCCAAATTGCAGGCAGCTGGCAGTAAGCAAATTTAGCCTGCAGTACTGCATTCTAACCACTGCGCCACTGCAGCTCATGTTACTAGGATGCCCTCTGCTACCAATCCATCTAACTAGCAGAATGCAATAGGGAATTTCAGCCACCTCAAGTGGATTCCCAACTTCTCAACTAGAGCTGGATTAACCAAGTACCTGGTGTAGCCTGAGTCTAGCAGGGCCCATAAGGTGGCCTTTATCCCTGAGGCTTGGAAGCTTAGTTCTATGGGAAGAATCACTAGGCTGACCAGGCCACTTACCAGAGGGTCATCATCGGTTTCAGTGTCAGTTAGCCTTTGGATGGCGATTGGTAGGGTTGGAGTTTCCTTGTCTTGTTTTGGCGATAATGTGAACTCCACTCCCTTCGATGCCTTTTCCCTGGCATGCTGCAGCGCTTTGGTGGTCTTTTCTGTAGGACCCAGAGGGATTCACTTAACTGGGCAGCTGATTTTGCATTCCACAGCTCAATGCCCCCTTTGGCCGCCTTGAAATAGGCTAGAATGTGGCTGTGGGTTGTGTGGCTTTGCCATCTTTCTCTTCTCTTTCTTCATGGCTGGGCCACATGGTAGTTGTTAAGCAGTTGGTCAATTTCCACCTATTTGGCCAGAACATACCAGTGATTGGGGGTCCCCTTGAAATGCAGGCATTGCACAGGTCGCTGTTCAGCCCATCTTTGAAACAGCTAATGAGGATGTCTTCTGGCCAGTCGTTGAGTCAGCATGCCAGGTTACAGAATTTCTCAGTGTATTCTGCCATCACCCTGCAGCCTTGATGCATGGTTTCTCTCTTTGTGGTCAACCAAGGGGTCTTTGAAATAACTGATGATGGGCCATTGTGAAGCAATCAAAGTTTCTCAGCTCTAGTGCATTCACATTGAGGAGTATCACCCTCCAGCAGGCTGTGGTCTCTTCTAGTACCAAGTGATGTTTCTCACCTTGGTGCCCTCCGTAGGGATCTCCATCCCATATTCTTATGTACATCAGAACACGGGTCAGAAAAAAGCCAATTGTTGGATTTTCCATCAAATTTCACACCAAGGAATGGGATCTTCTGGCTCTTTGCTCTCTCCTGGACATCTCCCACCAGAACAGCAGCCTGATGTCCCCCTCAGCACTATGTCCATGGCAGTTGTGGCAATAGCAAGGTCATCGAAACCCCTGCCATGGTGTCTAGTGCTGATGTTCATCTCTCATCTTCCTCTATTGGGTCTGCTGGTCCTTGCTGGTGGCAGCCTTGGCATGTAGCTCACGTGCCATCAGGGTTGGAAGGCATGCATCATGAACTGCATCTCTTGCCTCATCAGTAAGTCAGCACGACCAGATTTACTGCCTTCCTCCTCCTCCTCCTCCTCCTCAAGCTCTTCCAGCTCTGGTTGCCTTTCTCAATGTTGGTCACCTCAGCTGTCTCACGTGAAGGTCACCCCTCTGGTTCTTCCTTCCCTATCTTCTTTCTCTCTGCCTCCAATGGACCACCTGGGTCTTGATAAATCACCCAGGCTCCTGACCTCCTCTATCCACTCAGAGAGATCCAGCATAGGGGGAGGCCTGTGGAGAATGCTTCCCCCAGCATTCAGCTTCCTCCTGGTCACTGCCTTGGGCTGATATGGTGTGCACGATCCACACATTAGGGCAGTATGCCTCTCCAGGTTGATCAACTTTGCAGATTTCACCTAATGTAAGGACATGTCCAAGCTGGTCCCTCAGAAAACAAGATTCTTGACTGATTCAACTCAGGGTCTGAGTTAAGTCAAAATAACTTTTACTGAAAGAGTATGGTTGCAGTAAAGTCAGGCGAAATCTGAGAAAGCCTGTGCAAAGTACAAAGCAATTCTTTCATCCCCAAACCCAAGCCACTTGACCAATATGATGCTGCAAGTTTGTTTTGAGAACTCTAAAGTGCTAGGCAGATAACCGTTCTTGAATCCAGGCTGGAACCAGCTGGGAAGGAGTCTGCTCTGTCTCCAAAGACAATCCCCCTCCCTAATTTCCAGGCAGTTACAGCAAAAGCAGGCAAAAAAAGCCAGCAGCCAGCCTCCTCCCCACTTCCAACAGAATGGCAGGACATGATGAGGACCTGACATTACGTTTGTCTCCTAGCCATATTATTTAAATTTGATCCTTTGTAAATATTCAATCTTCTGCCAACCTAGCAGTTCGAAAGCACGTAAAAAATGCAAGTAGAAAATAGGGACCACCTTTGGTGGGAAGGTAACAGTGTTCTGTGCACCTTTGGCATTTAGTCATGCCGGCCACATGACCACGGAGATGTTTTCGGACAGTGCTGGCTCTTCGGCTTTGAAACGGAGATAAGCACCACCCCCTAGAGTCAGGAATGACTAGCACATATGTGCAAGGGGAACCTTTACCTTTAGGTAATCTAATTCAATTGTTTGGTGGACTTTTTGATGGAGCCTTCCAATCGTTGGTTCATGTTGTGTGTTCATTGCTAACACACAAGAAGTTTTAAAAACCACAAATCTCAGTTCTTGCTTTGTAAAGGTTACAGTACACATGTGAAAGTGGAGTTAAAAGGTCCCACCCCCATATTGTAAAGAAGTAGTTGACATTGGCTATTACATTTGCTTTTGTATACTGATTCACTTAAGAGAACATAAAAATACCATGAGGAAAGAATAGTAGAAAAGAGCAAGAGAAATGTACCTATAGGTAGTCCTTGACTGTTAAACTGTTTGCTTAATGATCGTTCAAAGTTACAGTGGCAGTGAAAAAAAAAATTATGACAGTTTTTCGCACTTACAACCGTTGCAGCATCTCCATGGTCACTTGATCAAAATTCAGATGCTTAGCAACTGACTCATATTTACGACTGTTGCAGTGTCCCAGGATCATGGGGTCCCCTTGTGCGACCTTCTGACAAGCAAAGTCAATGAGGAAGCCAGATTCACTTAAGAACCATGTTACTAATTTAACAGCTGCAGTGATTCACTTAACAACTGTGGCAAGAAAGGTCACAAAGTGGGGCAAAATTTACTTAACGAATGACTTACTTAACAGCAGAAAATTGAGACTCAATTGAGATCCTAAATTGAGGACTACCTGTATTCATAAAAATAAAAATAGCGGTTGCGTTGAGATTTTTAGATGAAGCTAAGATATTGCCTCAGGAACAACCCCAAGTCATAAAAACAGCCTCTTGATTTGGGTAAAATTTTAGATTAGTCAGATGATGAAGCTGAAATTACAGATAAAATTAGCTTGACAAGTTAACAAGTTAGCCTCCTCATTCATGCTTTGAGGATTGTATGATAGCTTCTAATAGCTAAAATTGAGCAGAGTATATTGGCAGAGTGGTTTTGCAGTTTATTCCAATCTTAACAAGTCCCAAATAGAAATTGCTACAACATGATAGCCGTTTAGAATTGGCAGTATTGGGCTTGACACAGCAGTTTGGCTCTGTGGACTGAATCCAGATTAAATTAGTTTAATTTGAGTCCCACTGAAATTAATGGACCAAGGTAATGATGATTTAACTAATGCCCCATTGATTTCAGTGTGAACTATATGCAACTAAGTTAAGATGGATTTAACCCAATATTCAGCAGATCCATATGTGACATATGCAGCTAAATTCATAGAGGGACTCTAAGGGATTTCCATCTAATTTTCCATGCAATTACCATCATTTATTCAAATGCCATGATTATTTGATGAACCCATGGCCATCTCCATTCAGGATGAGATACAGAATTATAACTATTTTATCCTTACAACTGAATGAAAATGTTATAGTATTCATATGAGAATGAAGCATACCCTTCTTTGGAATAGGTTTTACAATTTAGGGATAAACTATTAGATCATAGAAGCTATGAAAAGTACCTTTTCATTGAAAATATTGTTTTTTTGATTTAAAAAAAACTATGAAAAACAGTGATATCTTGTGTACAATTCTGAGTAGCATTCATTTGTTCTGTCACCTCAAGTATTCTGAATGGTTATCAGTTGACAACATTGTTGTAACTGAAAATATACACCCTAGACGCAGGAATACTTTATTTGGCCAGTTAATTTTTTTTTCAAGTGAGCTAATATCCATATGATCATGTAATTTTAATGGGCTTAATAGGATCTCAGATATTAATTTTTCTGACTTGTTCCATTAAGAGGTGGTTAGAATTTGACTACTATTATTAACTCCAAATGTCTGTAAGTTTTAAGAATAATGATTGTCTGTTAATAAAACCAGGTAGTATTGCCGGATTTTTCACATCTTGTGCTAACAGTCCATAAAAATAAAAGATTAACCAAACTCTGGTAAGGAAGCAACTAGAAAAATGAATGTCTCGTGTTTTTATTTGACCTATTTCACACATTTTGACATTCCTTTTCAGGTTATGTCCAAGAGGATGATCTGAAAGATGGGGAAGACATAAAAGAGGAGGAAGAGGATGATGACGAGAGCAATTCAACGACTCATCTTCAGGGAAGCAATGACCCAGGAACAGATGAAGAACATGAAACTGGTCCTGATCCAAGAGGAAGCTTAAGCTACCAGAATTCTCCAGGGAGTCATATCTCCAATCAGGATGCGGAAAACGAATCTTTGCTCAGTGATGCTAGCGACCAGGTGGCAGACATTAAAAGCCTCTGCTCCAGGGAGGCATCGGACTCCAAAGGCAATATCCATCCCAAGCATCCAACGGACGCACACAGCTGCATGGATAAAATGACAGCTGTCTATGCTAATATCCTTTCAGATTCTTATTGGACAGGTTTGGGACTGGGGCTCAAACTGTCCAATTCTGATAAGAGGGGATGCGACAATAGAAACGGAGCAAGCAAAAGTGACTTTGATTGGCATCAGGATGCCTTGACCAAAAGCTTGCAGCAGAGTTTACCCGTCCGGCCACTCTCCAAGCCAAACCTTTTCAGCTCAGTCCAGCTGTACAGGCAAAGTAGCAAAATGTGTGGAACTGTATTCACAGGTGCTAGTAGGTTCCGGTGTAGGCAGTGCAGTGCTGCCTATGATACCTTAGTTGAGCTTACTGTCCATATGAATGAAAGTGGCCATTACCAAGATGATAACCATAAAAAAGACAAGCACAGATCTACCAGCTATTCCAAGTCCCGGAAAAGGGCTTTTCAGGACATGGATAAAGAAGATGCTCAGAAAGTCCTGAAATGTATGTTCTGTGGTGACTCTTTTGACTCTCTTCAAGACCTGAGTGTTCATATGATCAAAACAAAACATTACCAAAAAGTGCCTTTGAAGGAGCCGGTACCTACCATATCTTCCAAGATGGTAACTCCAAATAAGAAACGTGTGTTCGACATGAATAGGCCTTGCTCTCCAGATTCGACCACGGGATCCTTTGCTGACACATTCTCTTCCCATAAGAATGCCAACCTGCAGCTATCGTCTAACAATCGTTACGGCTACCAGAACGGTGCCAGCTACACGTGGCAGTTTGAAGCATGCAAATCACAGATTCTCAAGTGCATGGAATGCGGGAGCTCCCACGATACTTTGCAGCAACTCACCACCCACATGATGGTCACGGGTCACTTCCTGAAAGTCACGAGCTCAGCTTCCAAGAAAGGGAAACAACTTGTTTTGGATCCCTTGGCTGTGGAAAAAATGCAGTCGCTTTCTGATGCGTCAGCCACTGACAGCCAGCATTCGAAACCCTCCAGTAATTCATCAACTGATTCTACGGCGCCTGCTTCAGAGCTAAAAAAAGAAAGTAAGCAAAATAAATCTGAGGAAGCGAACAAAGATGAAAAAGGGGTAAAAAATGAAGACTATGAAGACGCTCTTCAAAAACCACTGGACCCAACAATGAAATATCAGTATCTCCGTGAGGAAGATTTAGAAGATGCTTCAAAAGGTGGTGGAGACATTTTGAAGTCTTTGGAAAACACTGTCACCTCAGCCATCAATAAAGCTCAGAATGGAGCACCCAGCTGGAGTGCGTATCCCAGCATCCATGCAGCATACCAGCTCTCGGAGGGGACAAAGCCTTCCTTACCGGTGGGGTCCCAAGTTTTGCAAGTTCGACCAACGGTCAGTAATAAACTGAGGCCTATCGCTCCAAAATGGAAGGTGATGCCTATAGTACCCATGACAGCTAATATAGTCCAGTGCAGTCAGTTAAAAAAAGAAGGAGACCCCAAGAAGGAAACTCATAAGGACTACGTTAAAGACAGCAACAAGACAGACGTGGTCCCTCCGTACCAGAATGAAGGAGACTCTCCTCCTCAGGCTGAGATGTGTGTAGAGCCCAAAAAGTCAGAGCTAAGTCCTTTGAAGGAGGAACACAAGACAAAGGAAGAGGAGGAAAAAATAAAAACAAAGGATTCTGTGACGTCACCTCTCAGCAATGGATGCCCTACCGGGAACCACACTTCAGAGCTGCCTGGTTTAAATCCCCTCAGCGCCCTGCAGTCTGTGCTGAACAACCATCTGGGAAAAGTGAATGAGCCTTTGCGACCTCAGTCAAATTCCAGCCCCAGTTCAAGTTCAGCCTCTTTGTTCCACAAGCCAAATTTAAATATAATAGAGAAGCCTGTTCTGTCTCCTACGTCAACACCGGCTAAACCCGCAAAGGTTACATCCAGGCGTTACATGTTTGAGAACAACGACCAGCCAATTGACCTGACAAAATCAAAGAATAAGAAAGGGGAATCTGTTCAGGCCCAGTCTTGTACTTCCCCACCTCAGAAGCACGCTCTGTCTGACATTGCAGACATGGTCAAAGTCCTTCCCAAAGCAACAACCCCCAAACCTGCTGCTTCGTCCAGAATCCCATCCATGAAACTGGAAATGGACGTTCGGCGCTTCGAAGATGTCTCCACAGAAGTCTCCTCTTTGCATAAAAGAAAAGGAAGGCAGTCCAACTGGAATCCTCAGCATCTCCTGATCCTACAAGCGCAATTTGCATCCAGTCTCTTCCAAACATCGGAGGGTAAATATTTATTGTCCGACCTGGGCCCTCAAGAACGCATGCAGATTTCCAAGTTTACGGGGTTGTCCATGACTACCATCAGCCATTGGCTGGCAAACGTCAAGTACCAGCTCAGAAAAACAGGGGGGACAAAGTTTTTGAAAAACATGGATAAAGGACACCCCATCTTTTATTGCAGTGACTGTGCATCTCAGTTTAGAACCCCATCAACGTACATCGGCCATTTAGAATCCCATCTAGGTTTCCAAATGAAAGACATGAACAAGCTGGCTGTGGAGCAGCAAAGCAAGGTAGAGCAAGACATTTCCAGAATTTCAGTTCAAAGATCTCCCGAAACAATAGCTGGGGAAGAGGACACAGACTCTAAGTTCAAATGTAAGTTGTGCTCTCGGACATTTGTGAGCAAGCATGCTGTAAAACTTCATCTAAGCAAAACACACAGCAAGTCACCAGAACATCATTCACAGTTTGTAGCAGAAGTGGATGAAGAATAACTCCTAAGGTATGCATGCCTTAACTGCAAAAGACAAAAAAAAAAGTGTTTTAATGTGATGTTGATCGAAGGAAGGGCTCTTAAAGCACTTCTGCTTTATTTAAAGAAAATATTACTTTCCAAAATGCCCATTTCTTTTCAGACATTGGCTTCTCTGTCTGTAATTGTTGCATGATGGGACAAATTTTGCATGGACAGCTGTTTCCATGATGAAAAAAAAACCACCACCTTTACACGTTGCCTTTTTCCCAGGCATGTGCTCTTAAAGGCAAAGAGACCTCTGCCAAGAAAAGATTTGGCACTCTTGCTTGCTGTTGATACCATGTTCCTATTTAGCAAACTTAGCCCTGTAAAGCTTTCAATAGAAAAAGCAAAGCATGCTGGACATTTCATTCTAATGATTCCCAACGAAATTGTGTTTGCTTATAGTATTTGAAGCAACGATGTCCCCCTTTTGTCTGAGCACAACAGCAAGAGTCACTACAAACTGATGTTTCAGTATCTGGTTTTCAATAATGGGGTTCCATTGCTTAATTTTAATAACCTTATGAATCCAAGAGCCTCTTGTTTCCACCCTCACCCCACACTGTGCATTGCTGGTAAAATATCAAGCCTGTTTTGGGGATTGCTGTCTAGAGCCTATGGATCAACAGGAATAATCATATCGTTCTCCTTTTGGGGGTGGGGGCAAGAGAGCGTGAAGTCATTAAGAAAGTCCAAAAGTCAGTGATAGATTTAATATCCTTAGTCCCTGTTATCTCCAGCTGGTCTCTCTCATCAATTCATAGTTCTTAGAAAGTTATTCTCAATAGGCAAGGCTAAATTTGCCAGCCTGACAAATTTAAACTAATGTTTTCACCTCCAGTTTTCACCAGCCCTTAGGATAATGCTGATTAAATATGCCCTCAATACATTCAAAAAAGAACCCCAATGTATAACTATTAGGCTAAACTCCAAAACATATTTCTTCTTCTCTTTTTCATTTTCTTTACTTTGAGATCCCTTAATCTACGATTAGGTAACATTTCTGAGCTGGGGGCAAATAGTGATAGCAAGCATGTGGTAGACACATTCACAAAATGGCTACCATGAGAGATTTGGCCTTTCTGTAAAATGGCTGCTGTGAAAAGAATGGAGAATCCCATGTATCCATTTACTAGAAGGAAATTAGCACTTAATAGGTTCTTGTTCAACCCAAAGGTATTACTATAAGTAATAATTATGTTAGAGGCTGGTGTTTTGCTTTGCAGCATGTTCATCTTCTATTAAATTTGTTTTATTGAAGTATTCCTTTTTTAAAAGTAGGGGGCAAATCAAGTGAGATAGGCAACTTAACAGGGACCAAGGAGTACAATTGAAGCCATGTCAGTATCTGGAAGTACAGGTAGTCCGCAACTTACAACCACAATTGAGCTCAAGATGTCTGTCTTCAAGTGAGACAGTTGTTAAGTGAATACAACTTTTCTTGCCACAGTTGTTAATCACCGCAATTGTTAAGTTAGCAACTCATTTGTTAAGTGAATCTGGCTTCCCCATTGACTTTGCTTGGCAGAAGATCGCAAAAGGGGACCTCGGGACACTTCAACCATCGTAAATATGAGTCAATTGCTAAGCATCCAAGTTTTTATCACACAACTTTGGGGACGTTGCAATGGTCGTAAGTGTAAAAAACGGTCATAAGTCACTTTTTTTCAGTACCGTTGTAACTTCGAAGGGTCACTAAATGACCTGTTGTAAATCGAGGACTACCTGTACACACATCTGATTATCCTCATTTTAATAGTAAACAATTGGTGCTCAGCTGATTTTAAAAGTAATACAAGTCAGCAATCTGGTAAAATGTACCGAGAAAAGCAATGTGAGTTATTATATTTATTAAGACTGTCCAAATTTTCATTTAATCAATGTGAATTAGCAAACATTTTGGGATTCAGTGTATGAACTTGATTCAGATTGAATCCAATAATCCAATTTGATTTGGGGGATAAAAAAGTTTTCTCCACATGGACAATCAGATTTCTGAATCAAGCTGAGCAAATTCATCCTCTCAGATTTCAAACTCCATTGCGTTGTTCAGACTGATTCAACAATTCAGATTGGATTGATCGTATTCTTTGAACTAATTTGACAAATCAAAGCGGACCCTATTTGCACAGGCCTAATATTTATTAGGTTTTATAGCGCTTTCCTATGTCTGTTGTGCTTTAGCATAAAACAAAAACCAATAAAAAAATAAAACCTTAAAATACTGTAATAATAATAAAAAAAAACTTGAATGTCAATTTCTTGCATTTTGGGTATTGTTCTCCAGGGAGAGATGCATATTATTCCCCTTCTTTGTATAATACGTGGAAGCACAAAGAGAGAAAATACAAAATAATATACTTCCGCCTCCTATGTGATGTCACTAAACTGTACAGATAGCCTTTGACTTATGATCATTCATTTAATGACTATTTTTTGAAATAAGAAAGTACTGATTTACAACTGGTCCTCGCACTTATAACCATTGTAGCATCCCCATGGTCATATGATCAAAATTTAAGCATTTGGCAACTGGCATGTATTTGCAATGGTTGCAGTGTTCTGGAGTCACATAGTATTCGCAACTTTCCCAGGGGGATTCCAGAAAGCAAAGTCAATAAAGGAAGACGGATTGATTACTCACCCGTGCAAAAAAGGTCATAAAATTGGGCAGGACTTCTTTGCATTGGAAGTTCAGTCTCAATTGTAGTCATAAGTCAAGGACTATCTGCAATGTGCCAAGGACTATCTGCAATGATCCTCCTACTATGGCTTCTGCAGGCTTTGGAAAGAGTATGAGTTTTCGTCACTTGACCAGATTCCCAAAAGCAACTGAGTACATGAACAAATCATTTATTTTCCTTGTGTGTTTATTTGATGTGTGTCACCTATGCTGCTCTTCACACTCAGGTAGAGGGAAAAATGCAGAGGTTTTTCATAATCTTCAATTTGATAGCCGTAATTTTCAGAACCTAAATTCTCCCTGAAGGAAAACTGAATCTTTCAAGTAGACCAAATTTTATGTTATACACTGAAAGTCTGCATTTCAAAAAGCTTGGTTATTTAGTGATTCTTCTAGATAAATATATGGCTTCATAGATCCATTTGTGTAATAATAAATTTCTTTCTCACAGACAAATGCACACAGAAGTCTCCCTCTTTAATTATTTTGCCTGATCTGAATGCCCTTTGAAGCTTCTTTCTTATTTTATAACAGGAAGAAACAAATCAGCATGTTTTTAATAGCAACCTGGAGTGTAAAAACTTGAACAGTGAGCTCATCTATCTATCTATCTATATATATAAGGATGAACCCCTCTTGGAGGAAAATGGAAAGTTAAGAAATATTATATAACCCCTTTTTACAACCCTGTAATCCCTTAATTCAGGGTAGAGGTGGGGCAAATGGATGGAGCTGAGAGTTTACTGGCCGGATGTCCTTCCTGATGCCTACATGGAGTTTGTAGCATATATTTTCTCTTTGGCCCTTAAAGAGAAACATCTGCTGCTATCTAGGATTGAACTTTCAACTTTCCAAGTAGGAGGCAAGCATCTTCACCATTAGGCCACCACAGATCTCTATATTCCGACTCTACCCTGAATTAAGGATAACAGGGTCACTTCTATATATGCACCACTTATATATGCATCATTTCTCTGTATAGCTGAGTATCACTTCCATGTATGTATGTTTGTGTGTATGTATAATACATATGCAAGTGATACCCAACTTTTCCATTCCATGACTTTTTAAAAATAAATTTTTTATAGCCTAATAGATGTTTCAGGTTTCAGTCCTGAAACAGAGATCAAGTAACTTCAGAATATACCATCTACTGCTTATATACATCTCTCTCTCTCTCTCTCTCTCTCTCTCTCTCTCTCTCTCTCTCTCTCTCTCTCTCTTTCATATATATATGAATAGTTTGATGCATACTTAATAAAGGCTACTTAGTTCAAATACCTGACATCTGATGTTTGTAAAATAATTACAAGCAAGCCCCCTGAATGTTCAAATAGATTCTCGCAGCATGATTATTTCAAAATAAACTGTACAAAATTCTGTGGGATTTAGATGCAAGCCACTAGTAGTAACGCTAGGGTTTCATGCAAATTACTCCCAGGAATATTAGGATTGGAACTCAGTGTCACCAAATGTGTAATTAGCAGCATTAGGTAAATGTTCTACTAAAGATGCATTTGTTGGGAAATCCTGTTCACAATATATGTGTTGGGGACGGAGCGGGCAGGGAGAAGAGACATTTTTTGTCCTATTAAATTTCACAGTTATAAAACATATTTTGTCTGGATTTAATGTCAAGCATATACAAGGTCATATACACTGCAACCAGGAGGTGAAATACAAAAATTCAGGAATGCTGTTGGGTGAACAAGTTTGCTAGCTTGGTTTCATCTTTGTGTCAGTGAATTATCCAATTTAGGCACACAAATCAAGGTGAGCAAGAAGAATCGCCTTCCATCGGTTTGAAGACAGAAAGCCCTTGCAATACATAGAGTGGGAACAGTCAACGTGGACAAAAACATACTACAGCCTCTTCTCGGAATTGTGCTGCTTTGTTTTTGTTTTCTATCCAAAATCCTTGGAAATCACACATTGGTTCTGCACCATTTTTTTTTAAATGACAATGACACTATTTTCCAAGTTGTTCGTGGAATCCCAACTGTAGGTATGGGTACCACAGCCCAAGAGTAGAATTACCACTGATTAGTTCCACGGTTTTTCCTGCTCCAACTCTTCTAGAGTAAATCAATATGTAAAGTTCTCACAATATGGACACAAGAATCACTGCTGTTAAAGCTTCCTAATAAAAGCATGACAGGAGGTAATAAAAAAAAGTTGGCAATTTCACATGAAACGTAATCCTACAAAGAGAAGTTTCTCCTCCCTAAATGGTGATAAATTCACAGTAGTTTTTAAAACAATGAACTGACCAAGAATATCTAATTTATAGGATTAGTTGACCAAAGGTCGTTTTATGCAGAGATATGGGGTTGTCTTTAGATATTTAGCCAATCAAACATAGATATTTGGAAGAGGAGGAATGTAAAACATAATAAGAAACATAAATCAAATTCATTTAAACATTTGATTTCTGGATATAGATTTTAGAATGGTTCCCCTGCATTGTATCAAGTTTTTTAAACACATTAAATTAAGGCCATTATTACTGGTTTACATTTGTCGTTAAGGTTGCAGTTAATCATAGTAATTTCAAAGCAACTTGATTCCTAACAGTTGACGTTTAAGACTGAAACTTAATAAAATAGCCCAATTTTTTGTGTATTCAAAAAGAAATACCATTAAAGTTATACACAGGATCATAAGCATTGAAATTTTATACAGAGGTTTTATTTTTTTAGTAATTTAAATGCAAGATCACAGAATTATGCTTTTGGATAATATACATAAAATACTCCCCTCTCCCAAATAAATTTCTTCATTTCTTAAGTATCCATATTACCTTCGAAAGACATGAAAAAGATGATCGTCCAATTACTGGTGTTCCACATCTACATGCTGTTCCTCTTTTAATATTTTAGCAGAAATAAGTTTACGTTATAGAGAAACTGTAAATTGTAATTTCGTCGTGGACTTGACTATTTTGAGTAGCACTGTGGATTTTCTAACTTTTTTTCAGCTAAAGTTCACATTAAAGAAAAATAAGACTCCCAAATTTTGTTTCTGCCCTTTCCTTGAAAACTGGAAATAAATAATGGGCAGTTCTGAACTTTTGGTTTCTTTGTTAAAAATGGTATGTTTATCATATATATATATATATAGAAAGAGAGAGAGGAAGAGAGAGGGAGAGAGAGAGAGACATATACACCTACATATATACACATTAGTAAAAGATAAATATGAAAACGTAGAAAGAAAAGCTAGAAGGAAAAATATAAAAGAAAAAGTAAAAAAAGCAAAAGAAAATTAAAGAAATGACTGGGATTGCATTTATTCCATATTCTTAATGTGGCACTTCTTACCTAGTGACTTTTAAAATCTACGTTAATGTTAACTTTATCGTACCACAAAAATCCATGCCACCCAAAGCTTATATATCTTTCTAATTCTAACACACTCTTATTTTTCAACAGTTCCTACTCATTCATCCAAACCAAAGATCTTATTTTATCTTATATTTAACCTTTGGTTTCTTCCCCTTATGAATTTCATATAAATACAGATATAGTTTTTTGCCCTCGGTTAAAAGGTATAACATTTTTTTCAAAACAAGTATTGTTGGAAATACAAATATCATTCCCTCTATTTTTACCACCAAAATTTTTCCAAACAATGATAATTATATTTTTTCTCATCTTAATAAATCTTAATTTCACTCTGTACCTCAACATAATTACTTTGAAATGGCATACAATGCATATTAGTTACACTGTTATATTGTAACTAACTAAAAAGTATTTCCTCATATTTTTGTTAGCATCTTTTTTTTATCATTGTTAATTTTAAATCCAGCTATGGAAGAAATTCCAGTGGTGGGGTTCAACAGGTTCGCACCTGTTCGTGAGAACCGGTTGTTAACTTTCTAAGCAGTTCAGAGAACCGGTTGTTGAAAGAAATCTCCTTTTGTTTTTTCCCACTTTACAGAGCTAATCCTGTAAAGAAGGCAGGAAAGAAAAATTCTGGTGTTGTTTCTAGCCTAATCTTTATTGCCCTGCTTACAGAAACTGCCTCTTGGTTACGCAGTTCAAGAATGTGTTATTCCACCATTTTCTCCACCTGGAAGTCCAATAAACATACCATTTCTATGAGAGCCAGTTTGATTAAGGCACTAGGCTAGGAACCAGAGGATAGTGAGTTTTAGTTCCACCTTAGGCATGAAGTCAGGTGATTGACCTTGGACCAATTTCTCTCCCTCAGTCCTTGGAAGAAAACAAGGCAACTTGTCTTCTGTTTCTGTAATCTTCCCAGGAAAATTGCAGGGACTATCCAGGCAGTTGACAGGGATCAACACTGTATTATAGGTACACATGCAAAAACAAAACAAAAAACCTTTTAGTAAATTCAAGTTTCTTTGCAAAAAGTAACAAAATATGCTGGCAAATATTCTAGTTACAAGTCTTTTTGTTTCAAGTGCACTCATTTTGTGGCGGAATCACAATTAGCAAGATAATCTTGATCTAAACCTAAGACATTTAAAAGTATATAGTATTCTATTTTTAATTTTAAAAAACCCTTTTAACAGCACATTTGAGATTATGAAAATAAACATCCACGTTTTAAAGCATATTTGAAAACTTACTCTCAAAAGTTAATATGGCCAAATTTGCACTTTTCTAAAAATATATTGAAACCATCTTGAGATAATGCTGGATAAGTTTTCTTTTCTCAGAGGTATGTTCATTGTCCAATGCAATAGTAATTTATTCTTACTTTTAACTAGCCCAAGTGTGGT
>JAOYMU010000263.1:71816857-71828574 GCA_025802295.1 Psammodynastes pulverulentus
ATGGATGGAAACTGAACAAGGAAAGATTTAACCTGGAAATAAGGAGAAACTTTCTGACAGTGAGAACAACCAACCAAAGGAACAGCTTGCCCTCGGAAGTTGTGGGAGCATCATACTTGAGACCTTCAAGAGGAGATTAGACTGCCACTTGTCAGAAATGGTGTAGGGTCTCCTAATTAGGCAGGAGGTTGGACTAGATGACCTACAAGGTCCCTTCCAACTCTGATTATCTGTTATCTGTTAGATAAATGGTTATCCTTAAAAACTTCCAGAGCATTCACAGCTTCTGGAAGCAAGTTGTTCCCTTGATTAATTGTTTTAACTGTCGGCAAATTTCTCCTTAGTTCTAAGTTGCTTCTCTCATTGAAAACACATCTGAACACATCTTCAAAAGACACGTGAACATATATAATACAGGTCAGTCTATACAATCCTGACACATAAACAAGATAACCCTTACAAAAGCAACTTAAATCTACAAACTAAAGATAGACCAATGGTATCTGAATGCAAAATAATGGTAACATTTGAGGAAAATAGAATATTCTATTTCAGATACAGAATGTAAATATCCTGATTTTCAATTTCTCTGAATTTTGTCATGTATTTCTCAGCTCACCAAAATTGCCACAGTATGCATTTAAAATGCGTATTTTGTAATATATAATATATTAGGGACAGGGCTTTTCTTCGGCGCCCCCCGTCGCGCGGACTCGGAAAAGGTGCCGGAACGCAGTACCGCTGAGTTCTGGCCGAAAAAAAGCCCTGATTAGGGATGACATAATGTTTATATATATATATTTATTTTAATTGTTCAAAATATGTATTTGTATACTTATTTATTTACATTTGGATTTTTCTCAATTTAACGTAAAAAAAAACAACAAGTTTAAATTCATGAGAAAACATGCAAAACCATTCCAGATGGGAAGCAATCCATGCACGTGACAGAGAAGGAGGTGGGAAAAAATCGTTCTTCTTTCTAATTTTTGAATTTTGCGCACTGCAATATATTTCTCTCTTTTCAAGCCATCCATCACAAAGAGAATTTAGAGCTGTGTGGCCAAAAATTTGTTCTTTTTTTGGGCTGCTATCAATATGTCCAGAGCAAGAAACACAAACGCAGCAATGATATATAAGAAATTTCCAATTCTGTGTGAGGATATTCCAGTTGCAGCCAACAATGTGAAATGTGTTCGTTGGATTTGTTTGCGACGGAGTGCGTTTTAGCGTTGCCTATCTGATGTTCCCCAACCATCTCCATCTCTGTCATTGCGAGCCCATCTTTTTCAATCTAATGAACTCAAACCATCAGTGCAACTTAAGTTCGGCTGTCTGTTCTTGCATAGTTAATATTAAAAATGTACTAACAGCGCGGCTGCAAAATCAAATTATGCACATAAATATGCTGGCATAGCAGAGGAGGCGGCAGAAGCTGAAGTTAGCAACATTGATGCCAGTTCACATTTGCAAATCAACCGTCAATCTGTCATTAAACATGTTATCAAATGATGATAAGTGTATGCTTCTTGCTTGCATTGGTACGCTTATTCCCGATGTTGATGTGCATTAATGGGATAATATGCATTAACATAGTCTTGCTTGGGTGAACACAAAACATTTTTTATCCATCTAAGCTAGTTTCCCCCTGTGGCCCCCAACTAAGTGTTTTATGTTATCAAATTGCCAAAAAATGGGAAAACATATTACTTTTAATTAGCAAACCATGAATTATTATTAGTAGTATTTCATTCATTTTCCTTTAAGCCAAGCTAACTGTAGCATACTGGCAATATGTTTAAAGAAATTTGTTGGGGTGGGGAGGTGGGGGCAGGATAAAAATCACTCCCCTCTCTTTCTTTTAACATCAGAAATTCCATGCTGACAATTATCTGCCATTTTAATGTGGTGGTCTTCCCTCCTTGGGCCTAACGTTTTGATACCGGTGATGATTTCAGGTCAATGATGTGATAGGCAAAAGAAGAAATGATTTCAGGTTATGGAAGCCTTTTGAATCCTAACGTTATGGGTGGAGGAAGGTAAAATGATTCGTGTCTTCTAGGTGTGAATATCAATCTCCACAAGTGCTAACCGGGCATGCCCAGAGCAAGGAATTGTGGGGGTTGTAGTCCAAAACAAAGGCATCAAGCTGTCAACTTCTTGATTTTTTTTTAAAGGTAGTATAGGAGTCCTAACATTATATATTTTGATGATAAATGATTGAGAGGTAGTTCACCCAATTTGTACTAAAACATATACTAAAACAAGTGTTGCTAAGTAATATTTGTACCCTGGAAGAAGAATTTGGTTGTGAGTGGGATTACATCATAGATGCATACACTAAAGTCTTCAACTCCCAGAATACACTTATGGACTTCAACTCCCAGAATTCTCCAACCAACTATGCTGGCTGGAGAATTCTGGGAGTTGAAGTCCACACGTCTTAAAGTTGCCAAGCTTGGGACCCCTGCTCTAAGACTTTGGGTGCTGCTCCTAGAGACAAGGAGCCCCCAGACTTGTGGGAAATTATTAAATAAATCATTGGGGAATTATATTACTCTTCATTTTTAAGAACATGTATTTATTGATGAAGATTCTCAGTCATCCATATCACAGTTGTTCCAAAGATGTTTTTTTCTTCCCGAAAAGGCACCTGGACTTGGTTTTTCCTTGAAGATGTTTTGCTTCTCACACAAAAAGCTTCTTCTCAGAACTGAAGAAGCTTTTTGGATGAGAAGTGAAACATCATCAAGAAAAAAACAAAGTCAGGTATCCTTCTTTAAAAAAACACCTTTGGGATGTATTTTTGAATTACTTGTTTGTGAGATTTCAGGGCTGCGCTGTTCTGTAAAATTTTGAGAGCTCGACGGTGTCAAAAATACTCAATAATAGAACAGTTTTTTTTAAAAAAAGCACCAATACCCAAGTGCTTAATCGAATAGAATTCCACAGAATCTTGGTACGCATCCTAACCCAAAGTCTGGGGAATTAGCCAGATTTCCATACTTCAAGACTCCGTATGAGGGCAGGTGCCATCAGAAAGAAAACATGCTTCCTAGATCCCCCAAATGTGACCTTGTTTAATTAAAGGGACCTGAAGATACCCACCCTGCCTGGTTTTAGAGGATGGTCAGAGTTAGGTTGGTCTCTCAAAAAAGTGCATTTATGAGATCAAATCATTTTTTCCCAGCTCCATTCAAAACTTTCTAAAATGTAGCCTTTAGTAGGCCACTTAATGAAGAAGTCTGGCTCTTAGGGCAAAACCAAAGGTGGACCTGTAGAGAAAGCTTTGTCACATGTGCTTATTTCCCCCCAATATCATACAATTGATCCCAGTTGTTTTATGCTTCAAAGCAAAAATATAAAGCAAGTCAAAAATTGGTAGGGAAAATCCAATCATCCTACATGTTTTTCATTTATAGCCAGTATGATCTATTGAAAATATTGAAATTGTGAGTGGTAGTTCCTCAGCCTCATTAAGGAATGAGGATCATTCGCTTTTTTTTTCATCAATAATTTTTATGAATAATTTTGCCACATCATCTGGCCCTGCCCTTTCCTATCTCTATGTAATTTGTGTATGCGTGTACAAACTCAGTTCCTTCAGCAAAGCAAAGTGAACCAATGTGGCCAATTCAGTCTACTAATTAAAGGAAGAGCTTTGCTTCAAAAAGATTCTTTGCCCAGTTTTTTGACAAAGACAGACAGACAAAGACAGACAGGAGATATATGTATGTATGGAAGATAGATAGATAGATAGATAGATAGATAGATAGATAGATAGATAGATAGATAGATAGATGGATGGATGGATGGATGGATGGATGGATGGATGGATGGATGGATGGATGGATGGATGGATGGATGGATGGATGGATCGATGGATCGATGGACGGGAGAGACAGAGAGACAGAAAGATGAAATGTGGTAGCACTCTAGATTTATCTAATTTACAAAGGCATTATAATGCTGATGGTATTTCATATGTTTTTCCTTAATGGTTTATAAATATTGTTACCACCATGATTATTTATTGTTTCTATATCTCTATTCTTGCAACTGATGTAATTGATTTAATCCTTTTCCCAGTCATTCACTTACAGCCCTTGGTTACCTCACTAGTAATGCCAAAGTCCAAAGCATTGATGAATAAGTCAAAAAAATCTCAGTCCCAATAGAAACCCTTAGAAGTAGCACACCCTTCTAGGTACAATTCAGTATTTCTACTCTCTGCTTTCCTTCCCTTTTTTAATCCATCTCCAATAGTATTATCATGTGCTAAGAAGGACATTGCTATACACTAATAAGTGGCCATGTAGTGTTTGTCTCTATCCATCAAGTAATTATCTAGTCACTTATGTTAATCATTTCAATATTCATAATCCAATGTGCCAAAAAAACCAATTTGCATTTGAAATGTCTTTCAAATGGTAAAAGAATATTGGATAAGTGTATGCTAACACTTATTTATCAATGAAGTGGCCAAGGATTGTGTGCGAATGTGTTATCTTTGTACAATCGTTTCCCAGGAGACTGGAGCCTTCCCCGATGTCCCATTTTTTTTTCATTAAATTCCAAAGGAAGATCCTATGACAAATTTTCCTATCTTTTTTTTCAAACTCAAAAGTGCTAGCAGCCAGAGCAACTATAGAATGATAGAAAGATGTGTACCTGAACACAATGGTAGTACTCTTTACCCTCTCCAACAACTTAAAAATACTACCAACCCAAAGTCAAAAGATACTCTCAAACACCTTGGCAAAAGGTAGAGTAACAGAAGTGTCCATGAGGAGTCCTTGGTGCCCTCTGAATTGGTTGTTTCCTTGCACTTGTTTCATTACCTCAAACTAGCACTGTTGATGTTATCTAGTCGGGTAATGAAACATCTGCAAGAAAACAAGCAAGCTCAGTGAGCACCAGGAGCCCCACATTTCAAACCTGAGCTGCAAATATTCTCCTTTACTGGAAGTGCCTTTTACAAAGGAAGAATTCTTTTTAGATATTGAAAGTCAGATGTTTTACATAATATTATAATAGGTTTCACCCTACTCTACCACCAACACATGGCATGGCAATGCGTCATTATGGAATGATATGATAGGGGAACCCATCACTCAAAGAAATGAAGGGTTCCTGAAGATGTTGGCCCAATAGCCATTTGCTGGCAAAGTTTTAATCTGATCTCCTGCGTTGAGCATATGGTTAGACTCAACGGCCCTTTCCAACTTTATACCATGTTTTTTTCCGTTTAAAAAATGAGCAATTGGAAGATGAGCTAATGCCTCACAATCCTGCAATCCTTATCAGGGACCCAAGGAAATGGATCAAATGGGACTTTCATGCCATATGTACAGAATGACTTGAGCAGAGTGGAACGGGATATCATTTTGTAAACATGAAAGTGTCTGTTAGCTATCAAAGGATGGCAAGCATTTGTTCAGCCTTCCTCAGATCCTTTACCCTTCAGCAAAGCCATTGCTTAGCATTCTTTTCAACCTCGGATATCTACTTGCCCACGATGTGATCATTAAGTGCTGTTATACTGATTAGCAGCAGGGAACAGGGAAGGGTGGGGGGTTGGGGAGGGAAGCTGTGGGATCTGGCATGATGAGCTTCTGCTGTTGTTCCTCTCACTCCTGCCTCTCTAAAGACTGACTCTTGCAACCATATTTCAATCTGCCTTTCATGCAGCTTTGGAGCACATTCAGAATTTGGAAATGACAAGTAATTTGTCAATATGTTTTCACCATATGTATTAAGCTCGATTTTTTTTTAAAAAAAATGACAGTCAGCGGCCCTTGTAATGGTACCGTATGCTTTTTTTTCTTTGCTCCGCACATTTGAGCCTGCGCTGATTTAAGCCGCCAACAGATTCAAAATGCTGGCTTGTGTGGAGGTGGTCCTGTTACATAGATCATCATCCTAGCAATTCAGCTGTGAGACCACACACTTGCAGCCACACACAACTCTTGATTTCTGCTCAAGAAATAGGGAAACAACTGGCCCAGTCACTTCAAAATAATCATACCTCTTTTCATGGAAATGTTTGGTCAGCATGTGATTCCATAAATTGTTTTATGGAACAAAAGAATGTATAATACAAGAATTATCCCTGTCAGAAGCTGTGCCAAGGAAGATGGGAGAAGGGGAATTTGAAAAGACAGTCTAAAGCAGTGTTTTGGTCAAGCACCAGTAAAATCAGGAGATCCAGACAGTTCAAATAGGCATAAAGATTCATTGTGAGCTTGAGATCTCTTCAAGAATCTGAATTACTAATGGCCAAGGGAAATTAGCGGGAGATAAGAATAGAAGGAATTCAAGGTGGGCTGGACTTAGATCTCTTTTGACTGCAAAGGGATTCAGGACTGATGATGCATTTGACTCCTCCCTCAGGCTCGGCCTGGTCATCTCCTACAGTTTCTCAACCATGTCAATTTTAAGATGTGTGGACTTCAACTCTCAGAATTCCCCAGGTAGTTGAGAAACACTAGTCTAGAGTAGAATCAGAAGAAAAAAAATGAGAGAAATGCAGATGTCTAAGTCCTAGAGAGTAAAAAGGATGAGAAGTCTGGTAGCAGGTGAAAAAGCTATTTTGAATGTTCTTCTGTACAAAATTTCCTGATTATATAAAAAAATAAGCACAGGCAGAGAGGAATGTTTCTGTTTTTCCCAGTTTCTTGCTGTATTTCATCTTTTACGTGTAAGTGCACTTCTTTTGAACTATTTTTCTTTTTTAAATGCAGATAAATGACTTGAGAATCTGAAGTTTACTCTGTTCTTTCAGAATCTCTCAACTCATTCCCATCTCAGTCTTCTGTACGTGAATCTGACTTAAGTAGGAGAAGCGCTTTTCAGCCGATGGTACCTACACAATAGTTTAGGTGGGCTGCAGGCATTCTTGGCAATTACAACAACAACAAAAAGTGTTGCTGGAGTTCTGAGTTGTTAAAAAATAGCTCCGCATCAGTTTAAGTGACAAAGAGGAAAATTCTAGAAATGTTTTTTTTTCCTGTAAAGGGAAAAAAGAATGAAATAGATCTAAAGGGAAGAGAAGTATCTGAAACAGAGCTGTAGAAAGATAGGCTGGCAGGTTAGAATAACAACTGTAGTGCAAACAGAGCATTCCATTGCAAGAAAAGGATGGGAAGGCTTACTGTTACACCACACATGAACCAGCTCTTATGTGCAATTCCAGCTCTTATTGCATTAGAAGGCTCCCACTTGTACTCGTTCCAGAGTGGAATGGGACAACTCGCCGCAGCCAACTTGCGGTGGGACAACTCACCATGCCCAACACACCAGGGGACAACTTGCTGAGGGACAATTCAAGAATTCAATTTAAACATTTAAAATAATTTTAAAATATATTAATTTTTGACATTCACTTTCCATTTTGTCCCCCCCTTTTGTATCTTTTCTTTAATGATTCTATTCCACCGTTTCTTCAATTTTAATGTAACTCTTGGCCATGCTGAGTTGGCCACAGCAAGTTGTCCTAGACCAAGGGTCGGCAACCTTAAACTCTCATAGAGCCATTTCCCACAGAAAAGAAAACACCGGGAGCCACAAAACCCTTCCCGTGCCTGACTATTTCCTGAGCTGCCCCCAAACCAGCAAATATAGTTGAATTAAAGATTATATTTTCTTCTGAAACTTTTCTTTTCTTGGATTTATCCATGGTTGGACTACCGGGGTCGAAAAGCTCAATAAATCACATCCTGGTGGAGGTTGCATATTGGCGGTTGTGATGCATATTTTGAGAGACAGGGAGCCACAGGAGAGGGATGAAAGAGCCACATGCAGCTCCAGAGCCACAGGTTGCTGACCCCTGTCCTAGACAGTTCCAGAGAAACCCCCCCATCTGCCTGATCACACCAACATTTTTTTTGCTCAGACCACCTTTGCCTTCTACAGAGCTTCTTCAAGGCAGTTGCTGCTTCTTCTCATAGCTTGCTCCTTACAGGAGCAGCTTCACTAGCACTAGATGAAGCTGTGTACGGGATCAAGCCCTCTTCCAACTGCCTTTACCCTCTGTTAGAGCACTAATGGCTTCTCAATATCAACAAAGATGACTTAAGAGCTTAGCTTAGCCTCACTTTCCAATTTCTTCCAAGAATATGTTCTGACCCGGCTCCCAAACATGACAAACTCTCTGTAGGTAAACAAATGTTCCCTTTATTAGAAGTGCCAGCAGCCCCAGCAAAAAGTCTCTCTCTCTCTCTCTCTCTCATAGCAGGCTAACAAATCTGTCTGGCAGGGAGGTGAATAGTTGTTTGCCACACCTATTCATCTCCATCCCCTGCCTTTTATCCCCAGAGCTTGGGTGGGTCTTCGCTAGCAGCAGTGGCTCTTCCATCCCAAGGATCAGCCCATAGATTTCCACTGCTCTCCTCTCCTCTGCCTTCTGTGCATCTGCACATCAGGCACTGGACCCAGCTGTTCCTCCTCTTCCTCATCAGCCACCTCCAGACCTGGGGGCTATTGACTCTCCATCTGAGGGCTGATGGGCGGCCCAGGCTTCACCTCTATCTCTGACAGCTCCATTACCTCTTCCCCCTTGGACTTCTTAGGTTGCCTTGATGCTGATCCTGACTCCCATGCTGCCTCCTCATCTGTTTCAGCTGCTGGAGGGCCGGCAGCCAACAGGCCACAACAGAATGGTTCTTCTTACAATGTGTCCAGATGTCCAAAAGAAAAAAAAAAGGGAAAGGGAAAAGAAAGAAGCAAGAGTTTTCTCTTTTTGCTGTTTATTTATTTTATTTATTTATTTTAATAGATTTATTTATTGCCGCCTATTCGCCAAGGCGATGGAGAACTGTCTTCTCATGTTTGCTCCTTCTTAGTTTTTTTTCCCTTTTTAACTTTTTCTTTAAAAAAGTAAGATTGGGGTTGTCTGGTTATTATATAACAGTTGTGGTGGTGCAGGGGTTAGAATACAGTATTGCAGGTTAACTTTACTCACCACCAGCAGTTCGATTCTTACTAGCTCAAGGTTGACTCAGCCTTCCACCCTTCTGAGGTCGGTAAAATGTGGACACACATTGTTGGGGACAGTTCTGTAAACTGCTTAGAAAGGGCAGTAAAGCACTATGAAATGGTATATAAGTGCTATTGCTATTATTGCCATTCTTATTATTAAATAACAAAGCATGTTCCCATTCCAAAATTGATAGTAGTAGAGGAACATACATTTAGCTCCATCATTGGGCTACCAGTAACATAGAAACAAATGCAGCTTGGCTGACAATACAGAGGAAAGGAAGCAAAAGTCTCTATTGAAATAATCTCTTTTGTAAATCAGCTGGAAGTTGAAAAGCACTATAATTTCAAGTGTTCAGGTTTCTGGAAAGTTTTCATCACCCAAAATGAGAACAGAAAGACTACAGTTCCTGTTCAATTTAATTTGTACCAGATTATCATCTTAGATCCCTGTTGTTGTATCTATTCCTTTCTAGGGGCTGGGACAGATACACAAAGTAGGAGTGGGGAGAAAAATAAATCAATAGATTAAAATTTGACGAAAATGCTGCATGTTGCATAAGCACATTCCAATTTCTCATCCAAATACGCTGGCAGACAGGCACAGTTTCATAAAACTTGCTATAAATCATAAATCTGAATGCCTGCAAATATACAGATGTTCTTTTCAGATAAAGCAAACATCTGGTTTCCACCAGAGTGGAACCCAAGTTCATTAATAATCTGCCGAGCATAAAATAAAATTTTAAAAATGAGACTCACCATTCAAGGATACCAGAACAGAGAGGAAATATATCACCATCTCCTTCTCTCTTTTCATTCATTTAGCAATTTATAAGGCTGCTGAACTTGCAACTCCCACTCTGGGTGGCTAAGATAGGTTAAAACATATATAGAGAAACCCAAAGGTGCTTTTTCAAAAGGCAAGTAACTGGACTTTCTTCTTCAGAACTGAAGAAACTTCTTGGGTGAGAAGCAAAATGTCTTCAAAGAAAAACAAAGAAAATCCAGTTGTCTTTAAAAAAGCACTTTTGGGACAACGAAGACTTGGATAACTGAGAATCTCCATAGATATACAGACAGAAAACAAAAAACATATAGTATTACTGAGGACAAAACACACTCATATTCTAAATCCAATGCAAGAAATAAGAGACAGCTACGAATAAGGCAGGGCATCTGAATTCATGTGATATAACATTATGGCAAAAAGCCAGAAGTATGTGTACTATCCTATCTCTGACATTGTTCCTGGGTGCCCATTTTATTGAAACCAGAGTTTATATATGTAAATGTAGCCCTTATTCATAAGATCTTCCCATTGCTGCTTTTAATCATATAAACAAGGTTCTGATCTAGATATAGAGAGCCTGTAGCTCAAGATATTGCTCTCCATGATTTGCCATGCTGGGTCAATTACTCAAATTGAAAATGTTTTTTGTTTATAGAATTTACAAGGTGCTCAACTCTGAGTGCCTTATAATTTATGACTACCCTCCAGAAATGGTGGGTGCTCCAACATTAGATGTTTTTAAGAAGAGATTGGACAACCATTTGTCTGAAATGGTATGTAGGGTCTCCTGTCTGAGCAAGGTGTTGAGACTAGAAGACCTCAAAGGTCCCTTCCAACTGTGTTATTCTGATTTTAAAAAAGAAGAACAGTGCAAAACATGGGGAAAGAAATCACAATGGTCCAAAGATTTTTTAAAAGGTAAATAAATACCCAGCTAAGAGGACTCTCAAACATTACACCGCCCCAAAGAAGTCAGGACTTATTGGCTTCCTGAAAATCTTCAGGATGGCAGCCATCCAGAACTAGGGCAAATATCATTCCAGAGGGCATGTGAAGGCGACAATAGTTCATCCTTGCTCTAATTCCTTTGCAGCAAGCACATTATACCAGTGTTTCTTCTATTACTTGTCCTGCAATCCTTTATCAGTCTAAAAGATTTTGCAGCTTAAAGAATTGCTGAGGGAAACATATTTTGAAATCTATTATCAAAACTATCGTATCCTGTATGAGAAATGAGATGGTCTGTACTGTGTGACACCTTAATTCATATTCATTAACTTATGTGTATATCCCTGTGTTATCGTTGTATGTCCTCTCCTCAGCCATGTCATCTCAGACAACACTTTCTGTGAGATGAAACATCTAAGTTTACAAGAGGATAAAATCTGCAGAATTGTTATCAATAATACCTCTATCAATTAATTCACTAAAGTTTAATAATTTCTCCCAAGAATGTGAAGGAAAGACAAGGAGACTCAGATTATAGTTTTCCAGAGACAAGGGCTAAAATGAAAGCATTTTTCAGATAATAGGTGCAATTCATGGAGCAACAATTGTTTTTCATGAAGATCCTAGGTTCAGTCAAAGGTATTGACAGTTTTAAGGAAGATATAGAAGCTGGTGAGAATAATCTGGACATTTAGAAGGTCACTGAATGATTAGACAATGGACCTAGAAGGACTACTGATTTAGCAATATACCTTTTACCAGCCTGCTCATGGACTTATCCTCATATCTCCCCAGTGGTGGGAGTCAACAGGTCTGCACCTATTTGCGAGAATCTGTTGTTAACTTTCTAAGCAGTTCAGAGAATTGGTTGTTGGAAGAAATCTTTTTTTCCCATTTTTCAGGGCTAATCCTGTAAGAAAGGCAGGAAGGAAACATTCTGGTGTTGTTTCTAGCCTAATCTTTATTGCCCTGATTACAGAAACTGCCTCTTGGTTAA
>JAOYMU010000263.1:72169956-72184717 GCA_025802295.1 Psammodynastes pulverulentus
CATGAACTCCCGAGCCACCTCGGACGATTCGCCAGCCGACGGCAGATTAAAATCCCCCATTACTAAAAGTCTAGGGGGGGGGGTGTCTGATCCTTTTATAACCCTTATTTCCAAGTATTCAACAATGATAGTTCTGCAGAATTGTTTACAGCTGCTGCAAGTTGAGTATTTCTAAATCCAAATTTAAATACCTGGGGAGAAATATCCTTCACAGATGTATGCTCTGCTCTGCATCTGTATTGGCCATGACTGGGCATCTGGATGGACAAGCCAGAACTACACTTTACTTTTTCCTTCTCCATATGGATGTTGGAAGCAAATATTCATATCCTCCTATGCCCAAGGTAAAATCCCACAAACTGCTTCCACTCACCTATGCTGGAAGAGGAAAAAGGTGCCTATACATGATTCAAATTTTCCTGTGCAAACAAGCACGCTTCTCCTTATTGTCTCAGTGGCATACCTGGATTGCCATAGCAACAGATAAGCTGGTTTCCCTCTCAGTAGGGATCTTTCCATAAAGAACCATTGGGCAGTGGGTTAAAATGCAAATGGGCCTAGATCCTTCAACCTGGTCATATTTAACCATTGGAAATAATGTAAGAAAATGGGATTACATTGTGGCATTTCCTCCAGACCAATTTTCAGTTTATCATTTATCAATTTCATACTATCCCTGGAAGTACAGATAGTCTTTGACTTATCACTTAGCAACCATTCAAAGTTATGAAGGACCCTCTGAAAGGTACTGATGGCACAGTGGTTAAAGTGCAGTATTGCAGGCAAACTCTGCCCACAGCCTGGAGTTCGATCTTGATAGGGCTCAAGGTTGACCCAGCCTTCCATTTTTCGGGGTCAATAAAATGAGGAGCCAGATTGTTGGAGGCATTATGCTGACATTGTAAACTGACCAAGGAGTGCTGTAAAGCACTATAGGGCAGTATATAAATTTAAGTGCTATTGCTATTTTTTTATTGCTATAATCCCATTCCAAAGTTTGAACGACTACCCTCCTTGCCATCATGTGACTGCATTTCAAGTGCTCAGCAACTGGCCTACATTTATGGCCATTTGCAATGTCCCACAGTCATGTGACTGCAATTTACAAGCGTTTACTTCCAATTTTCAGCAAAAAATGCCTCATAGAAAACAATGAGTTCACTTACGATTTGATGACTGTCACAACTTATGGTCAAATGTTGAGGACTACCTTATATGTGTATCAATATGTATAGCACTACAATGTATATCGAATCCCTAGTGCCAAGTAACAGGGTGAGCTCATGTTACTTGTCCCAGCTTCTGCCAACCTAGCAGTTCGAAAGCACGTAAAAATGCAAGTAGAAAAATAGGGACCACTTTGGTGGGAAGGTAACAGCATTCTGTGCGCCTTTGGTGTTTAGTCATGTCAACCACATGACCATGGAGACATCTTCAGACAGCGCTGGCTCTTCGGATTTGAAATGGAGATGAGCACCGCCCCCTAGAATCAGGAATGACTGGCACGCATGTTCAAGGGGAGCCTTTACCTTTACCTAGGAGTCACTTTATAGATGCATTGTCATATGTGGTATCTATTTTTTGGTAGTAGAGTGCGTATGTCTTGCAACTTTCTTTTTCAATAGCACTTTTTTAAAAAACCATGGCTTTAAAAAAAATCTTATTATCTATGGATTATTCGATGTTTGCATTTTTCACTCATACAGTACAATTCTTTATGCAATACTTGGCTGGGTGGGAGAGACCTCACAAAACCAAAGCAATAGGAATCTATTTAGAAAGATATTCAGAAGTACATTGTGTAGCTTATTCTACTCCATGGAGATACTTTTCTCCATGTCTTCCCTTTAACATAAAGAATGGGTCACATACCATTACAAAGGGAACATGCAATTCAGTGGGATGGAAGTGGGCTGAGGACAGAGATTCCTATTATATGTACAATGTTGCATGCATGGAATTAGGGTGTAACAAAAGTCCTTTAATTTCATGAAAAAAAAGAGAGGAAGATTAGGATTTCTTTTTAGGTCAGTATGCAAGGAGTTAAATGCTTCTATAAGAGTTAGTCAGTTGGCGTTTCAGTCAGTCTACGTCCATCTCTCTCTCTTTCTCTCTCCCTTCCTCCCTCTCATTTTACAATCATAAAGTTAGTATAAATCAAAGAAAAGTCAAGTTGGTAGCCACAACTTTGCAATTTAAACCCAGCCTTTTTTGTTTTGTTTTGACCAACACTGATGCATGCAAAAAAAGGGGGGCAAGGTTTTGATCATGCATTCCCAGCTGCCATTCTGACTATGTTATCCTCTCCTATCGCCTACAGATATCCTGGTACAAATCCTAGTCTCCTAAGATTTAGACAAGGGGACTTATGAAAATGATCCTTTTTGCCAAGACCACATTCACATGGCTGTGGCTAATAGTCCAAGCGATCCATTTACCTTGGCCTGAATAGTAACTGCTCTATCCAGGCTGTGAATCCTGCCCTTGTTTGAATTGTGCAGCTTCCTGAATGTAGTGTTGTGATGCTTGAAAAGAAAGCCGTGTTTCAACCAAACACAGAATGTCTGTCTATCTTCGGGACTTTGCCCTAAAATGGGAACATCTCCCTCCTTTCCTCCTTCCAGTGGTGCTGCTTGTTTGTTGGCATGTGGGAAAAAAAAGCTTTGATGTGATTAATATAATTAATTTTTTCCTCCAAAGCTGTAAACCTTGGCTGACTTAAAGAGTGATTGGTACCCAAAGCAAACTCCAGACAATTATAATTCTATCTAATATTTTGACTTTCTGTACAAATATGCAATCTATAAAATTGGGGCTTCTGGCCATTAGCCCAGCCGAAGGAGTCCTTATTATATGATGTGTGGCTTTTCCATCAGGCTTCTTCATCTGAATATAAAGCCCAACAAAACACAGATGGGGAGAATATTAAGAGCTTCTTCTCCTTCTCCTTCTCCTTCTCCTTCTCCTTCTCCTTCTCCTCCTTCTCCTTCTCCTTCTCCTTCTTCTTTTTCTCATGGAAGATCAACTTCCGCTATCTGAACATGTGTATGCTACAACCTGCTGCTTGTAATTCTTTTTATTGTGGCTTGTGCAGCAATCTTTCCAGGCATGAAAATTTGCAATATTTTTCCAATCCTTTGCACAAACAAGGATTCTCAGTGCTTCGGAATGTTTAGCATAGTGTTTGTCAACCTTGCCAACCTGAAGATTGGCAGACTTCAACTCCCAGAATTCCCCAGCCAGCTCTGCTCTAGGAATTGAAATCCGTCCTCTTCTAATGAAAACTTAACTTTAAGGAAGGCTTGGGGACTGAATCTCCTGCAATATCCAGGATCAGCCCAGGATCTTCACCTCATCCTAGGAACCTACCACTGAAATCAATAAAATGGACTAAGCTACTAAGCCATAAACTAGGTTCCTACATTGGACTAAGTTATGGTTTGCTGAACAAACCATAATTGGCTGGGCTCACTTTTTTTTTGTCTAACCGATGATGTAAAGCAATAAACCATTAGCTTTAACATTTTTTCTTACCGTGATGTATGAATGCAGTCATGTAAGATGAGGAATATTTAATTCACAGGGTAATCATTTCTTCTTGTTTATGCCGAAGTGGGGTGTAATTAGGATATTTCTTTAAAAAACCTTCCTTGTAACTCACTAAATCTTACTGAACAGCTAGGATTCCATATATATATATATATATTTAAAGTTACCAAACTTATCACTCTGCCTATTGACAGGGCTGGTCTTATTTATTTCTCTGCCTCAAGTATTGTTCCTCCTCACTAATCTAAAACCATCTGATTTTTCCCTAAGAGCTTTTCACAATTGTAGTCAGAAACGAAACATTTATTCAGTGTGTGCTTCTAGCTGTTGCATTACTGTCAGGAAGATTTAAAAAATAATTATAATTATAACTGAAAACTATTTTTTCCCAAAACAGAAATCCATTATTTGACAATGCAGAACAGATTTTGACCTTCTGTAGGTAGATATCCTTTCAAGTATTTGAAAGATGCTATCGTGACTCCCTTGGCCTTCTTATCTCCAGGCTGAATAATCCCAGTTCCTTCAATCTCTCCCCACAAAGCTTAATTGCTCATCTGCTGATTATTCTCACTGCTCTACTTTAAACCTTTTAAAAAAAGTTTTTCCGAATCCCTAAACTGCAATGTGCAAAACTAGGCTGAGTACTAAAAAAAAAAAAAAGAACTTAGAAATATTACTTTCTGGTATTCAGAAATTACCCTTCACTTGATGTAGTTTAAAACTGCCCTTGTTTTTACTGCATCTATATTACACAAAGGTTAGTATTCAGTTTGTAATAAACTACAATCCTAAGATCTTTTTCACATTTTCTTTTTAACCAAGCCTTTTTCTCCCAGATCCATCTTGGGCTTGGGCAGATATTTTTCTGTTACCTGAATAAAGAATTTTGCATTGGTCTCTACTTTTCCTTTCCTTTCCTTTTATTTTTTGTTATTTTTAAGATCAATCCTCTAAACTGTTAGGATATTTTTTGGATTCTATTTCTGATTTCCCCAGTATTCATTATCCCACCCAGTTCCAATTTCTATACTTGCCTTTCCCTGCGATTCATGATCCGAGGTGCTCTTTAATCCTGCAGGTTCTTCTGAGGAGATGCCTACACCTGGACAGCTGTCAGTCACCTCCTGTTGATCTTGCTCCTGTTGTCTGTTCTTAGGTCTTCCTTTTTCCAATTTGAAGAGCTTGTCCAAAAAAGTTAACTCTTTGGACTTCGGTAAAGGGACATCCTCCTCTTTAGCTGGTGTGGACAGTTCAATTTCAGTATGAGATGCTTCACTTAGGTTTGTATCAGAAGCTTTCTCTGTGGCAGCTGCGACCGAAAGCTCCCCGGTTTCACTCGATGCTTTGTTTGCTTCAGCCGCCTCTGAGCTGACATCAAGTTGAGCTGATCCAAGGGATGAATTTGTCGGCTGCGCTTCAGTACGTCCTGGTACAGACCGTGAAAATGCAAAGGCAAAACGAGATTTGGCAGCTGGTGGAATAGGTTTGGCTTCTTTCCCGAGATTATTTCCACTGGCCTCGGAGTTGGAGCTTATCTCCATTGTTTCCTGGGAAGAAACAGCTGCATTGTCCAGGCCAACACTCACTCTTGCATCCACTACAAGTGCAAACAAGAAAACAGCAATTCTCCATCACAACAGGAAAGATGCACTATTAATCGTAGCTGCCTGAATCTTTAATGGACTGACTCTAAGCTGGAAGGTCTAAACAAACACAGTGTCCATGTTTCATTCTCTTACCAAGTATGATGTTTGGCCTAAGCAGAGGATTTGAATTACCCAAATCTACCATACGGTCACTGGTCCATTTAAAGGCCTGCCTTTTTAATGACATAGAACTGTAGGATAAAATGAAAATTAAATGAGCAAATCATTGACAGCCTTCTCTATTTCAAAACTGTCTGGATCCTGCAAAAGTAAGGCTGCTATTGCTATTTTTTTTAGGATATTTTTTTTTCAAAATGGTAAATGTGTCATTACAGTCCTTTGTTGAAGTTTTAGAAGTTGTCATTACATGAAAAATAGGAATCTGGAAAACTCAATGAAAAGGCAGAACTTGGTTTGAATGCCAAATGCTATTTAATACTTGAGAACACAAATATTCTGTTTGAGAACTGGTAGGGTTTCTTGTATACAGGCCTCTCAACTTATGGACATTCATTTCATGACCATTTGAAGATATGACAGTACAGAAAAAAGTGACTTATAATCAATCCCCACGTTTACAACTATTGTAGCATTTCTATAGTCACATGATCAAAATTCAGGTGCTTGGCAACCAGCACAGTGGAATCATGGGATTGCCATTGGTGACCTTCCAAGGGGATTCTGACAAGCAAAGTCGATGGGGAAAGTTTGATTCATTTAAAAACCATGGGAAAAAAAGCTTGTAAAATTGCATGTGACTCATTTAATGACCATATTGCTTCATTGGTCATGAAGGGAAGGGGAGGGGAGGGAAAGGAAAGGAAGGGAAGGAATCAAGTTTATTTCTAAAGCTAAATAAATTCGATATTCCCCTATTCTAGTGTTTACATGGACACCATCATGCAGTTTTATTAGCAACAATGCAGAAGCAGTTTGCAATTGGATTCTTCCAGGATGCTTTTTTAACTTCACAGTTTAGCCTACAGTTATGGAACTTCCTGGTGTTCTCCCACTCGTGAACGAATCACATCTGATCATGTTTTGTTTCCAGGCAAACATAAGGTCAGTTACTTGATAAGACGCAAAAGTGTCTAGCAATGAAAAAAATGTTAATTTTTTCATTCACTTTGAAGAACTGGCTTTTACCTACTGTTTTCTGTCCATTTTAAAGCCATCTTTTACCAGTTCTTCTTTCTCCCCCTTAAACAAGTCTAGGACACCAGAAAGTTTTGCATTCTTAAATATTACCATTGTTTAAGAACATAACTAGCTTCATATTACATCAAATGGACATTTGAGTGATTGTTCACATTTTTTTAAAAGAGAACATACTTTCTACTCTACTCTGAAAAAATAAGATTGATAGCCATTGAAATGATATGTTTTTTTCCTCCAAAATGTTCAGTAATTCAGTTTAAAAATAATTGCTGGAATTGGGTATGTCTAGTCTGATGAACAGAAGGACTAGGGGGACTAGTGTTCCAGTATCTCAGGGGCTGCCACAAAGAAGAGGGAGTCAAGCTATTCTCCAAAGCACCTGAGGGCAGGACAAGGAGCAATGGATGGAAACTAATCAAGGAGAGAAGCAACCCAGAACTTAGAAGAAATTTCTTGACAGTTAGAACAATTAATCAGTGGAACGACTTGCCTCCAGAAGTTGTGAATGCTCCAACACTGGAAATTTTTAAGAAGAGATTGGACAACCATTTATCTGAAATGGTATAGGGTTTTCTGCCTGAGCAGTGGGCTGGACTAGAAGATCTCCACGGTCCCTTCCAACTCTGTTATTCTATTCTATAACCTGTTAAGGAGTTCTATTGCATTAGCAAAATAAACAAGAATTATTGCAGACAACTCACAATCAATTCATCTGTCGCTGTTGCACTTAATATCAGTTTGTTGGCCTTAGTGGCACCCAAAATCTTATCATTGTTTTGTAGAATAATTACCTCATCCTAGATTAATGCTTCAGAAGATTTACCATGATAACTCATTAATCAGTACTATATAGCAAAGCAGATTCTGCCTTGTAAGTGATATCTGTTCACTCAGTTAAGCGAAGCAAAAACAAAGATAAATGTGTGTTGTACCAGAAGCAAGAAACCTTTGATTTCAGAGCTTGCACAACTTGCAGGAAGAATTTAAAAAATGCTTTTAGGCGTGTCATCTATTGTACAGAAACATTAGCCAAACATACATAATGAAACAAGGGAATGAAAAAAATCCAAGTACTGTACTGAATGTATAGTAAGAGGTGGAAACCCAGAATAAATGAATTATGTTTATCAGTGAGTATTCAAAACTTTCAGCGGATAAGAAAGGGCATAAAAAACAATGAGTGTCGTGAACATATTTACTTCATATTGGAGTCTGTTTCTATCTCTGGTTCTAGAGCAAATCTGTCCTAATTCATTGACCTTGTCTACCCATTAAAATATATTTTTCAACTTTCTAGAAATAGAAATAGAAACACTAAACATTCCCTAGTCAATTCCAATAAAACCTTGCAGAGCCAGAATCTAACTCAGAAGGAACAAGACTAATTTATCTGACAGAGACCCAGCGCAGCCTTCACAGTGCCTGTTTCCACTGCCTCCTTGCCCAAGAAAGATCAGATTACCTAAACCAGAGGCGGTATTCAGCAGGTTCTGACCAGTTCTGGAGAACCGGTAGTGGGAATTTTGAGTAGTTTAGAGAACCAGCAAATACCATCTCTGACTGGCCCCGCCCCATCTGTTCTCTGTCTCCCGAGTCCCAGCTGATCAGCTGGGTCTTCTTTTGTTGCCCTGCACAGGAGAACGGAGCTGGAAAGCAGATTAGTGGGATGGGAAGGGAATAGGATTTTTGCAGTAACCTTCCTGCAGGAGTGGGGAGGGAATGGAGATTTTACAGTATCCTTCCCCTGTCAAGCCTGCCAAGCCACGCCCATCAAGCCAAGCCACATCTACAGAACCGGTAGTAAAAAAATTTGAATCCCACCATTGCTCTAAACAATGTGGTAATCAACTTATCTGTGGACAGAATAAGAGCAAAACAAATTGTTACATTTTGCTGCTTTTATTGCCCCAAAGTAATTCTTAAGAAAGGTTTTTACCTATGCTCAATTGGACTCACTGTTTACCATCTTTTCTGCATTCATCAGAAAACCACAGAACTACCTGAGATCTACAAACAGGGACAGTCTGCGCAGTTCCCTCTGAAACCAAACAGGCCCACCAGGTGACTGATATTTATCTGAAAGGAAGATTAAATTCTTTACAAAGGAATCAATTTTATAACAGGGTGGATCCCTTAGATTAGATAAGTGTATGGTAAAAGAAATAAATGAGTTTATTTTTCCATCTAGAATTTATGTTGGTAAATATGGTGTGACCATCTCGGAAGGATGACAGATACTAACTATTCTTCTTACTAGAGGAATACCAGGAGGGCTAACTCACTAGGGTGATGTTCAAAAACCTCTGATCCTCCCTATAAACTGTGCCACCAGTAGTGGGATTCAACAGGTTTGTATCTATTCTCAAGAACCGGTTGTTAACTTTCTAAGCAGTTCAGAGAACTGGTTGTTGGAGGAAATCTCCTTTTGTTTTTTTCCACTTTACAGGGCTAATCCTGTAAGGAAGGCAGGAAGGAAATGTCTTGGGGTTGTTTCTAGCCTAATCTTTATTGCCCTGCTTACCGAAACTGCCTCTTGGTTAACCCATATAACAGCTAAAGGTTCTTGGCAGTACGCCCAGACTTACTGTCCCCTAAGCTCCACCCAGTCACATGATCATCCAGCCATGCCTACCCAGCTGGTCATTAGAGCAGAGAACCAGTTGCTAAAATTATTTGAATCCCACCACTGTGTGCCACCAATTGCTTCCAGGGCTCTTTAAGTATCTTCAAACCAAAGTCATACGGGCTATGAAATGAAGTTGTAATATTTGTGCCCATTATATTCATTCCCCAGAAGCCTTTTGGATTCTTGTGACTCCATGGAGCCTACCAGAGATGATGAAAAGACCAAACATACACTCAACATTTTCTGAAAGGTTTTTTTTAAAATGAACTTCAAGGCGTTCTTGGGTGAAGAGTCATTCTGAGCTACCTCAGAAGTTGAAACTACAGTGGTAAGTGTTGCAAACTACACATGCACAACCCAAAGACTTGGAAGAATCACAGAAGATTTTAACCCTGTGTGGATTTGCAATTAACTGGACCGTTAAGCTATAAAATAGGACGTTCAACTGTGCCGATTGCCAAGGGCATCAGTGTAGCTCCAGTAATAAAAAGCAAATGAAGATGGCAATTCTGCAGGTTGAAACTTTACTGGATCACACCAATGAGTTTGGATTAGCCTCTGTTATTTTAAACAGATTGTCAATTTTGCCACACCCTTTGACTCAATACGCGTCTGCTGAATAGACAACATCAACTAGGGTGCTGAAGCATATAGCTATTAATGCTGGTCTCTCTCACATCCTTCATTGTGCTATAGCTTCCCTGTTTGCCCCCCCCCCCTTTCGAATCAGAATGGAAAATCAGAGAAAAACCTTCTTCTGACACTGAACTGAAACAGAAAAAAAGCTAGAAAAGCAACTTTTGGAGTTTAGCAACAAACATGATTGGAACCCTGACAGCACGTTGTAGGTGCTGACACAAAATGGATGGGGATGGGGAACAACTTGTGTGGCCTGTTAAAAAAAAATACCCATTTATCAGAAAGTAAAACTGCTTCTTCTAAAGTTCCGGGGCCAGCTCTGACTTTTTCTGAGTTAGCTTTGGGGAACTGGTTGCATAAAAGTTTTAGACTACAATTATAATCCACCTTATTTGTTTTCTTATCCTGATAATACGAGGGTGCAACAACAGTCTTGAAAATAGGTATGATTCCAAAGACTGGTGCTTGGCAGTATTTCCATTTAAAAAATAATAATCTTTGAAATTTTAAGTTTTAGGCAGGATGGCAAGCCTTGACTAGGCCAAAGTCAATGTCCATGGATTTAGTTACACAGGTACTCCTTGAATTATGATCAAAACTGAGCCCAACATTTCTGTTGCTAAGCCAGATAGCAGGGTGGATACTTAAGTGAGTTTTGCCCCATTTTACGGCCTTTCTTGCCACCGTTATTAAGTGAATCACTGCAATTGTTGTGTTAGTAACACAGTTGTTAAGTGAATCTGGCTTCCCCATTGACTTTGCTTTCAGAAGGTCACAAAAGAGGATCACATGACCTTCAAATGAGTCATAAATACGACTCAGTTGCCAAATGTTCTGGATTTTGATAACATGACCATGGGGAGGCTGCATAAGTTGAAAAATAGTCATAAGTGACTTTTTTCAGTGCCCTTATAACTTTGAACGGTCACTAAATGAACTGTTGTAAGTTGAGGGCTACCTGTACCTTCATACACATAGACACTTTACTTTTCTCACCTGCATTCCCCTGCACAGATCTGCAAAGATTTCCCTTATAACTAAGCAATTAACTTCATAGCATAATGTGGTATTTCCTGAAATTCAAGATGCAGGACATTTTAAACGAGCTTGCAATAATGTGAGCTTTCCTACAATATTATACGAATGCTCGTGTAGAACCTACCACTCAGGTTCTCGGTGGCAGAATCTTTGAAAGCATCTGAAAATGTTGCGCACCTTGGCTTTTAGAGTCGTATCTCAAATTAGGCTTCAAACATACCTGTGCATTCAGCCATGACAGCATCTTAAGAGGCTTCCAAAGAAAATGTAGGGTTGGTTCATAATCTACTTACACTCAGTTACAGTAGCAACAAATACATAATCAGAAGATCCAAAGAACCAAGTTAGGCCCTTGGTTGTTCTATTGCCTGTCAAACTGGCGGTCTGCAGACCGGATATGTCACACGCAGGCCACACCCACCCCAGCTCCGCAAAGGCAAAAAATGTCATAATACGTCATGATACATCATGTGATGCAATCGAGTTTGACACCCATAACTACGTGGTCACTAAGAGCTGGTAACAACTTGTTGGCATGTAATCAATCAACTCCCCTTCCAAAAGTATGGATACCCAAAGCAAAATCAATGCCACCTTTGTTTCACAAAAATGAAAGTCAAGCTAAAATGTGATTCTCACCAAACTAAACATATTAAAAATCTGGATCTGATTCTTCCTCTAAAAAACAAGAGGGGGGTAGAACGGTCAGTCTGATTTAAAGATCAAAAAAAGTTGTGAATTATCAATTCCACAATTCCTTTTATTTCCCCAGTTAGACTGCTGCCTGATATTGGAACACAACGCAGGGTGAAAAAAAACACAGCTAAAAGAAGTAATTATGGAGTGAAATGTACTCACACATAAACACACCGCTTGTATGTTCCTTTCTCTAAAAACCTGCAGGATTCATACAAACCAGGGCTAAGATATACACATCTGTTGCTATCACTTTTTAATTTAACCTTTGCCTTACAATCCATTTTTCACTTTATGATTCAAACAGATGTTCCCGAAAACCTTTCCGCCACAGGGAAAAAATCTTTCGCAAAGTAATGAAGACCGTGTCTCTTGATAACAACCAGCTTTGTCTTCTTTGGCAGTTTTTACAAACATGAAATTATTTGAAGTGCCAAGTTTGTTGTAAAAACTCTCTCCTCTGAACGTCATTAGTAGAAATGTTCAGGAGAAAGAGCATGGACTGTAACACCATTGGGCGCACACGAGCAATGTGTTATGTTGTCCAACAAAGGCAAAAGTGATCAAAAGCAGCTTCTGACTTCACAGATGAATAAAAAATGTCTCCATTTTCTGAGCAAATAAAGAGGGGAGCAAAACTTCTAGTGGAGGAGTTTGGCAGGAAGATTGTAATGGACTCCACACAGCACAGCCAGTAAAGGAAGCTTCATGGTAATCTGCAAATTATGCAGAATGCTTGTTCTGCTTGAAGAGATGTCAGACTACACCTGTTGGAGGTTCAAACATATGTCCTTATAACAGGAAAAAGGCTTGAGGAGCAAGTGACTAACTTGAACACACCGTAAAAGGTGAAAAGTTCCTATCCAGGACAGGTGAAACTTTTGAAAAAAGCCTGATCATAACTCTCCCTTCCTAATGATTCGTGTGGTTGAAGATGAGTTGGAACACTAATTCATATAGTTTGAACTTGTCACACTGCTGTATTTTGGTCTGAAAGTCATAGGATTATTAATAGGGCCGAATAACAGAATAATACAATCATAACAGAGTCTATGCAGGTCTTCTAGTCCTGCACAAGCAGGAAATCCTATACTAATCCAAACAAGTGGTTGTCTATTCTTTTCTTAAAAACTTCCAGTGTTGGAGCATTCACAACTTCTGGAGGCAAGTTGTCCCATTGATTAATTATTCTAACTGTTAGAAAATTTCTCATTAGCTCTAGATTGGTTCTCTCTTTGATTAGTTTCCATACATTACTTCTTGTCCTGCCTGCAGGTGCTTTGATGAATAGGTTGACCCCCTCTTCTTTGTGGCAGCCCCTTAGATATTGGAATACTGCTACCATGTTACCCCCAGTCCTTCTTTCATGACTTTGGACTAACTTCTACATTATCTGTCAAACACTTCTTTCAATTTACTAAGGTATGAAGAACTGTGGACACATCATAGATTAAAGATAAACTAATTAATAATTGTGGCAGATAGTTTACATATTGCTCTTTGTCAACATATTAGTGCAACTTAGAGGGAAGGACAAGAAGGAAAACGTTCAAACACTTTTGTTCCTAAATTTGAATTCCTTATCTATGGTATAGAATATAGAGTAACAGAGTTGGGAGGAACCTTGGAGGTCTTCTAGTCCAACCCCCTGCTCAGGCAGGAAACCCTATATCATTTCAGACAAATGGTTGTCTAATTTCTTCTTAAAAACATCACTGTTAGAGCATTCACAATTTCAGGAAGCAAATTGTTCCACTGATTAATTGCTCTGTCAGGAAATTTCTTCTTAGTTCTAGGTTTCGAGCCATCTATTTCCCTTTTTCTTAAAAAAAAAATGCTGAAAAAAAATGCTTGAGACTGGGAACTGAAAAAGAATTCCTGCTTATCTTTCTAATCAGGAGTCAGTTCAGTAAACATGCTAACAGTTTTGGAGAAGCTGTTTGCAAACTGTTGGACATGTGATGGCCTGTTCAGTTGCAGGCAGGTTAAGCAACTTCAGGTCATGCCACCTGTCAGAGTCTGTCAATTACTTGACATGTTTTACCATTGTCTCTCAGCTCCAACAGATAAGAAAGAGCCAGCAAGTTGTGGATCTCCTAGATAAGATAGGGCTGGCTCAGCTTGATGTATTCAGACCAGCATAAAGCTCATTATCTATCAAGATGGGAGTCAACATTAAAGATTAGCAGGGCAGTTCAGTTTTCCCTCTGGATGTGTGGTAGCAACAAATGAGACCTCCAGCCAAGTGAAGGATCATCATTACCAAGGACAATCAACTTAGTTCCGGCTCACGTTGTAAGTTATCCCACAAGCTTTTCTTTTCATCTCCAGCAGTTAAAATACAATGTCACAAACTTTAAGATTTTTTTTTAAAAACAAACAAACCGTAAAGTAGCCATGACTCTTTGTTTCTAGGATTAACCTTGCCCTGGGGTGATGATGGGAATGGGAGACTATTTTTGCACTGGCGTATATCTTTTCTCTTTCCCTCAATGTCACATGGAAAAGAGGTGAGCCAGCTCCAAATGAGTCAATCAAGTCAAACACTATTGATTAATTCAAGCCAACACCCACAATGTAAATTTGCTATTGACTGATCAGCCTTTTGTACTCAAAACTGCACCTTCATTGTACACAGAAAATAGACAAGTGATAATTCAGGATACACGCACAAAAAAGCAAGAATTTATAAGACCTACAGGGCACTTTTAATATAACAGTGGTAGGTTTTGTAAAATAATTCCAGAAAGAGCTGTTTTTGGCAATAATTTGTGTTGGTGAGCGGAATCTTTTCTCTGAGTCTTCTAGTGAAGATGGCCATAACTACTTTACTTGCAACCTGCAACAGATTTCTTGGCCTTCCATTCTTGACAACATCAAAGGATGCCATCTGCTCTTTAAATAATTCACAATGTTTAGAAGCTTGGAGCAATATTAGATTGAGGACATTCTGGGGAATTTCCCAAGAGATCCGTGTCATCCTGGAGATCATTCGGCATATGCAACTTGGGAGCACAGATCAAAATACAGTTTGTTGAGAAACCAAAGATCTGGCAGCTGCCCAAGATCATCAGCCCTACGTCTTAGCCAGATGTGAGACACTGCTCAGAATTTACAGAGAAGAAACTCATTCATGTGAAATGTACTCAAATCCCCTCAGAGCAGCCTATTGCTCTAAGGCAGGGGTGTCAAACTCACAATGACATGTTGTCATCACGTGATGTATTGCAATGTCCCCCCCCCCCTTGCTAAACCAGGGATGAGCGTGGCCAGCCTGTGATGTATCTGGCCCATGGGCTATGAGTTTGACACCCCTGCTGTAAGGCAGGGGTGGGATTCAAATAATTTAACAACTGGTTCTCTGCCCTAATGACCAGCTAGGTAGGTGTGGCTGGGTGATCATGTG
>JAOYMU010000263.1:72224327-72236782 GCA_025802295.1 Psammodynastes pulverulentus
AAGTGCCTGAAGGACCCCATCCTGACACTGGGAGACCAGGCACTTCAGCAAGCAGCGCACTGGATTCATATTAGTGGCCCACGGGATTTAAATTATGAATTTGGTGGTTCCTGAGGTCCAAAAGGTTGTAGACCCCTACCTTAGCTTGTTCTTCAGTATTCAGACTCATGCCCTTAAAACTTCAATGAGTCTTCTCCTGGTCTCATGGAGTAATCTATAAATGCTTAGTAAACTGTTCAGCCCAGTTTAGGTTTATTAGCCAATCTTAGTCAAGATAGAAAACAATCAACCAATAATCCATCAATAGCCACTGGAATTTTGTAATACATATTAGCTCTATATCACCTTTAGCTACCAGTCAGATCCTCCATTTCTCCTCTTCTTATTCATAGAGTCCTCCCTGATCTTAATGTGTATTTTAAGGCGCAGATGAGACTCTGCCAATTTTTTTTTTGCTAGTTGTGTATTTGCTTCTTGTTCTCCTATTAAAATGAAGTCCTATGAGAAACCTCCTAAGCATGATGATTGCAAAGCCATTACAGAGCTAGAGTTAGTTTGGGCTACTATCCCTGCTCTCAGTGGCCCCTCCAGAATCTGAATAGATGTGTGTAAAAGTGGCCAGCCAGCACAAAATCATGTTTTCTTCAGAATTGTCACATAAATGTCACAATGTCAATTTAACTGAAATTCTCCCCCATCTTTCTTTGATAGAACGATTTACATTCAACAAGGACCCTTCATTTTAGCAAAGAATTCAACAAAATCTCCTATGACATTCTATTAGAGAAGATGACAAACACGCCTAGTTAACTATATAAAAGAAGTGTAAATCAGTGGCTCAGCATAAGCCGGAGGTAAGTGTGGTGGGCCTTGGGGTTCTGGTCTAGGTGCTTCTTCATGTATGTTCTTTGCCTGATATCAGTACTTGTCTCGTAGGACTATATACAGTATGTCACAGAAATGAGTATGCCTCTGCACATTTTGTAAATATTTAAGTATATCTTTTCATGTGGCAACACTGAAGAAATGACACTTGGCTACAATGTAAAGTAGTGAGAATACAGATTGTATAACAGAGTAAATATGCTGTCTCCTCAAAATAACGCAACACACAGCCATTAATGTCTAAACTGCTGGCAACAAAAGTGAGTACACCCCTAAGTGATAATGTCCAAGTGGGGCCCTAAATGTTAATATTTTGTGTGGCCACCATTATTTTCTAGCATTGCCTTAACCCTCTTGGGCATAGAGTTCACCAGAGCTTCACAGGTTGCCACTGGAGTCCTCTTCCACTCTCCATGAATGTTAGACCTCGCGCACGTCTACCTTCCATTTCAGGATGCCCCACAGACGCTCAATAGGGTTTAGGTCTAGAGACATGCTTGGCCAATCCATCGCCTTTACCCTCAGCTTCTTTAGCAAGGCAGTGGTCATTTTGGAGGTGTGTTTGGGGTCATTATCACATTGGAATACTAGTCTGTGGCCCAGTCTCTGAATGGAGGGGATCATGCTCTGCTTCAGTATGTCACAGTACATGTTGGCAGTCATGGTTCCCACAATAAATTGTAGCTCCCCAGTGCCAGCAGCACTCATGCAGCCCCAGACCATGACATTCCCACCACTATGCTTGACTGTAGGCAAGACACACTTGTCTTTGCACTCCTCACCTGTTGCCGCCATACACACTTGACACCATCTGAACCAAATAAGTTTATCTTGGTCTCACTGGACCACAGGACATGGTTCCAGTCTGTTTGTCTGCAGCAAACCATTTGCAGGCTTTCTTGTGCATCATCTTGAGAAGAGGCTTCCTTCTGGGACGACAGCCCTGCAGACAAATTTGATGCATCGTTGTGGCATATGGTCTGAGCACTCAGGCTGACCCCACCTCTACAGAAATGCTGGTAGCACTCATATGTCTATTTCCCAAAGCCAATCTCTGGATATAACGCTGAGCACAGGCACTCAACTTCTTTGATCAACCATGGCGAGACCTATTCTGAGTGGAACCTGTCTTGTTAAACCACTGTATGGTGTTGGCCACTGTGCTGAAGCTCAGTTTCAGGGTCTTGGCAATCTTCTTATAGCCCAGGCCATCTTTATGTAGAGTAACAATTCATTTTTTCAGATCCTCAGAGTGTTCATTGCCATGAAGTGCCATGTTGAACTTCCTGTGACCAGTATGAGAGACTGACAGCGATAACACCAAATTTAACACACTTGCGCCCCCTTCACGCCTGAGATCTTGTATTAAGTCACATGATACCAGGGAGGGAAAATGGCTATTTGGGCCCAATTTGGACATTATCACTCAGGAGTGTACTCACTTTTGTTGCCAGCAGTTTAGACATTAATGGCTGTGTGTTGTGTTATTTTGAGAGGATAGCACCTTTACACTGTTATACAAGCTGTATACTCACTACTTTACATTATAGCCAAGTGTCATTTCTTCAGTGTTGTTACATGAAAAGATATACTTAAATATGTTTACAAAATGTGAGGGGGTGTACTCACTTCTGTGACATATTGTAGCTGATATAAAATTTCCTGCAAATGTTGGACTGAAATACTCCAAAATCTTAACAATCATGCCGGGCCCTAATTGCCCACCATTTTTTTTTTAAAAAAAACCTTTTCCAGTTGCTAAATATCAGAAGTTGGCAGATAAGTTAGGGAAATTTCTGCAAGCTCTGAGAAGAAAAGATCCAAAGATCTTTCTAATAAAAAAGGAAATTTGACAGGTCCTGCAGGCATAGAATTAAAGCCCAAAATAAGAACAGAATATTGCACTGGGATTTTTTTCAGTGATAGTATATCATAATTAGCTCTTTATATCAATATTCAATAAATCCTTGTCATTTTATTTCTATACACCATGACAATCAATCTATAGCATCAACAGGAAAGAGTCTGTTATTTGAATACTAGTATTTTAATTTTACAGTAAAAGTAATCTGCAGAGTTAGATAATAGCAAGAGGGGGAAAAATCCCACAAGTATACTGCATCACTCTAATACATTTTATTTCCTTTATCTAGTATACGTGTTGTGTAGAATTATCAAGAGGATTTTTGCTTTTCTTTTTAAGTTTCCACCTCTTAAGAAAAGAGGCATTTTATCATTTAAAATAAGAACTAAAACATTACATTTGATATTTATCCTGGAACTATATTAGATACTTATTATGATTATTTTAAAAAGTGAACAAATATGTGTATTTAATGCATTTAAAACCTACATAAAGGATATAAAACTTAAGGCTTTACAAAAAATGTAATCACTCATAGAATATCTTGTTACCTATCTTAGTCAAATCATCTTAAATTATTTATTAAAGTCCTTAGTAAATAATTTAATAAACTTTTATGAATGATGTTTTAAAAAATATTGGCTCAGTTTAGTCAACACACCAAACCATAATGTGAGTTTGATTCGGTCTGGTATAGCAGATTGTATGAATTTAGTAATTATAATTAAAGTAATTTATATGGGAGATGATAAGGATGTATCTGACCATTTTCAGTGCCCTTGATCTAGATTAGACCATAGTTAGCAGTAGCAATAGCAATAGTACTTAGACTTATATACCACTTCATAGTGCTTTACAGCCCTCTCTAAGAAGTCAGTATATTGCCCCCAACAGTCTGGGTCCTCATTTTACCCACCTCGGAAGGATGGAAGGCTGAGTCAAACTTGAGCCTGGTGAGATTTGAACTGCCAAATTGCAGGCAGCCGGCAGTCAGCAGAAATAGCCTGCAGTACTGAACTCTAACCACTGAGCCACCATGACTCATACAGTTAACAGCAATACAGTTAAACTGGGCATAAGTCCTTCTGGCCATACCCTCTACTTGCTACTCAAGCAGGAGCCATGGGAATGATCAGATTGCAGGCCTGCAAAGAATCAACAAAGGTAACATACCAGGGGCTTCTGAATGTATAGTTACTCTATCTTCTTTGGGTTGAGTATGAATCTTTTCTTCCTGACTTGACTCTCAATGCCACCAAACACTGGGTCTACCCCATACTTCATTTGATATGAAAAGAGATTGAAACTGCATTTCAACTGCATGTTAACAGTATCTCACCCCAAATTGCTGGATGATCTTTCCAGGCAGTTTCATGTAGATCAGAGTTGTCAAACTCATGGGCCTTGGGCTGGATGCATCATACACTGGCCACACCCACATCTGGTTTAGCAAAGGGGGAAAAAATCTCAATAAGTCGTGTGATGACACCATGACACCATGAGTTTGACACCCCTGATGTAGATGTTAAAAAGGACAGGGCAAATGGAAGGACTATTTACCCAAGTTTGTTTGTTTGTTTATTTGTGTTGTCAAGCATACATTGGATAATACATATAAGTATAGACATAATTATGAATATATAAAATGGATACAAATAAGAGAAAAAGAAATTAGGACAGGGGAATGTAGGCACGTTGGTGCACTTATGCATGATCCTTACAAACCTCTTAAGAAAGGGGTGAGGTCGATAGTAGACAGTCTAAGGTTAAAGGTTTTGGGGTTTGGGGAAGAAGCCACAAGGTCAGGTAGTATATTCCAGACATTAACTACTCTATTGCTGAAGTCATATTTTCTGCAATCCTGGCCATTGCCTTTGCTTCTTTGACTCAACACCCTGTGGAAACCCCTGTGTCCTGCTAAATCCAGCCATTTTGACCCCACCCACATCACCATTTTGCATTTCTTGGCAATGCATCGGTGGCTCTTAGATCCTTGATTGAGAACCAAATCACTGGAGTCAACCCCCATTGATAACATACTCATTTGTACGTCTAGAAAAATCCTACAATAAAATAAAATCAATCCTGCAAGGCTGAAACTGACTTTTTCCATTCTCTTATCAAGTGACTGAAAGTGTGCAATGCCAGGAGTCTAATGCAAATCTAGTCTAAGGGCTCTGGTGAGCTAAAGAAAAGAAAAAGAGGGCTTTTTAATGAGTATTTAAGAGCCCCTTTTCAAATCTCTTTAGAGCAGGGGTGTCTGACCTTGTCAACTTGAAGCCTTGTGGACTCCAATTCCCAGAATTCCCCAGCCAGCATGCTGGAAAGTTGAAGTCCACAAAATCTCTCAAGATGCCAAGGTTGGACATCCTTGTTTTAGAGCAGCTGGTTGCACTAATTTCCATTAATTTACAAATTTATGCAGCTGATTGTACAATAGTAATCGTTCTCTTTCTTGGTGCCTGTTCTCAGCAATTTCTGCGTAAAGGAACTGAAAGAACGTTTCCCTTGTTCGTCTCCCCTTCCCAGACCATCTCAACGTAGGTTCCTAAACAACTCCTATTGTCCTCTCACGACTGCAAATGTCTTCTTACAGGAAGATTTTCCCACTTGGAAAATCTTGGAAAGTGGAGTCTACGTTCCCTGGTGCTTTTCTACCCAGGAACCAAGTCCCAATTCTGATCACTTTCCTTTGCTAGCAAGGGGATTACAGCCACTTTGGGGAAGGGATAACTGGCATGGAGAGGGATGGAAGAGGAGCATCCCAACCTAGCAGGAAAGACGCCACTGCAGCCCATAGAAGCTGCACCCCAAAAGTCTGCCCCCCCTTTTGCCTCTGGTGGCATGACAGATCTGCCTTGTCTTGTTCCAGGGCCATTTCTGGACAACGTCCAGGTCTTTTTATTGTCCTTCTGGGAACACGTTGTGCTCTTTATCTTGTAAGGGAGGAGAGAGTAAACACGGACTCCTGTTAATCTATCCAGCTTGTGGAAGCACTTTGGACTTTGGTCTTAGGAAAAATACTGAGAACTGCAGAGGCACAGGAGGTGAGGTGGCCCTTGCGCAGCCAGACAGAAACTCTTCCAGCCCCTCCCCGAGAGAGCCAACAGCATGAGCCATCAGAAAGCCAGTCCCGAAGGAGAACCCCAAAGCTGGACCCTCTCGGGCTCCATTTTCTTAAAAACGCTTCGCTTCTCATCCAAGAAGCTTCTTCGATTCTCATCTAGATTTTTGGATGAGAAGCGAAACTCTTTCAAGGGGAGAAAAAGTCCGCTTGTGTTTTGGAAAAACCCTCTTGGGGAAACCATGACCTCCTAGAAGATGCGAATAATCTCCATAGACACTCCCAGGTCTATATGGGCACAGATGTGCTGGCAAAGGGCTAACATGTCTCCTTCTCATGAGTTTGGTTCTCTCCGTGGAAGTCCCGAAGAACATCTGGGCTCCTCCAGAACTTCTGCTGACAGCTTGCCTGCCGTTACCATCAGATTCAATAACAGGGATGTGTTGGGGGCATGGAGCGCCCAGGAGGGACCCCAGCCAAATAGCTAAACTAGGGAAGGCGGGCGGTAGCCAAGGCTGAGAGGGTCCCCAGAGTTTGAAAAGGGCCTTGTGGTAGCTGCCCGCAAACATTGCTCTGATCGGCAGGGGACTGGAGCTTGGGTTGAGCCTCAAGCCCTTCATTGGGGAGGCTGCTACTTCCTGAAGGAAAATCCCAGGCAAGATTTCTTTCAAAGAGAGGAGAAATTGGGAAGGTGGGTGGGAAATGGAATGCCATTCCAAAAAGAAGAAAACCCGTTGAGGCAACTAGAACCACGCTCTGTGGAATGAAAGGAGGCCCAGGGTCCCTTCCTCATTTTTGCTTTGCAGACATTTGGGCCCCTGTCTGAACGTTGCAACATCCCTGGTGTGGCCTCAGACAGCGCAGAATCCAGCCTCAGCCAGGAAGGGCCAAATCCATCAAGAAGAATAAAACACATCACTGCGCACAAGTCTTACCTTTCTTCCTGTCCGTCCCCAAGTCCACTGCATTCCAGAAAAGCAAGGCAGAAGTACGGTCCCGGGTCAAAGGACAGCAGGGATGGTCGCATCCTTGGCACGCGGGGCGTTCCGGCATCCCGCTTGGTCCTCTGCAAAGGCGTCTCCGGGAGGTTTCCCAAGAATCCAAGGTCCCGGTTGACCTGGGCAAAAGTGGGGCCGCCCCAGACTGGCTTGGCTCAGCCCTTGAGGACAGGGGACCTCTGGACAAGGTGGAGGGGAACAGAAAGGAGAGAAGGAGGTTTCAGCAGGACCGATGTTGATGGGAGGAACATGGAGTCGTCCCCCCACCCCGAAAGTTGAATTCCCTGTTCTGAGGATTGGGCTTTCTTTTAATGCTAACAACTTGATATTTACTTTCCATTTAAATTTGAGATGCTGCTATAAATTATCAACCAGGCTCTTGTTCCCTTTGAGTTGATAACTAACTACCTGGGTTACTTATTGTTCAGGGAACAAAAGGGAGGTGAGGAAGCCCTTCAGGAGTAACCTCAGGACCGGGCAAGAGAGGAACTTGAACCCCCGGGGTGACCCCCCTAGGGCAAAGCAGGACGGCCAAAGGCTGGAGGCCAGGAGCTGAAGCCCAGGGGTGGGCAGGGGGGGCCAGGGACCGTCCTCAGCTGCCCCACACCCAGAAGCCCTCCTGCAGAGAGAGACCACCCGAGCCTGTTCCTCCTGCCCCTGGGGGGGGGGAATTAGGTGACCTTCTGAATGTCTAGGTTTCTTCATACTTTCCTAAGGACCACCTTGACTCCCCACCTCTGCCCCACATCAGAAGGCCCCGACAGGACATGGTCCGAGCGCTACTTTGGGCCTCCCTTCAAGACATTGGAGAGGAAGTGGTTGCTCCACGAAATGGTTACCCCCAAGAACCCCACATTTCTGGTTCTACCAAAGTAACTGAGCTCATTCTGGGGGACATGTGTTCGCTTTCCTTCACTCAAATTTATTTCCAATTTTTTTCAATTGCATTATGGGTCAATGAAATATTGGACGATTTTCCCAGAGTAAAATAAGCTATTGTGGCCACTTTAAATTCACTTATCTGTTCATTTCTCGTATGTATATGTACAGTATACGTATATGCATGTGCGTATATTCACAAAACCCTGAAATTATATAGTGTAAAATTAAGAAAAAAAGATAGAAAAAAGTAGAAAAAGCAGTGATGGAAAGAAAGAAAAAAGACTTCCAATATTCTTTACAAACAAATTGGCTACATCTCTTCTCTCTTTAAAGTTAGAACATGGCTCTCTTCCACCCATATTCCACCCTTTTTAAACAGCAATTTATTTTTCCCATTTTCGACAAAACGTCCATCAGAGATATCCAATCTTTTACAAAAGTTCTAGTCGCCTTAACCCTGATCAGAGAGGTCAATTTCATTATTTCCCAAGTTCTTCCATGATCATGTTTCTTGCCTCTGTTGTGGCTTTTTTCCAGTTTTTCCCCCCATCTTTGTGCATCTAATAGTCTCATTCTCTCTTTACTTCTTTTAAAAACAGGTTGTACAGCTCTGTGCCAGAGTAAACCCAACACAATCTAAAGAGACTGTAAATTCCCCATATGTGAGGTCTTTGAGGTCTTTTTAATTGCTACTGGGGAGATGAGTTTGTTTGTTTGACTGTTTTGTCAAGCTTACATTGGATAATAGATATAAGTATAAACATAATTATGAATATATGAAGTGAATACAAATAAGAGATAACATTAGGACAGGGGATGGTAGGCACGTTGGTGCACTTATACATGCCCCATACAGACCTCTTAAAAAAGGGGTGAGGTCAACAGTAGATAGTCTAAGGTTAAAGTTTTGGGGGTTTGGGGAAGAAACCAAGGAGTCAGGTAGTATATTCTGCAATGTAACTGTTGTCACTGTTTGTTTTAAAATGACATTCTTAGCTTGTTTCCTTGCTCAACAAAAATTAAAAGAATAGAAATAATAGAATAGGAGCGTTCAAAATTGACTCTATTTTATTGTAAGCCACCCCTATGTGAGATGGAAGGCTAAATAAATGGATATCTCATTCCCCAACTAGACAAGACCTGCTGTGGATTCCCTCCAATTGCATGAAGTCCATTTATGCCAAAACAAATGTATGTTAACCAGAGTGATGTGCAAGATTCTGCCATGCATTCATGCAACATGTCACAGCTAGTATGGGGATTAAAGGTGTGACTCAAGAAGCAGCAGACAGGCAAATCTGTATACTGAGTGATTCAAAAGGTTTAGGCTATCTATAGAGTTGAGGACTCTGAAAATGACTCAGAGCAAATACTTCTGATGTCACAACAGCATAGCACTTCGCGACTGTTCAGAAAAGCGCCGCAATCCTTTTCAGACCTGCATATAAGCCTGAAAAAAAGATTGTTGCTTTAAGAAACCCACTTATTAGAGCTAATACAATTCCTCATCTCTCCCCCTTCAAGCTAGCACAAATCCTGAAGGAAGTTGACCATCCTTAGGACAACCACGTTTCCTTATTTTTTTGTCCATTTAGATCAGTGTTTTTCAAACTTGACAGCTTTAAGATTTATGGACTTCGACTCCCGGAATTCCACATATTTTAAATTTGCCAAGTTTGAACAAACACTGGTTTAGATTAGACCATCCTTCTGAGGAATGCTAGACAATTCATTCCCAGAGCCTCTCTTGGCCAGACATAGAGAAAAATAAAAAAAGGCGTTTAGAAGTTTGACTTCTATTTTTTTTGTAGCTTAAAGTCGTCCTGTGACCCACTATATCTACTATTTGCTGATTGTTTCCATGAGCCTTGAGGTGTTCAGCTTGGTTCCATGACGGAGAATTCATAACTACCACAGGTTAGATCTGAACACTGATGGCTTCTTGGTATTCTTTATCCAAATTTCAAGTGCCTTTTCCAATTAACAAGTGTTATTTAAAAAGCATAAGCTTTCATGCACTGCAACCCACTGCATCAGCTGCATAGAATGGTGAGACTGGTGTAGGATTAAATTGGGAAGAAATGGGAGAAGAAAGGGAGGGGAAGATAGCTTGGTTATGAGGGTTTCCTCCCCTCCAGTGTAAATCCTACATCAATTAAAAGTTTACACCTTTTAATAAAATGCCTTAGTTGGAAAAGGTGCTGTCAGGCTGTGATTATTATTTTTTTTTGTCACTGTAGCTTGACATGACTGTCCTCCTAAATTGGTAGGTAGAGAAACTGGATGCATTTTTTTTCTCTTAATTTTTTTAGGAGATAGTCTCTAGGGGAGACTATCCCCAGGCTACATCTGACCCTTTGGCTGTCTCTGTCAGGTTTGCGTGGAAGGCAACTGCTCCCCCCAACCCACAATTTACATATGTGTGTGCATTAATGCCTACACATCTTCATAGCCCTGTTGGTTGGTCCCTCCACTGCAGCCCCAGTTTCTCATGTGCTCTAGGGCTTAGCCCTGACAGTAGCCCTGCTGAATGAAAAAGCTCCATGGAAGGAGTTCCTTACTGAGTTCTTCTCTTGGGATTTAATAGAAACATGGGAAGCATGGTAGAAACATCACAGTCCAAATAAAGAGTTAACAGAGGACACTTATATTTTAAGAGTTTTAAAGGAATAATAAATAAATAAATAAATAAATAATTAAATAATTAAATAATCAAATAATTAAATAATTAAATAATTAAATAATAAGAAAGAGCGGGGAGACACAAATTATAGTTCACCCTCAGCCACAGATGCTGCTTATGTCTTTGGGCCAGTTAAACAGAATAACAGAACAGAATAAGAAAGTCGGAGGGGACTTTGGAGGTCTTCTAGTCCAGCCAAAGGTGGCATGCAGAGCCATCTCTGTGGCCATGCGAGCCATTGCCCACCAGTCAGCTGATTTTCAGCTGGCCCCACCTACGCCACCCTGTGCTGCCCAGTAGTCTCCACGCAGCCCGTTTTGGATGCCAGGTAAATACAGGGCTCATGCGGAGGCTCTGGGAGGGCAACAAATGGGCCTCCTGGAAGTACCGGAGGGCCTCTGGAGAGCTAGGGGAGGCCATTTTCACCCTCCCCAGGCTCCAGGAAATCCCCGGGAGCCGGGGGAGGGTGAAATATGGACCTACAGGAAGGACCTCTGGAGGCTTCAGTGAGGCCTGCTAGGCCCCAAACAGGATGCCGATGTGTGTGTGTGTCATGCATACATATGCGGGGTGCATGGGAGGCATTGCATTATGGGCGTGGGCATGCACGTGTGTGCTAGCATGCACACGCATCCACTTTTGGCACCCAAGGGAAAAAAAAGTTAGCCATCACTGCCCTATATCATTTCAGACAAATGGTTGTGCAGTCTCAACTTAAATACATCCAGTGTTGGAGCACCCACAACTTCTGAAGTCTTTCAACCGATTAATTGTTCTAACTGACACGAAATCAGTTTTTCTCTCTCGCTCCAATCTATGTCACAGTGAAGAAAAATACAGAGATCAGCAACCTGCAGCTCTGGAGCTGCATGTGGCTCTTTCATCCCTCTGCTGTGGCTCCCTGTCACCAGTTGGTAAGGACACCGCGCTAGGAGGAGACTCAATGGTGGGGGAACTGGACTTCCAGTCAGCTCCATAATTGAACAGGGGGATTCCGGTTAGGACCTTTGTGACTCTTTGAATGTTTAAGGTTGCGGATCCCTGGCTTAAAGCAACTCTACTTCCCCCCTCCCCCCCGAGCTTTTTGCAGAAGCCCAGGCTACTTGAATAAAGAGCAAAGAGGTTCTGTGCTTGTGTGAACTCCAAAGCACTTTTGAATCATGTTTGAACTATGCATAGCCCTACTATTTAGATTTTGATCAGTATTCTAATGTCAGCGTTTTTAAAATGTGGAGCAATTCCATCCCAGTGGATTGCACATAGTCCCGAGGGCATGTTTTTTTAAAAATGGAAATTTAAAAAAACATCGGAGATTGGAAAATCAACCTTCACACTCAAGTTTTGTTTCAGCAAGTCAGAAGAACCTTACATTAGTTCAATGCTCAAAAAAAAAACAAAACTATCTCGAAAATCATTACAGACTTTGAAAAAAAAGATATACATGCTACAATCTTAGGTTTCTGCAGAGGTTGTCACGTTCTCTAAAGAATTATTGACAGGCAGAGTAATTGATTACATGAGATGCGGCCATGAACAATCAGACACAAAGATACTTCTTCATGTGCAGCCAAGAATTACTAATATGGCCATCAAATTCGAGCTTCAATTGCTATAATTGTAATTCTCTGGCTGAAGCTGAATTGCACAGCAAGGTTTTTTCACTAGACATGCATTTCCTTATTTTATAATATATATTTTTTCAGTTTTCAGGGCAACTTCCAGCAAAGTTGTGAAAATTCTGTTTAATGTTTTATAAGAAGGCTTACAACTGAAACAACAATATTAAAAAAAAAAATTAAACCCGCAATCCACATAAATGATGTAAAAAAACAGATTCAGCCAAGCATGATCAGTGAAAAGCAGAAGGGAATAATGTGAAATTACTAGTGTCCCAACACTGATGCTGTATCATGGTTATGTGAGTTGAAATGCAAATTCTTAACTTCTGCTAAAAGGCACAGAATGGATCATTCCCCTTAGTAGAATCTTCATACCCACCGTATAGTGTTAGTTTTAGTTTTAGGGTCTTTAAATTTTAAATTTTATATGGTAATTTTAATATCTGGTTTTTAGGAATTT
>JAOYMU010000263.1:72253816-72264129 GCA_025802295.1 Psammodynastes pulverulentus
TTTTCATTTGTACTCTCCCCCCCTCAAAAAAGGCGGCCTTCCTTTGCCTTATTTAATTTTCCAGCTCCTGGCATCTATCATTTCTGGACATCATTAGTGTATTGTATTTTAAGGAATAATTGGAAATCTTATTTTCAAATGCAGATAAACTAAAAAATAAAGTAAGATATTTCTTGCATTGAGATTTTTAATTTAATCATTCTAGCAAAAATTATGACAAAGTATATGGTGAAAAACAGAAGACAAAAGGAGAATATGATTACATGTTATCAAGTTATTGCTGATGACCACATAGTGATATAGTGATTTTCTCCATGGTAATCTTCTCCCCAACCTGACCTTTCAGGTCTTCCAATGCGCACCCACCACCACTGTAACTGAGTCAATCCACTTTGCTGCTCTTGTCCTTTTCTTCTGTTTCCTTCCACCTTTCCCAGCATGAGAACATTCCCTAGAGAGCTAGTTCTTCACATAATGCATCTGAAGTAGGACAATTTGAGCCTGGTCATTTGTACCTCAAGTGAGAACTCTGGGTTGATTTAATCAATGAGCCATTTGTTTGCTTTCTTGACAGACTCACATGCCTTTATTTTTTAGCACCAACCCTTTTTCTTCTCTCTCTTCCCCTGCCCATTTGTGGTAGCATCTTTCAGAAATGCTATTGGACGTGCATCCATAGGAACCTTTATTTGGCATCCATGACTACATGAACATAGTGCATCCAGATTTGGGAGGTTAAAGTTAATGTTGTATGGCTATAGAACTGAGAAATATTTCCCACTTGAATAATCAGTTAAAGTTGGAGTGTTGACAAAAATTAAGCCAAGTCAATAAGAAGTAAAATGCTGTTTTAGACACTAAGCTTTAAGGGCAAAGTATTCTACTGATTATGTGCTATCAAGTTGGCATTGACTTTTAGTGATTCCATAGTTAGATACTGGAGATTTCTCCATGATTTTCTGTCTCTAACTTGGTCTTCTGGGTCACAACAACCTCAAATTAATCATAGAATATTGACTATCAGTCGTAAAGAATGCCCTGTTTGACTTCTTATATTCTCCAGTTGTATTTCTCAAATAATACCGTACTTTAATGCCCTGTTAATTGTCCTTTGGCCTGACCAGCTAAGCTGCTATAAATTGGTTTTCAAAACAAGTCATGCCTATTTTTTGCAGGTGATCAGGTGGAAGTGCCAACTATTGCAACAGAAGCGGTCATCTTGCTTGGTAAGTAAAAAGTTATAAATAGATCCAAAGGTATAAAAGGTTCAACTCTGCAGTTTTTGGGGCAGAGGTTCAATCTTCTTAGGAGGATCAAAGGTGAGAAAGTAAGGTGAATATTTAAAATGCTTCAGGTTGTAATTCCATCCAGATAAGTTCTGACTATGTTAATGAGCATAGCACTTTAGTGTGTGTTTGTGTGTGCGTGTGTGTGTGTGTGTGAGAGAGAGTGTGTGTATGTGCGTGCACATGAGTGTGTGTGTGTGTGGTGGGGGGCAGAGAAAGTCTACATATTTGGAAAGATTGATTCTCCAATACAAATCTAAGTGGCCTTTAAAAAATTTGATATTCAAAATTCGGTATTCAGTTAAGTTGCTTGGTAGGAACTTTCTTCTATGAAGTCATTTCGAAGACAAATGTGGCACCCAACATGGACTGGAATAACATACAAATCTATTATTACTGGAAGGAGAAAGAATAAGTCTTTTCATAGAAGCTTATGGAAGAGGTAGTCCATAGCCCAGCTATTTATAAAATGACTATTATTATCTTTAAAAAATTTTTTTCCTAAATCATTATTTTAAATAAAAGTAAATATCAGGCATTTTTACAGGAACGCCTTTGGAGTCCACAGTGGTCCCATTAGGATGGAAGAAATAAATCTTTGGGGCCCGGTCATGACTATTTATGGTAGCCCTTTTTCACAGAGTCAACAAAGAAGCCATTTTGTGAATACAATCTACCACATCCTCTCAAAATTCCACAGGTTGCTTATGTGTAGCTTATGTTTCTCTAAAGATAAAGGTAAAGCTTCCCCTCGCACATATGTACTAGTCGTTCCTGACTCTAGGGGGTGGTGCTCATCTCCATTTCAAAGCTGAAGAGCCAGCACTGTCCGAAGACGTCTCCATGGTCATGTGGCTGGCATGACTAAATGCCAAAGGCACACAGAACGTTGTTACCTTCCCACCAAAGGGGGTCCCTATTTTTTAACTTGCATTTTTATGTGCTTTCGAACTGCTAGGTTGGCAGAAGCTGGGACAAATAATGGGCGCTCACCCCATTATGTGTCACTAGGGATTCAAACCACTGAACTTCTGACCTTTTGATCGACAAGCTCAGCGTCTTAGCCACTGAGCCACCATGTCCCAGTATGTTTCTCTAGTCATATCTTAACCGGCACCCTGAATATTAGGCAAGAATCTACTACTGCAACATTTTGTAGAGTCACCAACTTGGAAGTAGCCATTAAAACCATCACATCCAGCTCCCTCAATATAAGAATTCAAATGAAAACATAATTGATAGACGGCTATCCAGTGTCTGCTTGAATACACTCAGTATGGGGAATTCATCAACTCTGGGAAATTGGTCCCTCTATCAAAGTATTTTTACTTTCAGAAAGCTTATTTTTTTTATCCCCAACATTCAGTTGGAACCTGCCTTCCTGTAACTTAAATTTGGTGTTCCATGTCCTATTCCCCAGGTTTTTTTCTTTTTACAACCCTGTAATCCCTTTTATTGGGGTGGATTCAGAGCAACTGAATGGAGCTGAATATTTACTGGTTGGATGCTCTTCCTGATGCCTACGTGGAGTTTGCAGCAAATATTTTCTCTTTACACCTTGATAGAGAAACATCTGTCACTGCCTAGGATTGAACTCTCAACCTTTTGAGTGGGAGGCGAGCATCTTCATCTCTAGGCCACCAAGCTGCTTGCCCTATATTCCAGAATAACAGAGAATTGTTTTCTGTGAAACATGCTTTCAGGAATTTGAAGACTGCTATTACAGTATATCCCTTGCTTCTTCAATTTTTCTTCATCTGTGGTTCCTGATCATGCTTGTTGCCTTTTCCAAGTGTTCCAAAAATGTGATGTACAGAAATGGTCAGAGTACTCAAGGTGGAATCTAATCAAAGGTAAGTCAATAGGCAATTTATGAGTATCAAACTTTAGCTACGATACCTCTCTTCTAGTAATTCGTTTGATTATGCATACTCTTAGAGATATTTGAATCAAAAGTTGAATAAGTCATGATTTTTTTTTTTAAAAATGTCCTTGTAGAACATAGAATAATAGAATTGGAGGGGACCTTGGAGGTCTTCTAGTCCAAATACCTACTCAAGCAGGAGATCCTATACCATTTCAGACAAGTGGTTGTCCAGTCTCTTTTTGAAAGTCTCCAGTGATGGGTCACGCACAACTTCTGAAGGCAAAGTATTCAAATGTTTGATTGCTCTAACCAATAGGAATTTGCTTCTTAACTCTAGGTTGCTTCTCTCCTTGACTGGTTTTATCATGACCTCTTCATCGTTAACTAGGATAAAGCATTAAAATAACAACAACCATGATATTTTGCTTTGATTGTAAATATATCTGAATAAGCTCTATTTAGGGTGTTTTTGAAGTCTTCCCTAGCCTCAGCTCATTTTAATGTTGTATTAAACACTTATTCCTCTCTAATGAAAAATCCTACTTATAGTATTAGCATTACACACTTCTGAGACTAGGTTTGCCTACCAACTCACCAGTGGATCATGGGGTGAATAAGTTTTGCTTATGTACTCTTGAGACACTATGACTTATGCATGAATTAGCTAGTAGATGAAAGAAGAATATATTTACCGGCAAGGATCCACATTCAGTGTGTAATATTTCAGAGGTGAAATATATGGGAAAACCATAACCTTAATCTGGAAAGTGAACTGCTCTTCCATAGAGAAGCATCAAACTGGACAGGCCAATATAGGCAGTCTTCAACTTGCACCATTCAAAGAAGCACTGCAAAAGGTGATTTACAATCAGTCCTTGCACCTATGATTGTCCCAGGATCCCCATAGCATGCGTTCAAAATTTGGATGCTTGGTAACCAGCATGAATTTAAGACGTTGCAGGTCATGACATCACCATCTGTAACTTTCCCAGCCAGCTTCTGACAAAGTCAACAGGGAAAACTAGATTCACTTCATGTCTGTGGGATTTACTTGAAAACCACAATGATTATGCAAACAATCATGGCGAAAACGGTCCTAACATTGGGCGTGACTCCCTTAACAACCGCCTTGCTTAGCAATGGAAATTCTGGTTCCAATTGTGGTTGTAAGTTGAAGATCACTTCAACATGATATTTGACAGATGTGTTTATGAGTTAGACTACGTTATAAAGTTATTGAGTTACTGCTCTTGATGTCCAATTTTCGGTGACATCAATACACACCCTAGGAATACTTCCTCTTTCTTTTCAGCCAGAATATCAACTAGTATTCCAATTCTGATTTGGAAACATTGAACAAACTGTATATGGAAACCATAGAATGGAAATACGGTGATAATCCACAAATTATAGGTGAGGTAAAGAAATAGCTTGGAACACCACAAAGTTTACAATAGATGTAGATTGAATTCAGACCAATCCTAGATCTGAAACCAATTGAACAGATCTGGATAGATTTCTTGGATGTGCTAATTGAAGCAGGGTTCTTTTGAAACTGATCAAAACCAAATTTCTAATCTTCCAAAGCTTCAGAGATTCATAAAGAGGCAAAAAGACAGAATGGCATAGAAAGCCTACATTTCTCCTGATTTTTCCAAATGTTCATAAAATGAAAACTGGAGCGTGGAGTGCGATTTTATGATTGAGAACTTTAGCTCCTACTCAAAGAAGTTATCTTTGATAGGGTTGTGCTAACAACATTCCTAACAAAGGGTTTTAGGAATGGAAGTGAACTGTTTGACTTCTTCTTTCCCCCAACTTTTTCCCACTTCTATCCTCTACTTCAAATTTGGCTATTCTCATTCTCAAGCATGCAAGAATATTTTTCTGATTATTTATTTATTTATACAATTTATTGGCCACCCATCCTACCATGGGGTAAGTCTGGGCAACTTCCAGTTGTAAAATATATATCTACATTAATACATAAAAAATTAAAATCAGACACATGGGGAGGGGGGAGGGGAGAAAAGTAGGATGTTATTACTCAATCAAGCACCTCCATTGTGTTTTTCCCCCACTGGGGCTCCAAGCCAATTGGCAGAACCACATCTTTAGGCCCTTACGAAAGGATAGGAAGGCTGGGGCCAACTTCACATCAAGGGACAGGATATATACTATAATATACAGCATAATGATGTATTAGTTCAGTTATATGAACTGGGGAAATAGTTTTAATTTGGGGTGAGGAGTTGCACTTGTGTTATGTGGGCTGATTGATTTCTGAAATGAGATTTCAATTTGTGAAAGGTGTCTGGGCTCCAGTTTAGATTTAGGGGAAATTATTTTTAAAGAAATCTCAACAAGATAGTTCTGTACAAACCTTTCATTCGGGGCAAAGCAGAGGTGGTATTCAGCAAGTTCTGACCAGTTCTGGAGAAACAGTAGCAGAAATTTTGAGTAGTTTGGAGAACCGGCGGTAACCATTTCCCCAGGAGTGGGGAGGGAATGGAGATTTTACAGTATCCTTTCCCCTGCCATGCCCACCAAGCCACGCCTACCAAGCCACATCATGCCCACCAAGCCACGGCCACAGAACCGGTAGTAAAAATGTTTGAATCCCACCACTGGGGCAAAGCCATTTTGAATAGAAGAAAGTATCCTAATTACAAGCAATTTCCATTAAAAATCTTTATAAAGTGTGCTAATTTTGAAGAAGAGGTTCGACACGGATTTACGTTCAAAGGAAATTAAAAAAAATCATATCCACAAATTCTTTTTATTACAAAATTCTCAGAACAGTCGGTTTAAATATCGGTGATGAAATTGATGTTAAAATTTGTTTTTAAAAAACAAAGGAAAAATAAGCTACGAACAACTCTTCAAAATATAGACGTTTTAAAAAACCCCACATTTACTTTTTTAAAAAAGCAAATACAATTAAAAACCCTTAAAAACAAAATAAGAAGGAAACTATATCAAAAGGAATACAATGAAATACCCGGGAACTATAATCCTTATATTCTATGGAATGCTAAAGTGACCAGACACCCTGCTTTTGGCGGGACAGTCACGCTTTTCGGGAATTTGTCCCGTGTTCTGCAGTGTGGTCAAAAAGTCCCGATTTTTTAAAATGATAATTTTTTTTCTAAACTCCCCCACCATTCTGCGCATGCGCGCGCTTCCCCCATGCTTCTACGCGGGCTCGCGCTCTCTCCCTCACCCTTCTGCGCATGCGCGTGCTGCCCCATGCTTCTGCGCGCACTTGACCCCACCCTTCTGCATATGCGTGCACATGCTCTCCCCCCACCCTTCTGCGCATGCACGCTCTCCCCCTCCTCTGGTCAATGGTGTCCCGCTTTGGTAAGCGGGACATCTGGTTGCTTTATGTAAGGCTGATGTTCCATTCTGCATAAATTGTGACATATATCAGTGTGAATTTGGAAACTGAAGTGGAACCTTGCTGGACCAGACTGATTGTCTAAACAGAATCATGTCTTGTTGCCCTCAGTTCGGAGATGAAGAACCTGCATGGAACTCTTACAACATTGTACCAAAGGATTTGTTTACTCTTGTTTTAGAGGCAGTTAAAAGATCACGATAATCAGATCTGACAAATCCAAGACGTACTGTTGACTGTGGCAAAAGAAAAGATAGCACCCCATCTCCCTCCGCTACCATCCACACATGAAAGCTGATAAACAGCTTAAAAGGTGGAGGACAGGTTATATGAGTGTCTACATTGGAGATGAAGGAATAGCTAGATCTGCCATTGCTCCCCATATCTGCCATTTAAGGCATCGGTATACCTAATGAGCTTCAGTTAGCAAAAGGAAAATGTTACAGGACCTTGTTGGACTGCTATAAATAATTTAGGAGCTTTAATTTGATCTGGTGGGAAATAAATTGTACTGGTCTGCTTGTACAATCTTATTCACCTCATAGATGGAGTCATCAAGTGTACAGTTCACTGCGTCCAAGCATAAGTTATTTGTTCTGGTCTCCAAAGTATGCATCACCTTGAAGGGCCCATAACAATTTGGGTGGTCTGCATTCTGTAATGTGACTCATTGTTCTGTCTGCCTAAAAGCCTCTGTGTGAGTGTGCGTGTTTGTATGTATGATATTTCTCCATATATAGTTGCTGAGTTTGCTCAAGGGGCCAGCGGCTGCAACAATGCAACATCAGAGAGAACCAAATCTACTCTGTTTTTCCAATACAGCCCATCAGCATTTCCACAAAGCTTGCATTCATTCCAGATGTCTTACCCCCGTAGACTAACACAGCTCTCCTCTTCTAAGGATGAAAGCGTAGTGCTTCTATTATCGCCCTTCTTTCCCTTTTATGGACATTTAACACAGTCCATACAATACTTCCTGTCCCTTTGCAATCATGTTCACCTTCTTGTAGACAAAGGTCCTCATTTAAAAATCCACCAGGACTTAGGGACAGGCAAAATAAAATTTCTCCTCCAGCGTTTCCATCCTGAGATCAAGATTGAACTCAGAGACTTTAGTCATTCCTTCACTTTGCAATTATTGTTTTCCTACAAACATTAAGAGCGTGGGACGAGAACTGTACATTTCATAGCAGCAGATGAAGAAGAATGGATCTTTCTTTCATCCCAAGATTAGGTGAAAAGAACTGCCCAGTTTGTAATTCTGCCATTCTTCCACCGTATACCTTTGGAACAGGTATAGGTTTTACAATAATGTAAAGTGACTGCGTAGGTGTGATCAACATAGCTTGACTGATTTGGATCCCCGCTGTTCTGTCCTTGCTGTGAACACACATTGCTCAAAATATAACTAGAGTCTAGCAGGATCTGGGAATCCAAAATTCAAGAATGCTGTCCAACAAAAATGTCAGCTGTTCCTCCAGTAGAATCTGCGGGAAAACAAAGAGACGGCTTAATCAATTCTTCAGTTCAGGAAGAAAAGAGAAACAGTTATGCTAGTATTTATGATTAACAATGTATTTATGAAAGGCTTTAGTAGCCAAATTTAAAAAGTAATTGGTCAAAACAGAACTTTAAAATGCCCTATTTATTTCATTCCTGGCACATGTGTATTTGCACAAGGAACCCTCAATCCATAGATCATCTTTAAGTAATTGAAATCTTTTAATCATTCAATTAGTGCACTTGGAGATGGATTCTGGACTTGACAAAATGGAGGTCTATCATGGCTCAAAGGTTTACCTGTGTTTGCATATGCTTTCAAAATGTAGGATATTAACAGATTGCATTGTTTTCCTTCTTTCTTTTCTTTCACCATCCCTCTGCAAACATGAGGGCTTAGAAACCTCCTTTTCAAAAGCATGCAAGTAGAATTACTCTTAACAGCTGCCAGTCATCCTCATTTCATTTCTGATCCGTCTCTGTTTTTGACCTTTAAAGATCACCTTAAACATATAATTAACTCCATAATGGGACACTAATTTTTACCTTCGCGTCGTTTGAATGCAATGGGAAGTTCTCGGTTGGGGATGAGGATTCCTAAGTGAAGAGCTTCTACCGGCTTGTCGTCCGTAGCTACAATCTGATACTTCCGTATAAGCTGTAATACAAGGGGGAAAATGAAGTTCATTAGAGCCTCCCAACCTATAATCAAGATTTATTCTGAGCTGGGGAACCTGTCAGTGTCTGTGTCAAAGTTTAACCCCACAGGCAGTAGTAGCAGGAAAATATGATACAGCAAAGTTCATAAGTCTTTGAAAAGTTCATCCCTTTCAGTAAGAGAAATAAGCATTTTTTTTTTCAGGTAGGAAGGATTGTAGCAATGTTTTCATTTGGTCGCTTCTCCTTTGGAATCAACACAGAATCACAGAACCCTAAAATTGGAAGAGATCTTCTAGTTCCGGGGTCAGCAACCTTAAACACTCAAAGAGCCACAAAGGTCCTAACCGGAAGCCCCCTGTTCAATCAGAAGTCTGGTTCCCCCACCATAGAGTCTCTTCCTAGTGCCGCATCCTTTTTCCTCTACCTGTCCTAACCAAAAGCCCCATCAATTGTGGAGCCAACTGGCGACAGGGAGCCGCAGCAGAGGGATGAAAGAGCCACATGTGGCTCCAGAACTGCAGGTTGCTGATCCCTGTTCTAGTTCAATCCTTCGTTGAGTGAAGGATCACTATAGCATCTCTGATAAATGACTGTCCAGTCTCTGTTTGAAGACCTCTTGCAAAGAGAGTCCTCCTCCTGGATTAAATGAAAATTGGAAGTTCATCTTGTCAAAAAGACAATTCACCCTCCAGTACAAAGGGAAAAATTGCTCCAATATACCCTTTCAGTTCTTCTAGTAGGGCTTGGCTAGAAAACCTTGAACAGATTGCTTCTCAAGAAATCCTGGGCCCCACACTTCTTGTAAGAACATCTGTAAGCTGTTCTATAACTATAACAACAAATCAGTGTCGATGTATTAAAGATTGTAATAAACTTCCACTAATGTTTTAATACATTAACTTAATGAAACAAAAAAGCTTGCATTCTCTGCTCTTCCATCCTCCAGTGTGAGGACCAGGAGGGAAACTGAGCATTTTTTCATCCATTGGAAATTAATCACAGCTAAGTTTTCTACCTTTAAATCTTGAGCTATGAAAACCAGCCAATTTTATACTCTGTGCTTGGATAGTGGCTGGTTTAATAGTCATTAAGTTTATCACACACTTGTTGGATTCAATGGATGTAGTAAACTGTGATTAATGCAAAGCCAACCCAGGAGTATACATACATCTTTCCTTGTGGTCATGCCTAAAGAAGAACATTAAGCTCAAACATTGCTGTGGTACATACAAAGCTGATATATTCCCTGCTTTGGAGGGGAAAAAAACCTTAGGCTCTCAGATCTCTGTCTCTCAAGTGAATACCGTTAACAAAATTGCAATGGAGAAGATATGTAGGTTGTTGTTCTTTGTTGCAAAGTCATGTCTGACCCATCGCGACCCCATGGACAACACTCCTCCAGGCCTTTCTGTCCTCTACCATCCCCTGGAGTCCATTTAAGCTCCCGCTGACAGCTTTAGTGACTCCATCCAGCCACCTCATTCTCTGCCGTCCCATTCTTCTATTGCCCAGCAATAGAAGCTCAGCATTAGGCTCTTCTCCAGTGAGTCCTTCCTTCTCATTTGGTGGCCAAAGTATTTGAGTTTCATCTTCAGGATCT
>JAOYMU010000263.1:72339739-72351611 GCA_025802295.1 Psammodynastes pulverulentus
AATAATAATAATAATAATAATAATAATAATAATAATAATAATAATAATAATAATAATAATAATAATAATAATATAGAGTCACTACCACCAGTACTGTTTGTCATTGTATTGTTTCCTCTGTTATCAATACTAAACAAGTCAGGCCATGACTATCGACCATCAAAAGTACTGCTAAGCTATCTCACCTACTTTATACAGACAATCCAAAATCATATGGAAAAATACCATCTTAAATAGAGTCTGTTCAGCTTTGTCTGAAAATACAATTGTAATGTTACAGAAATGCAATGGCGTTTGGACTGAACAAATGTGCCACCCAAACAATCAACAGAGGAAAAATAAGAAAAACTGAATGAATCTAGATGCTATATGGAAATAACATCAAGAGTCTAGATAAAGTTGATCATTTTAAATACCTGGGCATCCTTCAGGCTGACGATATCAAGCATACCAAAATCAAAATGAAGGTGAGAAATGAATACATTAGAAGAGTGAAGAATGCCTTAAAGTTCAAACTCAATGGTGGAAATACCATTAAGACAACCAAAACTGGGCAATGCCAGTCATTACATACACAGTTGGAATAGTGAACTGGACTTCAACTGAAGTAGAAATCCTGGTTAGGAAGAGTAGAAAAATAATGATAATGAATCATACCTTTCATCATCCCATAGCAGCATTTTACAGACTCCACTGATCAAGGAAAATAGGTGTGAATGGAATGTTGCAAATACACCAGAAAGTTGAAAGAGAAAATAAGGAATTGGAAGGATATATGAAGGACAATAAAGATGCACTGAAGCTAGCAACACCATGAAGGCTTCCTTGATATCAGCACAGAATAAACCATCCTATAAGAAAAACCAAGGAACAGCTAGTGGTTAGAATGCAGTATTGCAGGCCAACTCACTGCTCACTCCAGGGGTTCGATTCTGAGTGGCTTTCATCCTTCCAAGGTCAGTAAAATGAGCACCTGGATTGTTGGGGCAATATGTTGACTGTGTAAACCTCTTAGAGAAGGTTGTGAAGCACTATAAGTCTAAGCACCATTGCTACTGCCAAATGAAAAAAAGACACATGGAAAGGCAAAGTATTACATGTCCAACACACACACACACACACACACACACACACACACAGAGAGAGAGACACAGAGCGACAGAGACAGAGATAGAGAGAGATGGGGGGGAGAGAGTCAAAACAGATAACAAGACCTTGCAATGGCCAAGAGCAGGAAAGTTGAAGGAAGAGACAGAAGGGCTAATTCTGGTTGTACAAGACAAAGTTTTAGAAGCAAAGAAGCTGAAGAAACAGTAGACCACCTGGTTAGCTGCTGCAAGAAAATTGCATAGTCTGACTACAAACAATGACATGATAAAGTAGCAATAATGGTGCACTGGAATATCTGAAAGCAAGACCTGTTGGGACCACAACATTGACGAAATAATGGAAAATGAAGTAGTTAAAGTGCTCTGGGACTTTAGAATTGAAACAAAGAAGCACCTGCCACACAATGCCACAGACTTAACAATTATTGATAAGAAAGAGAAAACAGTCTGGATAGCAGACATTACAATACCCGTAGACAGTAGAACAGAAGAGGAAGAACTGGAGGAAAAAAAATCACAAAACATAAAGACCTGCAAATGGAAGTAGAATGGCGGTGGTGAAAGACAACCAAGATAGCACCATTAGTAATAGGTGCCTTGGGTGCAATCTCAAAACATCTGGAGCATCACGTGAACCCCACCGGCATTGACAAAATCACCATCAGTTAATTGCAAAAGGCAGCTTTACTTGGATCAGCTTATATCCTGCAATGAAATCTTTATTAACAACATCTGCCTTTTCCAGGTCCTTGGGAAGGATTTGATAGGTGGATAAACCTGCCAAATCCAATCTAAACATCTTGTTGACTAAATGATGAAACACAATAATTTTAGAGCAGTAAGGATATGGGCCACTTTATGGTTTTTTTGCTCACAGTTGAAGGTGTTGGGGTGGGGTGGCAAAATATGTAAATCCTAAAAATATGTTTATTCTTCTTCATTTATATCCTGACCAAGATTTGTTTGATCTTTGCAGAGAGTGAAATGTAGAAAGAATGGAAAAAAGAAAACCTACAGCAATCTAAACAATTGGAAACATATTGCAAATGTTTTTTATTTCACTGCCAGAAAGGCAAGTCACTGCAAGAGTCCATTGAAAGGGTTCCATAAAATATTGCACAATGATTCTGTTCTATATTTACGTTTTCAAGTCATCCTGAAAAAGCATATGAAGTATAGATATATATTTTTAGGTGAGAGGAGCGTATGTTGTTTTGCCCAGGAAATTTTCCTGACATTTAGAACAATTAATCAGTGGAACAACTTGCCTCCAGAAGTTGTAAATGCTCCAACACTGGAAGTTTTTAAGAAGACACTGGATAATCATTTATCTGAAATGGTATAGGGTTTCCAGCCTAAGCAGGGGGTTGGACTAGAAGACCTCCAAGGTCCCTTCCAACTCTTCTCTTCTTAGGATATTTAAAGCAGACTAATGGAAATGTTTCTTCACATCCACTGCCTAAATAACCAGTGAAATTTATAGCACCTAGATGGGACACTGGCAATTAATGGGATGGCTTTAAAAGAGGACTAAATAAATTATTGAAGAACAGGTCTATCAAGAGTTACTGCTCCAGGCTGAAAGCAGCACGGCTCCAAATACTAGTTTTAGGAGAATAATATAGGTAGGCTGGAGATATCCATCTCCTGCTTGCAAATACCCTGAGATAAGTAATTGGCCAATGCAAGAAACAAAATGTTGCCCCTAAGCCAGTCTTTTGCCTGATTTATCAAGATTCCTCTTGTGAGTGATAAGAATTAGGGTTGTGTAATGTATGCTTATAGAAGTACTCAGAAGAACAGTCTCCAACCTCACTTCAATGCATAATTCCTCTACTATTCATTAAAGTAGCCTGATCCTTTTTTTCTTGACAACCTGAGTCTAAAAGATCTTCATAGGATGTGCACAATCATTGATGCCTTATCAAAGTAGATGATGGAACTGTACAAAACCTCCTTGGTTATATAAACTACTTTGGTTTGTACAATCAAGGAAATTTATACAATCAAGGAAGTGTATAAACTTCCTTGGTTGTATAAGCAGAGACATAGAATCAAAATCACGCAAAGTATTAGTACTATTTTATAAATCCTTAGTAAGACCATACCTGGAATACTGCATCTAGTTTTCATCACCACATTATCAAAAAAAAAAATGTTGAGACTTTGGATAAAGTGCAAAGAAGAGCAACTAATATAATTAAAGGCCTGGAGACTAAAACATATGAAGAAGAGTTGCAGGAATTGGGTACGGCTAGTTTAGAGAAAAAAGAACTGGGGGGACATGATAGTTTTCTAGTATTTGAGGGGCTGCCACAAAGTAGAGAGGGTCAACTTATTTTCCAAAGCAAGAAAATAACCAACGGATGGAAGGCAAGATGAGAACCAATGGATGGAAACTAATCAAGGAGAGAAGCAGCCTGGAATTGAGGAGAAACTTCCTAACAGTGAGGACAATTAACCAGTGGAACAAATTGCCTTCAGAGGTTGTGGGTGCTCCATCACTGGAGGTTTTTAAGAACACACTGGACACCCACTTATCTGAAATGGTATAGGGCAGGGGTCGGCAACCTTAAACACTCAAAGAGCCGTTTGGACCTGTTTCCCACAGAAAACACCGGGAGCCACAAAACCCTTCCCGTGCCTGACTATTCCCTGAGTGTCCACAAAATCAACATATATAATTGAATTAAAGACTCTGTTTCCTTCTGAAACTTTTCTTTTCTTGGATTTATCCATAGTTGGCCTATCAGGGCTCAAAAAGCTCAATAAATCAGATGGTGGGCGTCGGGTGTCACACATTGGCAGTTGTGATGCATATTTTGAGAGACAGCTGCAGCGGAGGGATAAAAGAGCCACATGCAGCTCCAGAGCCGCAGGTTGCTGACCCCTGGTATAGGGTATAGGGAGTTGGTCAAAAAGACCTCCAAGGTCCCTTCCAGCTCTTCTCCAATTGATTGAAGTAGTATAACCATCCAAGGCTCCTAGGTATGTTCCTGGGATATTGATACAGAGACAAAAGGGACGCATCTTGAGTCACAGCTGCCATCTTGCAAGTTCTGAGTCCCTCTTCCTTTCCTACAAATGCCACTGAGCCCAGCCAGGGAAAGCATTGTCCAACATACCCACAGTAGAGTTTCAAATATGAACAATTTCCCAAAAAACTCCAAGTGAAAGCAGTGATATATACATTTTCCCTCCTTTAATTTGTGACAGTTGGCCTGCAATGTTTCATTCTTCTATGCCATAACTCTCTCTCTCTGTCTCCCTTCCTACCTCCCTTTTATGAAACACTTTTTTAAAACTGCAGTTAATCAATAGCAGTAAAACATTCTTTATTATAATTTAATCTTTTTATAAGATTGTCCAACTTGGTAATCAAATGAGGTCTGTTGTTTGTCTCTAACGTGGTTAATTGGGAGTGATCTTATTATGCATCATTTAATTTTCCTTTATGGCAATTAAAAAGGACTTAGGTGGATGGCAGCCTTTATAGACCTGATCATATTTTTGTTTGTAATGTTTGTCTTTTCTGATGGGGTCTGTCTCAGGCTTTGTTTAAAGCCAAACCTAGGAAAACAAGTGGTTGTAAGCAAAAAACTAATACAGCAACCCTTTTAAAGGTAAAATAACAATTTTAAAAGCCACATGCTACTATACCAATCAATGTTTAGATAGACAATATAACATGGATACTTTAGCATCAGTACTTCAGCTTAGATTTCCAAGTTCTAAGTTCTTTGGCACTTCTAATTACCTTGGAGTATAAGCTGTGGTGGTGCAGTGATTAGAATGCAGTACTGCAGGCTAATTCTGCCCACTGCCAGGAGTTCAATCCTGACCAGCTCAAGCTTTTATCCTTCTGAGGTTAGTAAAATGAGGGCGTACATTGTTGGGGGCAATATGCAGACTCTCTAAACAGCTTAGAAAGTGCTGTAAAGGACTATAAAGTGGTATATATATCTAAGTGTATATATGTATATAGGCACCTGTATGGCAACAACTAAAGCACGCAAGCATCTATATTGAGACAGCGATATGCAGATATGCTGGAGGCAGATGGTCATTGTAGTGACAATGGGAAAAGCATCAGTTCATGCTGTGTGAGGGTAGGCAATACTGTAGTGAGGCATCATGTATTTTTCCTATACCCCCCAAAATGGATGCATGGCTGAAAATCAGAGAATGATTGGCAATATAATGCTGCATGATGAGCACTTCAGGTGGCACTCAACATGCTACCAAAGAAGAGCTAAGGATCTTTCAGACTCCTAATGATGTTTATGATGTGGGCAGATTAGAGTCATTGGGATGTCTAACAAATGATTTGGCCATACAGCAAAAGAAAATCCAAAAGTTGCAAAGAAAATATTACATTAGGAATGTGGGAATATAAGAAGTATGGATAAAGAAAAGTTCAACACAGTGAAAGATAAAATAAAAATACCATACATTGATATCTTAGGGATCAGATCGAGATAGACTGGGATTGGAAACTTTCATCCAGAAGGTCACTTTTTATTACTCAGGATCTGGAAAAGAAAAGGACTCTGTTGCTTTTATAGTAAGGAAGATATAGAAAGAACAATCCTTGGTTACAAGCAATCAATGATTGAATAATATCAATTAGACTTTGTGGACAATCCTTTAGTATGAAAATCATCCAAGTTTATGCTCCAACCACTGATGCTAAAGAAGAGAAGTTTGTTCCATGATTAAGTTCAATTTAAAATTGACAAAACTTGCAAACAGGATGTGCTACTTGTGATGGGAAACTGGTATGCCAAAGCTGGAAACATTCAAGAGGAAAACGAAGTTGGATTGTGCAGCTTAGGAAATTGAAATGAAGCACAGGACTGACTCATCAGTTTCTGCCAATTCAATGATTTCTTCAAGGGTGGCTGTTCAAACAACCAAAATGACATCTGTATCTATGAACATCACCACGTGGAGTACATAGAAATCAAATTACACTATTGCTAAAAGGAAATGTAGGCCCTCAATTACATCATCAAAGATATGGCCAGATGCTGACTGGGAAACAGATCATGAACTATTCATGTACAGCTTTCAAGTTAAACTAAAGAAGAAGAAAAAGCCATCCAGTTTCCACAATATAATCTTGAACATACATCCATTTTAAAGAAGAATATGAGGAAATCCATCCTTCCTTCCTTCCTTCCTTCCTTCCTTCCTTCCTTCCTTCCTTCCTTCCTTCCTTCCTCTAAACCTCATTGATAGAAAACCAGAAGAAATATAGAGATGCTGTTAAGGAGGAATATGAAAAGAATCAGCCAAAAATGAAGAAACAGAAGAAAACAAACTGTGTGTTGAAATAAAGCATGGAAATTGTCAATTCATCAATATTACAGACAGGTAAAGCTCCAAAACTATAGGGAAATAGACTGTTATCTATACAGTATACTGTAGTACTGTGTGGATTTACAACATTACATATTCTTTCAGAATGCTGGACTTATTTAACTCTGGACATGGATGTTCAATTTTTGCTAGAATATATAATATGGTTGTTTTGTATACACCAATGTTGTTGGAGAGTTTACTGAATAGCTTGTGATGAACACAACTAAATAGTGATTTTAATTTCCTAGAAGGCCTGAAAATAAAAGGAGCACTATGGAATACAACAACAGAAAGATTGATCTGGCCAATGAGTTTGAAATGTTATATAAGACTTTTTAATAAGAATAGTTCAGAAGTCCAATCTCTGCTTGTTTAGTAGACAACAGTGTTTCAGACTGTAGGAGCAGCTTAAGGATTTGAGTTTATCCATCCAGTAAAACATGGACACTAACCTCACAATCGATACAAAAGCTATGAGGGGCGCAAAGAGCCATGGAAAGATACATGCTCGGCATTACAAGACAAAATAGAAAGATCCGCACATGGATTAGAGAATAAACAAAAGTATATGATATCCTCAAGAGAGTAAAAGAATTGAAATGCAAATGAGCTGGTCATATAGCAAGAAGAACTGATGGCCAGGGGACCAAGGCAGTCATAGAATGGATCCCACTTGATAAAAAGCATCCATGAAAAAAGGCCTAAAACAAGGTGGATCACTGACATCAGCAAGTATAGTGGGCCCAATTGGCAAAAGAAAGCTCAGGACCATATTGGTTGGAAACATGTGGAAGAGGCCTTCATCCTACAGTTGACAGACAATGGCTAAAATGGTGATGATGATTATGATGATGATGATACCTTGTTCAAAAAAAAGGTAGAAAAGTACATTTTTAAAATTACAATTTGAAAACCTTGTTAGAAAGTGAAAATATTAGGATTTCAGCTGTGCTGTTTTTTTCTGGGCCACTTTGTTACTTTAGCTTTCAGAAATGGAAATATAGAGTGATGTGTTAATTGTACAGCAGTGTTTACCTTCTATTGTTTGATAATCCTGATGAAGTGATCCATGGTTCACTGAATTAAGCCAATCGCTTGGTTTTTGCATAACACACTTGAATCAATGAGTTAACCACACAGGTGAGGCTTCTACTAGCCAGCCAACTACACTTTGGACTGGTGTTGTGTGCAAATCCAGCCTGCAATTAATGTCAGCATCAATCATCTAACCCCATACAGGAGCTTCGCAGTTCATTTGTCAGAAAATCAGCCTGGCAGTTTTTTCCTCCCACATTTTGTTTCTTGTGTTAAAGAACAAACTGTCCCTTTCCCCCACCTGGCAGTCTTGCTCGGCTTCTCTTTGGATTATAAAACGCTCAGATGAAAATGTTCAGCGAAAGCCTTAAAAGTCCTCCGGCTTCTCCCATTTCTTGTGATACAACTGTATCTTGGTGAAATGTATTTATTTATATTAAGCATAAAATGGCAAACTGTTTACCAAGGAAAGATTGAAGTCAAAAAGCCACAGAGCAGTAATTTATCATGAGGCTTTGGTTCAGTGGCCCAGAACATAATATCAAAGAAGACAGCTAAAAGTCTGGTTTTGTAGAGTTGGCTACGGTACCTAAGAAAGTGACAAAGCCGAAGCAGAGGACATAAAAATGGCCAGGCAGTTTTCTCATCTTCTCAGAATCTGCATTATCCTCTTTATGAACCAAAGTGAACAAAGGGTATCTTGACCTCCTTAAAAGATAGTCTCATGATTCATCATTATCATCAGCTGCACGCTGAGCTGAGTACCATACTGAAATTCAACAAACATAAAAGCAAGGGATAATTTTAAAATAAGTACCTTTCAGGCCATTGCTCCTGATGAAAGCAATTGACCTGTAGACTTAATTCACCACTGAAAGAACTGTGACAACTTTGCTTAGTTTGGGCTGGGTTGAGTGGCCCTCTTTATATTGCTTCTCTTTTGAATTTAAAGGCTTTTTTTTCATGCTCCACCAAACTTGGTCTAAACCAACACACAATAATAAAATAACACACGAAAACACACACTCAGCTGAACACCAGGAAAAGAAATGAATTCAGTATCCATCTGCGAACAGGGACTTTAGTGGACAACAGAAATGCCTGGCAGAAATGTATTTTTCTCCAATCAATTTTTTTTATCCTTGGAGAGAAGAATATTAACAACAATGACAAAAACTCAATCAAACCAAAAAGATCTTCAGTCACTCAATAAACTAATCTACTTTAGAAAGATATGCTGGAAAGACAGTGCTAGAAAAAAACAACAACCATTCTATATGTGGAAAAAAGTGCCTCTTGGCAAGACGGCTTAAATCAAAGAATGCAAATACATTGGATAATGAAAGACAAGTACTTGTAAATATCGGAAAATTATTTAAATTAAAGATGAGCAAACTGTTTGAGGCCCAAGGCCCACATTTAAGGTGGCACAGTAAGGATAATGTTTCTTGCTTGCTTCTTTCCCCCTACAAATAGTCCTCAATTTATTTATTTATTTATAAATATGGAACGCTTCATGAATTTATGTGTCATCCTTGCGCAGGGGGTAATCTTCTCTGTATTGTTCCAATTTTAGTGTTGGTGTTGCCGAAGCAAGCACAGTAGTCCTCAATGTATAGCCATTTATTTAGTGACTGTTTGAAGTTACAGTGGCACCGAAAAAAGTGACTTACAACTGTTCCTTGCACTTATGACTGTCACAGTATCCTCATGGGCAAGTGATAAAAATTTGGGCACTTACAACCGGCACGTATTTATGATGGTTGCGGCATCCTGGAGTCATGTATTCGCCATGTGTAACTTTCTCAGCCAGCTTTCAACAAGCAAAATCAATGGGAGAAGCCAGATTTGCTTAGCGACTGTATGATTTACTTAATAATTGCAGAGATTCACTTAACAGCTGTGGCAAAAAAGGTCATATAATTGGGCGTGATTCACTCCCTAGCTTAGCAGTGGAACGTCTGCTCCCAATTGTGGCTGTAAGTTGAGGACTATCTATACCAGGGGTGTCAAACTCAACTTCATTGAGGACCACATCAGGGCTGCATCATTTATTGAGGGCCAGGGTGGGTGTGGCCAACTCGATGTCACTTGTGTTGGGGGCGCCTGTGGTGGCCCGAGCACTCTGCCAGCAAAAACGGGCTCCTGAGCTCCGTTTTTTGCTGTGACGGCTTCCTGCAACTCTCTGCCAGTGTAAATGGAGCTTCAGAGGGCCTCCTGCAGCCCTCACATATTTTGTTTTCACCTGCGATGGCATCCTGCAATGTTCTGCCAGCAAAATGGAGCTCATGAGGGCTGCATGCGGCCTTCACAAACTCCGTTTCTGCTAGCAGAGGCACCACAGGCCAGTCCTTTGCTGTTTCCAGGGTGGCCCCGTGGGTGGATCAGGCTCCCGGACCTTGAGTTTGACACCCCTGATCTATACTTTTGGGTATATTATAATGTTACAGTTTTTTAAAGGATTTTTCACCTAAACTGTGTCTGATTTTTGACAGTCATATTGGCAGTACAATCAATGGTGGCTTAGCTTGGATGAAAGATAATTGGAGAGAAGAAAGAAATAAGGTGGTCATTTTGAAATCCTGTTAAGGCCTGTCCAATGAGATAAGGATACAAAATAATATTTTAAATTACAAGCTGGGAAGTTACAGTTTAACTGTAGGCAGTGTTTTATATCTATAAAGTGGAAATCCTAACTTCATTGACCTGAGAATAAACCCTTTGGAGCTTAAAGGAATTTAATTTTGAGCAGATATGTGTTACAAGAATGTAGCCTTGGATGAAATGCCTTAGCAACCTGCAAAATCTTTCTTCGTGGGGACTTTGAGACAAGAAAATATAAGGATTATTGTATCAATATGAAGGAAATGAAATAATGTAATATGTTCAAAAAGAAACCACAAGCTTATCGATTCCTCAAAATTGTATGCTGAAAAGTTGTAAAATCTCTTATCTCCATTTATCTGTCTCGGTTGATATAGGCCACCAGTCTTTAAATTATCATACCACAATTTTAGAGATATGAATTATACCAAAACTCTGTTTCTTGAATATTAAAGAACTTTTTCCTCCTGACTTTCCCCACTAAAATGTCTGTACAGCAATGACAACTGGAATCTTCTTATTCTACCAAAAGATCATTTACTGGGTTCTGGACAAAAACCAGTGACAATCTGCAATTTTCCAATTCTCTGACCTCTTCTCTGTATATTATTGATTTGTATTATTTATGAGTTTTCTGATTCACAGTTTCCTCCCAGTCAGACATTTCCTTTTATTTGCAATTAAAAACAAACATTACTGGTTTGTAGAAAAAAACAAATCACTTTATGGCTTATCAATGTGTATAAGATATATTCTTACAGACATGATCTGACAATATTTAATTACAGAATTTGGATGCAGCTAGCATTATTTTATTTTAGCTTGTTTGAATTTGTGTGTTTTTCCAACAGAAACAAAATACACCTACAAACAAATCACTATTAATTTGGCTGAGATTTAGTACATTGGGTTTAGGTGACAGTTTACTTGACAGAAAGTGGGCGACCACTATGCAAAAATAAATGTAAAGCATTTCTAATATATCCATGGCTAAATTTTGGTTTATAGCTATAGAGTGTTGGTAATGTGATATAATTTCTGTGAGAAATTAGAAGTCAGAGTCCATTATCCATGCCCTAGGAATAAATAGAAGCTGCCACTTGTTTTATTTCTAGGTTTGAGGATTTTACTAAGTAGTGGTAACCTTTGGAAACTGAAGCATTCCTGGCATTCAGAAAAGTTTGGCAGGGGAATCAAAGATAAAGTCAAATGTCACAAAATATATCATCAAAAGATCTTGTATATTCCCCCAGGAAATCAGAACATCTGCTTACCATCTTAATGAGAGTCTTGTATGTGTCCTTCAACCAGTATAAGACAGTGTTATCTGCTCCCAAGCAGCATACTTGAAATTTTATTGGTGTCATTATGAGTTGCTATTTATGATCTAAAATGAGATAAATAATGTAAAGGAAAAAACCTACAATTTTAGAAGCAACATCACACCACATCACTTCTTTGTGAAAAGAAAGTACTTTTCTTGTTCACTTCTGTGTGAAAATGCTGGATTGCACCATTTGTATCCTTAAGCCAGAGGTCTCCAACTCCCAGAATTCCCCAGCCAGCCATGAATTCTGGGAGTTGAAGTCGACAAGTCTTAAAGTTGCCAAGTTTTGGGACCCCTGCCTTAAGCAAATTGTGGCAGGGAGCACAATAAGCAGTGGTAATTGTGTAACTTGAAGAAAGCTCTTCTCTTCTCTTCTCTTCTCTTCTCTTCTCTTCTCTTCTCTTCTCTTCTCTTCTCTTCTCTTCTCTTCTCT
>JAOYMU010000263.1:72642589-72654839 GCA_025802295.1 Psammodynastes pulverulentus
TGGGTCTTCTTTGGTTGCCCTGCACAGGAGAATGGACCTGGAAAGCAGGTTAGTGGGGTGGGGAGGGAATGGGATTTTGCAGTAATCTTCCCCCAGGAGTGGGCAGGGAATGGTAATTTTACAGTATCCTTTCCCTGGAGTGGGGTGGGAGTAGAGATTTTGCATTATCCTTCCCCTGCCACGCCCATCAAGCCACACCCACCAAGTCACACCACGCCCACCAAGCCATGCCCACAGAACTGGAAGTATTTTTTTTAAATTCCACCACTGATATAATCAATCAATCAATCAATCAATCAATCAATCATCCTTACAGGACAACTACTCCTGATTCACAAGCTCTAATTTTCCATATACATTTGAAGAATGCTTGAAGGTTTGGGTCAAAGGAAGTCCCTTACATCACAGATCTGACCATTATCTTCAAAAATTACCTGTTTCTGTCTGGGAACAATATAGATAGTTCTTTGATTTTTCTACAATTTGGGACTACTCTCCTATTTTTAAGTTTGCTTCATCTAAAACTGGGCCTTACAGTTACTATCAAAAGGAATAACAATAACTCAATTCCAGTCCCAGGAATGCTATCTAGAGATCTTCTGTACTTGTGACTTCTATCCTTAATTTTTTTTCCTCTTCTTTGATAGTGGCAGAAAGTCCAGTGTGATATACAATATTGAAGATTTAAAGCCCATATGATCTGATTTTGATGAAAAGAAACTGATAACAGTAAAACAATAAATAACAACAACAACAACAACAACAACAACAACAACAACAATGTGAAGGTACTATGGCAAAAGAAGGCAAAGGTAGTACCAATAGCAATTACAAAACAACTGGAGCACCACTTGAACACCATCAGCATTGACAAAATCATCATCAGTCAATTGCAAAAGGCAGATTTACTCAGAACTGCTTGCATCCTGCAATGATACCTTTAACATATCCACATCTGTTTATCCCAGGTCCTTGGGAATGACCTAATAGCTGGAAAAAAATGTCAAATCCAGCCTGAACATCTGACTGACTGGGTGAAAACCAAAATAATAAACATAGTAAATCAAATTATAAATGGTAACTATAAGCCTCCACATCACAAGTACCAGCAGCTTCAATTCATGAACAGATTATTGAACAGATTATTTTCCCCAACGAACAGCGCCTTGTTTTTGTTTTCATCAAAGTCCCTGAGGATGAAGCCTCAGCATCTATTTTTAATGCTGCTGCTCTTTTCTGAAACATAAAAAGCAGTGCCTAGCCAAAAGACCTCTCCTGCTTTGTTTCTACCAGATCCTTCAATCTGATGAAAGAGAATTTATTTTTCCCTCCATTTTTTTTCAAATGAGTAGAGAATTTTGATAACATTCATGGTGTGTGTGTGTGTGTGTGTGTGTGTGTGTGTGTGTGTGTGTTGTGCACAAAGATCTATTCCACTTGTATATCATGGGATAAGCAAGAGATGTGAGGAAATATCCCGACTTTCCTTGGATAATTTTCTCTTAAGTCAGCAGTCCTCAACCTTTCTGGGGGAGAAGAGATAATTCCTTATGAGTTGTAGGAGGGTGCCTGCATGCATGCACAGCTCCATTCATGCGAGCAGTGGCCGCGCATGCCCACTGCTTGCATAAAGAGAGCTTTGCATATGAGGGCAAGTGGCTACCGCTCATACTAGGGGAGTTTTGCATGCGAGGGAAAGACAGCTTCTGCTCAGATGAGGGGAGCTTCACACATGAGGACAAGATGACTGCCACTTGCATGAGGAAGCTTTGCATGCACACCCTCAACTGCCGCCTACGTGACCTGGTTCCAAACAGGCAGCAGCCCGGTAGTCGGTCCTGGCCTAGGGGTTGGGCATCCTGTCTTAAGTGATCTTTAGCCTACCTGGCCTTCCACTCTTCAATTAAGCCCAAAGGAAAGTTGGAAAGTGTGGGCAGCCAAGGAGACTTAAGCATATTAGAAAGATGTATAAGAGAAAAGAAGGGGATCACCCTTTCCTACATCCAATTCAAAACCATTCCCATTAAGAAACATAAAAATCAACATTCAGAATGAATTGGAAAAACAAAGATTCCTTTAACCTAGAGACATTTGTATTAGTTACATTACACGTTTTGGCAAAACATTCATAGACAAGACAAAATTGTACTTGTTCTGGGTCTTGTTCAGAGTTATTTTGTTTTTCTTTAAAAACAGAGTTTAAAAGAGGAAAATCCACCCTAAACATTTCGTTTCTGCGTAGCTTGGTACTTGAGACCTGGTGTTTTGTGTAGACAATGTTTCCATGTACACTAAAAGTGTGTTAAGGGATTATGACCTTGCCACCTGGTTCCATCTGGCATTTTGCACATTTCCCAATTGAGTCTGTGCAGATTTAGCTAAACAGGAAAATGTCAGAAATGAAGCCAATTATGGAAGTTATGCAATTCCCTGTCCACAGCAGAACATCTGTTTCTAGAAATTAAGCAATAGGCAATTGAAAAGATAACACAAAAGAGTTCTAAATCATAGGTGCTTATATAGAAAAGTCCCATTCTAGTAAACAGATAAAGTGCTCTAATATAAGGCTAGAGATTTTGAAAATGAAATCTGGTGAACCCTCAACTGAATGTTGGAACTGAGAAAAGAAAGGTTCATTTCTTCTGAAGGACCATATAATAATGTACCACAAAAGTAATACATGGGCATATGGTCCTGTGGGCATGGCCTAATTTGTGGGTGTGGCTTGGTGGTCGTGTGACTGTCTGGGCATGGCTTGCTGGCTGGGCTGGCTTGGTGGTCAATGACTGGCTAGGCGTGGCTTGGTGGTCATGTCACTATCTGGGCATGGCAAACGCACAAAATTAACTCACAACACACCATGTATGTAAATATTGAATTTTATATATATATAAAAAAAGCAAAATCAGGCAAAGCAGATTGAGTTGCTCACAGAATCACAGAGTCACTCATAAATCTATCTTTCTGTAATCTGCTGCCTGAGTCTGTCACATAAAATTTGCTTGCAGCAAACTCCTACGATTTCCTGTTTTCTAGCTAATCTAAATTGTGGTGGCACAGCTGATAGGTGGAACAGCTGATGGTGCGGAAAAAAAAGAAAAAACAGTAATTTACCAAAATTAGGGGAAGGCACAAGCAGGCAAGTTGGCTGTGATAAGGAGTCACTGGGCGTGGAGGGGAGGGGCCAGCCAGTGACATGATTTGCCAGTTCTCTGAACTGGGCAGAATCAGAACAACAGGTTCTAGCTAACTGGTTAGAACCTTTAAGATCCCACCCCTGACTTCAGGTGTTACACATAGGAGCTTACCTTGCAACAGGTATTATGAGCAGGAAATAATGAGACCAATAGAAGATGAAGTGATTCAGAAAATTTTTGAATGTGCAGAAATGAATAGATTAACATTGGCAATTAAAGAAAAAATAGGATACTGAATATTATATGATATGGGATTTATTTTATAAATGGTTAGAAGACAGAAGGAAAAGTAAATGAAGAAAAGGTGAAAGGAATTAAATTGATGATAATGATGAAATATATAATATACAGGAAATATATTAAGAATGTAAATATGGATATTATGCTTATAAGTATGTATTAATTATAAACTGTTTCCACAAAATGTATGTACCAGCTGACACAGTGTTTGAATGAATGATGGTTTAATTGAAAAATAAAAAATAAAAACTTGGAGGGGGGGAGAGACTCAATAGCATCTTTACCTGAGCATGTTGCAAAGGTTTGAAACTATTCTTTCTTGCCACAATTTATTGTCAGAATCTAAATTACCTCATCCTGCAAAAATAAGGAATGCAGTCTTCTTATTTAATTTTGAGAAATGAATTCAAAGAGGAATCATAACAATTGACACCCTATTCAACTGCCAGGTTCATTCAGCTTTTATAAAGTTCCTGATTTAGAATTCATTTATTTAATCCTTATATTTAAAGAGAACTTCCAATGTAGGATGATTACAGAGAGAAAATTTTTGAAATGAATATTAAGACTGCGTAGTTCTGCTTTCCCGGAATTACTGACAAGGGTTGATTGGTTTATTTATTTTTTCCGATTTATAAAGCCATCCATCTCACACTAGCAACTCTGCAAATGTGCTCAATACTTGGTGTGTGGGTAATGTACCATATACAATTGTACCTTTTGAAAGAACAATCATTGTACATCCAAGACAGCATGATGTCTTTGAATCTGTGTTTGAAAAAAAATATTGGAAGAAAGTAACAGAAACTATCATCATATCTGCTTGAGCAAGCCCAAAACAGGAATTCAATGATTATATATTTCAAGTTTTTATTAGTTGGAGATTACTGTTTGGATCTGTATATCAAGATTTCATAATACAGTGGATCAAATCCCCATAGCCTTTACTCAATAAAAAGCTTATATTGATGCCATTTCAATATATAAAATAATAAAGTTGCAGTTATAATTATTTCTTGGATTCTTGTTCAAGATTTGATCTGGGTTTGTTGCTGCGTGCTTAAATCTTTGAAAATACCTGCATTTTGATAGCAAACAATTGCAATCCCTTCAGAAATATGTCCGCATTTAGTTATAACTAATGTCCAATTTCTAGTTAGGAGGGAATAAAATTAATTAAGGATGGGGAAAGGTTCTTTTTTTCCAGTTCAAAGAAATATATATTTGCTGCATCTGTTCCCATAATGGAATGCATGTCCACACAAATGTATAGGTTATAACTGCTTGCACAGCAAATGTTAGGATTATGCTCTGTTAAAATATGCAACCCAAAATTGGAAGGGAAAATGAATATTAAGTACGGTCAGAGATGAAGCCCTCTCTCAAATTCAAAACCTTCACAAATATCTGCGCACAAATGTGCCCAATTAAAGCAATGGGATTGGGGGTGAGGTTGTGCAGGGTGCACTAAAGGAGATACGCAGTGGTAGGATTCAGCCGGTTCACATTGGTTCACGTGAACCGGTTGTTTATTCCAAGTGTAGTTTTACTAAGGCTTTATAAAGCAGTACCAGACCTCTGCAAATGTTACATGAGCCAGTTAATAAAATATGTCTGCACAATTAGGGAATGGTGTTCTTCCAGGTGTGCATGTGTAAAAATATTTTCATTTAAAAGAAGAAGAAACAAAAAAAAAAGAATTTGATTGAGACAAATTTAACCCACCCAACTTTTGTTTATTCAGTAGTTCTCTCTTGAGTTCAAGGAAGTCCTCAAGGAGTTATTGGCTTATTATGTTTTCACAACAATCTTATGATGTAGGTTGAACAGGGTCTAAAGTCATGCCCAGGGAGTCAGACTTAATTGCAATGCAGGCTGCTTTATGCCCTCCCTCTCCTCTCCACATTCCTCCTGGGATCTCTGCATCTGCCAAAGTATGCAACTTGTAAGCAAGCAGTAAGATACTGAACTGAATAGCAAAGCTTAAGGAAAGATTGGCATGCACATTTAGACCACACAGTAACAGTTTTCCCTCACTAGAAGCAACTTGAACATCTAGCTTCACATTCAGTGACTCTTACCTGGAACCCAGTTATTTATCACCCTGGCTTGTTAATTGACTTAAACTTCATTCTTCCCTTGACTTAGCTCTGTAAATCTTTGGCCTGACCTTGGATTGTTTGACTGAGAACTCACCAGTTGTCTAGCAAAGTTCTTATCAGCAAGTAATCCCCATTTTCCTGCTTTTGCCTTTTTCTCTGATATCTCCTGTTGCCTTGTTGTCGGGAGTTACAGCAACAAACCCTCCTTTTAACATCACTTGGCCTAAGAGCTGTGTCAGGCTCCTGAAGAGATGCTAAGAAAGCCAGGAAGTGAAACAAGAACTTTGAGCTTTAGCAACTATTGTTACCTCGCCTTCTGTGGTCCTCTGCTCTGCACATTGAATATAAAACCATGGAGTTCAAAGGGAGCATTAATGCCAGTCTCTGGTTATTGTTAGAATCTAAATTGAAGCATGACAAGTAGAAGGTTGTCTAGCCCAGGGATTGGCAACCTTAAACACTCAAAGAGCCACAAAGGTCCTAACCAGAAGCCCCCTGTTCAATTCTGGAGCCGACCGGAAGTCTGGTTCCCCCACCATAGAGTGTCCTCCTAGCATGGCATCCTTTTTCCTCTACCTGCCCTAACTGAAAGCCCTATCAATTATGGAGCTGACTGGAAAACTCACCCCTTGCCATAGTGTCTCCTCCTGGCACATCGTGCTTCCCCCCTCCCAAACCGGAAGCTCCTCTCAAAAGTGTGGTGCCGACTGGCAACAGGGAGCCACAGCAAAGGGATGGAAGAGCCACATGTGGCTCTAGAGCTGCGGGTTGCTGACCCTAGTCTAGCCTTTCTATGTTAAGGTAGTCAACCATCTCTCTGGGTAGTTGGTTCTCAAATATTTCTTTTACCATTGGGAAGGTTTTATTTTTATCTTACATTTAGATATCTGTCTTCTTGTGAGTCCAACCCACTGTTCCATATACAGAACTCTGGGATGAAAGTCTTACGTTTTTCAATCTTGGACACTTTAATATGTGCATGTTTTAAGATAAGCATGGTTGGCTGGGGGAAATTCTGGAAATTAAAGCTCAAGCATCTTAAAATGGCCAAGATTGAAAAACACAGTACTTTTATGCTCACATACATTCTTGTTTGCCTCTAAACTCATGGGGATTGATGTATGTTGAGGAAACACTGACACGTTTTTGTTTACATCCATCTACAGATTGTTATGACCTTTATTTTATTCCTTTGCTGTCATAACTTCCAACGGTCATGGGTATTTTAGGGCCTGTAGATGGTCAACTTGCCCCACAGGTCACGTGGGTCAGCTTTATAGTCACAACATTCCACAGGCACATGACTGTGATTCACAATGTTTTTTGCCAGTTCCAGACAAAAAAATATCTCCATTTAAATAAATAGGTTTGTTTAATGACTGCAACTTTTGCTTATCAACCACCATGAAATAGGTTGTAAAATTTCTTTCAGTCACATAGGTGCTAGAACTTGCAACTGTAATGACATATGACTAAATTTCCAGTCCCAATTGCAATTATAAACTAAGGACTGCTTGCATAAAGGGATATTTTTTTTTGCATTTTCTTCATAAACTTCAAGATAGATTTTCTACTATATTCTTGACCAATTTTCTGTGTACAATATTTCAGGAAGGCGGATTAGACTGAAGCACAATGAGCTTGTTTGACTCTGTCTGGTCTCATTTAATGCTAATTATTTGGTACACAAATTGCACTAAAGCACAATTTATAGATTTATTTTTCATCTCAGCCTATTAGGCCTCTAGGCAATGTGCAGTAAGCAGAATTAAATAATATTAAATATAATACACAACAACAATTGATTGAATAAAAGACCATTTCTTCTATCAGGACCCAGATTGTTGGGGCAATAGGCTGACTCTGTAAACCTCTTAGAGAAAGCTGTAAAGCACTGTGGAGTGGTATATAAGTTTAAGTGCTATTGCTAGTGCTATTAGTAATTCCACACTACTCAGTATCTACAAACCTTTAAAAAGAAACCAAGTTAAATGAGCTTAAAGAAAAAAGCAAAAGAATTCTTGCCTAGTGTGAGGGTGCACAATTTCCTCTTCATTTCAAAGCAGGAAAACCTCACAAGAGGGAAAGGCAATCATGTCTTTCCCTCTTGTCCCTCACAACAGAAGACAATCTTCAGCAATTGCTCCATGAGCATCTGGACTGGGTGGGCAGATGTCATCTGGAAATGACCTCTAAGGCATCTAAGGCACCCCTGCCAGATGTGATTTGGTTCTGTCTTAGCACAGGGCTGTCAAACTCCTGGCCTGCAGGCCAGATGCATCACGCACTGGCCACGCCCACAAACAGTTTAGCAAAGGGGGGGGAAAGTCCCAATATGTCATATGACACCATCATGATGCTGTGAGTTTGACACCCCTGTCTTAGCAGATAGTGAAAAGCCAGTGCTTGCCTTCATAAATTAAGGTTTATTCTGGTTGTACTGAGCCGGGTATGTTTTATTTAAACAGATTAAATTGAGTCATGTGTTCTGTGTTAACCCACTCAATGAATAGATATTAAAGAATTTAAGTGGTATCCAAATACTAAAGGATCCCAAGAATGCATCGTGAAGCTTATAGTGCTTTGAACTTCCACTCACCTGCTGAATGATCCCACCCAATTTGGCCAGTTATCAGTGATATGAAAAAAAAATATTTCTACAGAAATTCAAATAACCTGGGGGAAGAAAATACTACTTTGAATGCCAGTAGTTAAGGTACGGTGGGTTGAAGTAAAATCAATCAGTTTTGCAGGTTCTTTAGAAGTCTCCAGTGACACTCTTTTGAGTTTGCAAGTTATGCAGGAGAAAAAAAACCAACCCTAAAAGACCCTTTTTTGCAGAACAAGCCTGTCAACTTTTACCTGATTCCTAAACTACTTTCTTTGATTTTTGTATTTTAAGCATGGTGAAGTATCAATGGACTTGTCTGAAACCTTTCCTAAATTGAAATTATGGCAGATAATTGTATGCTCATCTTTTGTATTAGGAAGTACAACACAGGAGACAGGCTATTTTCTGGTAGCATAAATCAGGTAGTTAACTTCACTGATGCTTACAGAAAAGTTTCTGAAATGGATTAGATCTGTGGTTTGTTTTCTCTCTCTAAACCTTGTTCTCTTTCTCTGTATCCTGTAACATAAAGATACAGAAGTAGCTACGAAGACATAAAATATAAGCAATGTATTGCAAATTATGATAGACATGTTGAAGTATGATCCATTAGTCCTTATTAATGTACAGAGTAGACATACCAAATTTTCTACCTTGATGGTGAGCCCCAATTAGTTTTTCTAATATTGAAACCAAAAATTGAACCAGGTATGTTTGTTTTGCAATTTGTTATTGACACAGTTTGACTGGGCTAAATAATACTCTTTTCCATACCTGACAGTTGTTCCCCTAATCCAGGGGTCAGCAACCTGCAGCTCTGGAGCCGCATGTGGCTCTTTCATCCCTCTGCTATGGCTCCCTGTTGCTGGTCAGATCCACAGTTGATAGGGCTTTCGGTTAGGACAGATAGAGGAAAAAGGATGCTGTGCTAGGAGGAGACTCTATGGTGAGGGAACCGGACTTCTGGTCAGCTCCAGAATTGAACAAGGGGCTTCCGGTTAGGATCTTTGTGGCTCTTTGAGTGTTTAAGGTTGCTGACCCCCGGTCTAGTCGTTCGTGCCTGACACTATTAAATAAATCATTCCAGAGCTTGACTACTGCTGTGCCCTCTTGAAGACTTCACCGTGACCAAGAACTTGGCAGAGTAAACCACGAGCAGAGTGAATCAATTGGGAGGAAAATAAAAATACCCACACAGACAGGACTTATAATGCAGCACAAGCTTTAATAGGGCGAAAGAAGATCGTATCACAGCAGCCACCGCTGGGCTCTAACTTTTCTGTCTCTCCCGCCACCCTCCCAGTGCAATTATAGAACAGATGAAAAACGACAGAAAAGTTGGCTTTAAACTTGCGGTTTCCAAAGAACAAGCAAAGAGGGAGGAAAAACAACAACAGGTTTTCAGAAAGCGCCTAGAGCACGAGACAAAATACCACCCGGATTTGATTGTCTCGTTGGGCGAAAACAACTTCACAATTCGGCTGGCAGTCTCTACGTTCCAGGCATACATTCACTGACGTCGCAACGGTGTTCAGTCCTTCGGGTCTTCTCGGATGAGCTTCGGTTTAGCATGGCGAACCGCAGATGCTGGATCTGCGTCGGGGGCCACAGATCCCCCTTGAGCCACCGCCGAGCAGCCCCCGAGATTGGGACCCGCCAAAAGATCCCGCAGCACATCCTGAATAACCCCCGACGGCTACCGGTTCACAACTCGCCGCGAGAATGGGTCCCGGCAGGGTCAACACAACGCATGGAGGCTGGATCACCACTTCGGAGGATGGGATCTGGCTGATGGGAGATGGGGTCACTCCGGCAAGCGTGCCGAGGCTGCTAGCGTATGCGGGACCTCCGCCGGAGCGGAAACCTCCGAAACCGCCTCCGAAACCACCTCCGAAACCGCCACCGAAACCGCCGCCGAAGCCGCCGCCGAAGCCCCCGATGCCGCCGTAGCCCCCGACGGGATACGGGGTCCCACAACCTCCGAGACCTACGACGGGCCTAGCCGCGCAGGATGGAATGGCGCAAGATGGAGGGCAGCAAGGTGGAGGGCAGCAAGACATGGTGGATCTGGAAGAAGAAGATGAGAAAAGATATCCAGGATGAACAATGGCCATGGGAAGAAGTGATAATTTATGCGGTCTTGATTTGCATGAAGTTGGGCGGATTGATCCTTTCTTTAACGGCTTAGCAAATTGCAAATTGCAGGGACCTCAGCCTTCATTCAGACTGTTGGCTACACATCTGGTGGCTCCAGTGGTGGGATTCAATTTTTTTTTGCTACCGGTTCTGTGGGTGTGGCTTGGTGGGCGTGACAAGGGAAGGATGCTTCAAAATCCCTCCCCAAGCCACTGACCTGCTTTCCAGTTCTGTTCTCCTGTGCAGGGCAACCAAAGAAGACCCAGCCAATCAGCTGGGACTCAGGAGGCAGAGAATAGATGGGGGTGGGGCCAATCAGAGGTGGTATCTTTTGGTTCTCCGAACTGTTCAAAATTTTTGCTACCGGTTCTCCAGAACTAGTCCGAACCTGCTGAATACCACCTCTGGGGTTAAGGCAGAATATACAGTAAGTGCTCTTGTGATTGATGAATGAGTATTATCTCATTGGATGACCATTCATTAAAAATGATACTAACTCTTCAGCTCATATAGTGAAATTGTCCAGTCTAGAGTCCTGCAGATAAATAACATAAGGAAACACTAAGTGTTGGAAGAAATTAAGATGGTCATAACATCCAGGAATGTAGGATTATTCTGGAGAATTTTTCAGAAGATTGGGCTGGCAATTTGGTCAAGATTCTTATTTTCCTACCAAATAATTTAATTAGAAAGGCCATTGATTCTATGGCTGTTAAGCAACTTCAGGAAGCCTGGAATCTACCTAATGTTTGGGGGCTTCAGACAAAGAAGCAGAGTATAGATGGCTAGACCTTGCAGTATAAATGTCCAAGATGAGGTACCATAATATTGCCTATAATACAGCTCTGATGGCAAAAAAGGGGGGGAGCTTATTTCTTCATCCTTTTAACATCCACCATGTATCAATCAACCAATCAATCAATCAATCACCCAAAAACTTTGTGGGTGATATGTAAACCATTTAGGACTAGTCCAGACACAGTCTCAGCAAGACTACTCCGTAGTTCACTATAAAAAATTAGCAAAATATTTTGTGGCTAGAAATCTTAATCTGCTTCAAACCAGACACTATAATTAATATAAATGAGCTTTTAAAAAAAATCTCAAAATTTGCAAATGGGTTGCAAATTTGGGGGTGGTGGTGAAGAAGTGGGCAAGAACCTGACAAAATAAAGTTACACCCTACTGAAGATCATTTATCTAGACCAGTGTTTCTCAACCTTGGCAAATTTAAGACCTCCCAGAATTCCCCAGCCAACACCATTGTCTGTTGATACTGGTAAGCCCTAGGAGACAGGCATTAGTTCAGTAGTTTCAGAAAATAGCTAATGTCTCTTCAGAGAATTATACTCACCACTTTGAAAATGTTGTATGCCAACTACTTTCCTTCCTGGATTTCAATGATCCATGCGGTAATAACGTTATGATTGGATTATGTTCTATAGAGGCTAACCTTGAACATCATCTTGAAGCTGAATGCAATTGCCAGATTTAAGTAGGCTAATATCAAGTAATTCTGGTCCTTAAAGTACCTATTGACAGTTTGTGAGCTACTGGCCCAGATTAAAGTAAAGTCACTATTCTATAAAACTATAAATGGCTTGGGATCTAATTATTTGAAATAGTATCTCTCACAATGTCATTCAAATTAAGGAAAGCTATGAAGAAGGTTCACAGGAACTGGCCAATTTTAGAACTGGACACAATCATCACACATTCTGTGATTTTTATAAAGAACAAAATGGCTGCCACAGAAAACAGAGTTTTCTATTCAAATGCATTCAATACATTTGGACACAACTGTATAATCTTAAAATCAAGATGTCATCTTGAGGCTTAATGTCTCCTGAGGGGCTTCCATGATGCCCTCCTTGCTTTTTTTTTTTAATAATAAAAAGTTTTTATTGGTCACAAATATACAAATATATCATATAAAATATGTTGAATTTTCAATTATCTTTTCA
>JAOYMU010000263.1:72835218-72847234 GCA_025802295.1 Psammodynastes pulverulentus
AATAGAATAGAATAGAATAGAATAGAATAGAATAGAATAGAATAGAATAGAATAGAATAGAATAGAATAGAATTCTTATTGGCCAAGTGTGATTGGACACAAGGAATTTGTTTTGTTGCATATGTTCTCCGTGTTCATACAAAGAAAAGATACATACATCAAGAGCAGTGGTGGGATTCAATTTTTTTTACTACCGGTTCTGTGGATGTGGCTTGATGGGCGTGGCAGGGGAAGGATAGTCTAAAATCAGGTCCTTGATTGAAGGCAGGTTGATAGCAACTGTTTTTTCTGCAGTTCTAATTATTCGTTGACGTCTGTGTCTGTCTTGTTGGGTTGCAGAACCAAACCAGACAGTTATAGAGGTGCAGATGACAGACTCAATGATCCCACTGTGGAACTGAATCAGCAGCTCCTTTTTTTGATGACGTTTTTGATGTTAGGCATCCATTTTAGAAAACATTAAGAGGGATTTTTGAGAGATGATTACTGAATTTGTAGGCAGGAAAACTGGCCGGGTATCTTTGGGCTACACATTTATTCTCAACCCAACCCACTTCACAGGGTTGTTGTTGTTGTGTGGAAAATAGGAAGAGGAAGGAATATTATGCACTGTATGTTCACTGTGCTATTTATAAAGTAATAAAGGAGGGATAAAAATCAAATAAGATATTAAATAATTGATTTTCCTCATGTACTTGCTTGACTTTTCTGTGTGTGAGGGTGAAGGAAGAAAAATTAATTTTTTTGTCAAATAGATCAGACCAGCTATAAAGAACCCAGGGACTCTGAAGTAAATATAGACTGTGAAACATCTGCATTTGATGATAGTAGACCCTGGCACAACTCCGTTCCTTTCACCAAGAAAAATACAACGATCATAATTGCAATAACTTAGCAATTATTTGTTTAGTGACCAGTTGAAGTTACAACAGCACTAAAAAAAGGGACCTATGACCACTTTTCACACTTATAACCATTACAGCATCTCCACTGTAATGTGATCAAAATTCAGAAGCTTGGCAACTGGCATGTATATTTATGATGTATGTGGTGTCCCGGACCATATTTTGTGACCTTTTGACAAGCAAAGTCAATGGAAGCCAAATTCACTTAAGAGCTATGCTACTAACTTAACAATTAAGCGATTCATTTAACAGCTGTCCTAAAGAAAAGTTGTAAAATGGGGCAAAACTCACTTAACAACAGTCTTGCTTAGCAGCAGAAATTTGGGTGTCAATTGTGCTCGTAAGTTGAGGACTACCTGTATAGAGAAATACCTTAAGATTCATATTTCGATTTCTACTTGTTGCTTGATTTTTTTTTCCCCAAAGGGCTATTGAAATCAGCAGTATACACTTTTAAAAATACAAATATCAGAACGCACGCGTCATGAAAAATTTATAAAATACAGGTTGCACGCGTGCCGAATAATTAATCAGAATTAATCTAATCACAGCTCATTCAATTAATCTCATTTTTATTAAACTAAAAATAAACTTTGTTGACTGGTTATGTGGCACACTAAGCTAATAAAGATAATGCTTTGCACAAAGAACTCTTAACTGGAGAACGTATAGTCCCAACATTTCTGTTACCTGGGACCTCACCACTTACCTTATTATGGGAAGAATCAGGAAGCTCTATTCTACTTTATCAACCAGAGGACAACATTCCACCTAGATAAGTGAAAGTATCAGCAAAGGTGATGTGAAGTGGAACTCCCTAAACTGTCTTGTTGACTTTGTAGAGATCCTCCAGATAAAATATCAGGTGGTACTGAGAAGGTCTTTGTGGTAAATCCGACTAAAAGTTAACTCTTTTAGAAATACGCTGTTGGTTAAGAAGAGGAGAATAAACATCTAAGGGGAGACCTAAAATTAAGAATGGTGGCTCTGCCAAAATTCCTAGAAAAGTTGTTTTTCAAAAATACATCTGCAGTGATTACATTGGAAGTTATTCTGGCCACGGGTTGATGATCCAATCTGGGTCAGTCACTGGGACCAGAGATTTTGTACCCAGGTCCCGAAACAGCCAGGGAAGAAAGGGATCGAGGCTTGGGAAAGGATCCCAAGTCAGTCAACAGGAGTGCTGATTTACCACCAGTTAGGAGTCCAGGGCTTGGTAGCAAAAGAATCAACAGACAACTAGTTCATAGAAAAACAGAGTTGGAAGGGACCTTGGAGGTCATCTAGTCCAACCCCCTGTTCGAGCAGGAGAGAGTATTCCAAATATTAGCCTTTACCTAGGATTCAGCCTCCTGAATGTGAGGCGAGAGCTCCACCTCTAGGCCACTGTACCCTCCTCTACTTAACGGCCAGTCATTAACACCCCAATCAACACCTAAAAAGCCACACACAACCAGCACCATATAAATACCACACACAGAATAGCCCAAAACACATACTCTGTTAGAGAGGAATTTCCTGAGGATGGGTTCCACCACAAATCCAAAAGTTCTCAAGACTAAACCTCTTGTCTGGTCCAGATGACCGGCCCAGATTAGATCCTGCAAGTTGCTGATCTGGAATTTTCCGGATGGTTCAATGGCCGCCAATTTCATTCGGGACTGCAAAAACTATTCCTCCCCATTGTTATTCTTCAGTCATCAGGTTTGCTTTTCATGTCTGTTCTCATTGGCTATGAAAAGGTGGTGGTGCAAGGGACAACAGGCCACTTTGCAAAGGAAAAGAGATTGGTTTAACTGGGGAGAGGAGCGGGTGGGGATAGAGGCATGATGCAATTTCCGTTAGCTATATAAAGGGCAGAAATTCCAGAAGGAAGAAGTTCCTTCCAATGGGAATTGCACAGTTCGAGAAGAAATGCTGCAAAGCTATCATGACAATGTTTTCTCAGGACCAGCTTCCCAAGCCTCATAAGACCATGAGAACCCAAAGATATGGATTGATTTTTCATCTGCATAGCATTTGCATGTGGAACTGCCTTGTATTGTTTTCATTTTTATTTATTTTACTTATTTATTTTGTCAAGCATATATGAAAAAAACAAGTATATATGAACATAACCTATAAACATAAGTATAAGTAAGTACAAATAAAAGAAACATTAGGACAGGGATGGTAGGCACGTTGGTGCGCTTATGCATGCCTCTTACAGACCTCTTAGAAATGGGGTGAGGTCAACAGTAGATAATCTAAGGTTAAAGTTTTGGGGGTTTGGGGAAGAGACCACAGAGTCAGGTAGTGCATTCCAGGCATTTACAATTCTGTCATTGAAGTCATATTTTCTGCATATTGGAGCGGTTTACGTTGAGTTTGAATCTATTGTGTGCTTGTGCATTGTTGCGGTTGAAGCTGAAGTAGTCTTTGACAGGTGGGACATTGTAGATAATTTTATGTACTACGCTTAGGTCAGACCGAACTTAGAATAAGTAATTCTAAGTTGTCTAAGTCCAAAATTTCAAGTCTGGTGGTATAAGGAATACTATTATGAACAGAAGAGTGAAGAACTCTTCTCATGAAATATCTCTGAACCCTCTCAATTGTATTAATGTCTGATATGCAGTGGGGGTTCCAGACAGAGGAGCTGTATTCAAGGATTGGTCTAGCAAATGTTTCAATATTTTGTTAAATCCTGGAATCTCTTTTCTATATTACTTATTGCATACATATCTAACATTATCTACTGACCGTATTATGGCTTAAGATCAACACAGTCACTCTTTCTTGATGGAAGATAAAATGTTTTCATCTATTTCCAGTGTAATTGTTTATGTAGCTTACAGCTACCTAAGTGAGAAAAGACAGTGTGGTCGCAAATCACAGGAGTAAAGTTTCAAGTGGACCAAGGAGGCAACTTTGCTGTTTGCTTTACAGGCTGTTGATAAATCTGCCAGATATTTTCTCTGCAAAAACAAAACAAAACATTTGGTTACGGTAATAAATGCTCCAGGACTTGGACAAATTTCAAGGGCAGACAGAGAGATTTGAAATGGCTGTAAAAGCTCCTTCACTTGCTATATTATTGCCATAAGCCAAACCCAACAAAAAGAAGAAAACTCAGAACACTTTAAAGAAATAATATGTTTAAAATCTTGGTATTACAGAACGGAGGTTCTCTCTCAGAGGTAGAACAGGCTTATGGTCTGAATTATAAGCTTTTTTTTCTGATTGATTAATGTCCTTAATATAGCGAATATTGTTTGAAATGAAGTAACATTTCTGTGTTACAATCTTTGCAAACATTACAAAGAAAAGGAAGAAAGTAGAATCTTGCAGCTCAAGCCCATTACCAAGAAATTATCATAAAACAAGAGAAGACAGTCGAGTTCTCATTTTCTTCCACTGTATGGCCTGGTAAAGTATTTAGTGATTGGGTTGTGAGGGAGGAGTTAACATTGTTTAAAAATAATGAATATCTGTATAACTCTCAGATATGTAAATAATTGGGACAGCAAAAAGTGTGCTGGGATATCGTATAAGGATCACCATTCAGAAGATGTGAACAAGAGTTCCTGTTTGCTAGAGCCACAAGGGCAAAGTCTTGTAAAAGGAATCTCACAAAATCTATTCACCAATAGTATGGAAAGGAAAACATTCAAGCCAGCTCTAGAAAAACAAAATAACAACTCCACTTAGTCAGGGATAGAGATTATAAAATACCCTGCAAGAGAGGATTCTCACATTTGGTGATAAAATTCAGGAAAAGCATTGGGATCATTCTGACAATAAATATCTCCTAATTCATTGCTTTACTATTGATTTGGCCTCCATTAGGTTTAATTGTCCTATATAATATGGAGAATCACCGGAGCTTCATAATTCTTCCATGTACTTGATTTGGACCAAGTAAAGAAGATTTCTTTTCTATTTGGAAGAGAGGAACACTCCAAAATAATCTGGAAAAAAATATTGTTTGTTCATTTTACCTTGCTATGGATGGTATCCATGAAGAAGCACCATTGAGTGTATATATTTTTAAATTTAAAAAATAGTTTTAATATTACTGACAGCATGAACAAAAGTTTGGTAACAGAGGACTCAGATTCAGGAGTGGGGAAAAAAACCTTCATAGGAGAAATGTATTTCTTAAACTTTTTAAGATCACAATCACACATATCTATGTCTATTTCTTTTTAAACAATTTAGGAAGACCATGCAGACTTGGTTTGTGGAATTCTTCCCAGTCCTAATCGCAATAGAAGATATTGGTTGGTATTTTCTTCAGTGTAACAAAGTAGTATGTTATATCTGAAGTGAATTTCTGATGGGTCCTTGGTATTCTCTGAGTTTGCCTGTTTTCTTGCAGAAGCTTCATTACCCAAACTAGGTAGCATCCTCAGTGCTGGTAAGGCTCCCTGGAGGTCGGAAATGGGCCCATTTCTGGCCTTCCAGAACTTCTGGGAGGCCCATTTTTCACCCTCCCTGGGATCCAGAGGCTTTCCTCAAACCTCCGGCAAGGCAAAATTGGCCGCCCTGGGCTCTGGAGGCTCTCTGGAGGGTGGAAATGGGCCCATTTCCAGCCTTCCAGAACTTCAGAGAAGCAGGTTTTTCACCCTCCCCCGAGCCTCTGCACTTACCTGCCATCCAAAACAGGACATGTGGGGACTCCTGGGAGGGGCGGGGCAAGGTGGTGGGGCCAGCCAGGGTGGGAACTACCAGTTCACCAAACTGGCCATAAAATTAACAATCGGTTCGCCCGAACCAGTGCAAACTGGTAGCAGCCCACCCCTGGTTGCATCACTGATGGACAAAGACTTAATTCCTTGTACATAACCTATTTTGTGAGGTTGGACAGAATTAAAAAAAGAAGAAGAAGGGGGAAAAGACTATTAAGTAAGGCAAGTTTTAATAATACCCTGTATTTTCTTTTACAGCTAATATATTGATTATAAATCTTAATGGGATGTATGAGCTTTCATATTTCATCAATGTCTAGAGTAAAATTTGTTAAAGAAATCTTAATGTCAGCATAATATTCAGCCTGTTTCAATATTTAGTCTTTGTAGTAATGAGTGCTGAAAATCCATTTGCACAAGGACAAGTCAAAGGAAGCATATCAAGACCTTCAACATATTTTCACTTAAAAGCTCATATTCTGTGCTAACTTTTAATCCAAATATATTTTAATGTTTTTTTTAAGTGTTATTAATGTGGCATTGTACAAATACATTCATGTTGGAAGCAACTAAGTGCTTCTGTTTTGAGAAGATTAGCCAGTGACATCACCTTTGCCCGGAGGACAATGAGTTGGGGGCTCCTATTAAGTTGCCCACTGAAGTTGTACCCTTCTATCTATTTTGTGGCTGCCTGCTTTCATACTGCTGGGACAGGAGCTGCAGCAAATGATGGGATCTCATGCCATCACAACGGGTAACTGGGTTCCAAATGCAAGCCTGCTGATTGTCAGTCTAGCATCCTAACCACATGAGCCATCACACTGTCAATATCTTTACTTCTTTGTTTAATGAAATTGAATTGCTTACAAATCTGGTATAATTCATGGAACCCCAAATCTTTGATTCTTTGGGTACCACTGAAATCTAAAGCAAAGGAGGACTTAAGTATTGTCCTTTTCTCATCATTTACTACCATCCTGCCATTTTCCCTAAGCGGCAGGCTCATTCTTTTATTTTCTCTAAGGAATGATATTTTTGCTGTTTTTAGCTTTAATTGCAAGCCTGACTTCCTTTTGTAATTTAGCTTTTCTGATTGTTTTTTTCTGCAGACATTAGCTACTTCCTCATATGCTTCCTTGGGGATTACACTTATCTTCTGTTTCTTAAGTGTGTCTCTTTTAACTTAGTTCAGTCAAAAGCCCCCTGTGGTCTCCTAAGCTGCACTTCATTTTTTTTTCTTCGTTTTGGAATGATATTCAGTTTTAATTCCAGTATTTCCTTTTTTGGGGGAGAAAGTTCAAATTCTTCTTTCTGTAATTCAACAAGTATACAATGAACTTCAGTTCTCATACAATATTCATAGATTTCTCAATGACTTGCTAAAGAGCAAAGATCATATTTGCACAGTATTCTTATGCTCTTAAATTCAATCTTCAGTCTATAGGCCATGGTCATCAGCAGATGTTCCCATACATATTGACCTATCCAGCCATTACAGTTGTGGTCAGTTTTGTGTCTCATAAAATGCTTCTTAGCAAGTTAGATGAAGAGCAGAGTGAAATATAAGGTTTAGCAGTATCTATGTATTATGCACTATTCCCTGCTAACAGTAAACATGGCACTGTGGCCAGTATGCCAGAAATACAATAAAATGTATTTTTTTTCCTCTTGGTTGATTTCATTTATTCATTTCTCAATCATGAATCAATCCTAGTGTACAACAATGCCCAGTTATAGAAATAACTGGGTGGTAATAGAAGGGCAAATTTTAACAGAACAGAATAATAGAGTTGGAAGGACCTTGGAGGTCTTCTAGTCCATCCACTGCAGGAAACCCTATACCATCTCAGACAAATTGTTGTCCAATCTTTTCTTTAAAAACTCCATCGTTGGAGCACCCATAACTTCTGGAGGCAAGCTGGTCCATTAATTAATTGTCCTAAGTGTCAGGAAATTTCTCCTTAGTTCTAGGTTGCTTCTCTCCTTGATTAGAAGTATTAATAGAAATAAAGTAATAGAAATGGAAGTAATAGAAATAAAATATAATCCAACGTTGGGCAGAAATATAAACAAGTCACATCAATCAAACTATTCTATGCAAGCTTGGATCTAAAAATCTAGAGACATGTTTTTTGTCTCCATCTTAATAATTAGGAGGTATGTGCAGTATATTGACACAAGAGGCTTTCAAAAGATTCATATTTAAAAATATAACTTTCAAAGAAGTAATTACCTTTTTGTTAGGGTTAAATTGTTTCTTTCATCTCAAAGCACAAAAGTCTTAATATTACTTGACTGAATTTTATAAGCATAACACAAAAGAAAGATCTAAATGCTATCAAGCCTCCTAAAGTTCAGGCTCCAGAATAATGAAGTTAGGTTACGGAAGGCAGGTTTTGATTGAAAGAAAGAATCTCCAAATTAATATTATTCAAATAGATCCATTCAAATTTGGACTTTTATTCTCATCACTGTTTTCTTGTGCACTAAAATCCATATCCACATCTACCCAGTTTTTGTACTGAATTGATAATAGTTGCCATCCTTAGATGACATGTACAAAATCTCTGCTGTGATGACCCAAGGCATGGCACAGAGGCAATACAGCCAAAGAATAAATGTGAACCCCTTTATTAGCTCCAACTTTCCCCACAAACCTCTAGCACCCATTAGCTGCTAAACACTCCAGTCCAAAACACATGCAGGAAAAGCTCTAGTCCAAAATGCATGCAGATAGGAATTCAACCAGGCAATTAGTCTGACAGGCCAGATAAGGGGAAACAGGAAAATGTCCAGATATAACTTCAACAAGGCAATTAATCCAGCAGGCAAGATAAGTCACCAAGCAGTAAATTAGACCAACTGGAAGAATGCCTCAGATAACACAAACTGCATTCAAACGTTGTTTCCGGCAACCACTCCATAGTTTGCCTTCATTATTTAAACTCCCTTCCCAGCTGTGTCTTGTGAAGGGCCCTCTCCTCCTATGCAAGCCATGCAAGCCATGTTGCTCTCTTCTCCATTCTTGACTGCGTGCCCTAGGATGAGGAGAGGGTGGGCCCTGGTCCTCATCTGAACCCCCTCTTTCTTGTTCTACCTCTCCCCTGCTCTGCCCAGCCTGACTTTGCCCTTCACAGCCAACGGAGCTCCCCCTCTCTGTCAGCTGTTCATCTTCCCCCTCAAAGTCAGACTCTGACTGAGGCATGACATCTGCTCTTTGTATGTTTTCAGATATGTTATTCAACCATCTGAATATCACTGTGATGCTATGTTGGATGATGGATGAGCAATTTTTACAATGCCTTCTCTGCTTATACCGATCAATGGATAATTTAAAAAATCAACAAAGTTGAATAAAGTTTCACAATTACAAATTTGCCCTTAAAACATAAATCCTATTTCTGTGGTTCTGAGTTCCGCATGGTGTTAAATAGATATTTTAAATTTACAATAAATAGAATATGGTTCTATTCTCAGTTCAAAAATAACTTCTAACACTAGGAAATAACTTTGGTGTGAACCGTACAACATTTAACACTTTAAACACATTCCCAAAAAAATAAAATAAACCAGAACTATCACTCATAAAAATAGAAGAGGTTATGAACAATTAATAATTTTGTTTCCACAGGTAAAAACTTGGGAATGAATTGAAAATAAAAAATGTATCAAAAAGCATGAAAAGAAAATGCTTGAGGAAAATAAATGATTTTTAATCATGAAACTTAAATTAACTAAACAGAGGTGACTATTAGAAGTAATTTCTAACGTGATGCTACTGGCTAACAAAATTTATAAATGTTAAGTCATGTCATATTTTAATCAGGATTAAGAAAGTGTTTCAGTGCTGAAAAGCAATATGCTTTGTAATCATGAGGTTTTTTAAAAAAAATACAACACTATTTTATGTATTTTTCATTAAATATATATAGCCACCCATCTCACAAAAAAAGGTGATTCTGGGTGGCATACAGCAACGCTGAAAAACAATTAAATTAATAAATACTATCAATTATTCTAAAACAATAAAACAAATAGGCTGTAAAACAGCTTCTATCCCAGGGCAGTAACTATACTGAATTCTACTGTATAGAACAATATTAATGCAGTAGCAGGGGTTTTCAATTCAATTGTATAGAATGTGAAGGATGCGTGTTTGTGTTTTATTTTTATAGTCATAATGTGACTATATCATAAGATGGCATTTAATTTCATTGTATGAGGTGCAATGACAGTAAAGTAAATTAACTAACTTACTTTGAAAAAGCTGTTAAAGACCAAACTGAAACAAAAGAAACATAGTAAAAGAGATGCTAATAATAGAGAAGCCATCTCAATAATTCACCAGCCCTCTGGGGTCCCGATTAAGATTATTAATTAATTGATGATGATGATGATGATGATGATGATGATGATGATGATGATGATGAACAAATGGTAATGATTTAGGATCAATTTAATCTGTATCCCAAAGCTTAAGAATTATTCATACATCTCTATCATATTTATATATTCTCAAGCAAAATGTTTTGGCAGCAAATAACCCTCATTTTTTCAGTTGCTTTGACAACTGCAACAATCTAAGGCCACTAATTCTCCTTGGTAAATGCAAATGATTTGTTTTAGGGGGAATGTAATTACATGATGAGTTGTAGCAAGTTTTTGTGGTCTAAAGTCTCTATTTGTATCTAGTTAACAATAGTTTTTGTGTACTCTATTGAAGGGACAATCTAAGTGTTGATTGCTTAAACGCATTATTTCTATTTAGAATTTATTTTAAAACCTTCTCCTTCACCTTCACCTTTCTCCCCCCCCCCCACTCCTCCTTCCTACTGCTGTACTGTTTTTCTCACAGTGCAGTACAAAAAGCAATAAAAACAAACTGTTAAAAACCAACCAAGACATAAAACAATAATATAATGAGAGTACAAGTATTGAATCAGACATCATCCATAAAGGCAATCTGGTCTGGAGCACATTTTATCCTAGAAAATCTACTTTCTTATAAGTCTCTCCTTACATAATCAGGTCTCCTTCTGCAAATAATTTTTATTTATTATGTCTTTCATTTTCATTCATTGAAAAAAAATTCTGATCAGGTTCATGCATACAGTAAATGATCATGTGTTTGAGTTTTTTAGTTCACTGAAAAGTTGAGCATTTCTTCCAAAATCAGGATTATGTCTTTCCTCATTCTTTGCTTTCAGAATTATTTTTAAACGTATAATTAATTAAAAGTAAGGGAGGGGATTGTTGGACATTTTCCTTGTTTTCAAATATTTTGTTCTTACTCTATGGCTGTGAAGAAATGACCTTGCAGCCTAAGCACACAATAGAGAACAGTTCAACATAACTCCCCATTTAGTTTCTTTTCTAATTCCTCTAATATTAAGTACTGTGGGAGCATTATGTAGAAAAACCTTGCAACCATCACTAGTACATGAAAAAGAAAAGTAGGCTTGTTAACTATTTAGAAGTGAACAAAGAATCTACATACATGTGGAAGACATCAACCACTGATAGCAGTGTTCAAACATTTAAGGGCCCCCAAAAAGACGAGGGGGGTCAAAATATTTTCCAAAGCACCAAAAGGCAAGATGAGAAGCAATGAATGGAAACTAACCAAGGGAAGAAGCAACCAAGAACTAAGGACAAATTTCCTATCAGTGCGAGTAATCAACCAACGGAATAACTTGTTTTTATTCTTGTTGAAGTTGTGGATTCTCCATCACTGGAGGCTTTCAAAAAGAGACTGGAGAACCATTTATCTGAACTGGTATAGGGTCTCCTATTCGAGAAGGGGGTTGGACTACCCTATTTTTCTACTTGCATTTTTTATGTGCTTTCGAACTGCTAGGTTGGCAGAATCTGGGACAAGTAATGGGAGCTCACCCTGTTATGCAACACTAGGGATTCGAACCACTGAACTGCTGACCTTTCAATTGTTTTAGCCACTGAGCCACCATGTTCCTGAATCCATAATTGCCCCTAAAAATAGAATGTGTATGAAAGAAGAAATACATTTTCTTTGAGCTAAAAAAAAATAGTTTCAAACATATTTTTTTTTCAATTTGACCATTTTAGTTGATTGTATTTCAATGAAGTGAAAGTCAAGATATTCTGAAAGGAGATTCTTGAGCTGCTAGTGGGATGACAAGAAATGTGTGCCTGTGTTTGTGTAGTGTTAATGGAAGCAATTTTCTGCTACTAGTTTTCCTATCCCACAGGTACTGTTGGGGAAGAAGAAATAGGGGGAAATGGCTCTTAGCTGCCACCGTTCATGATGAATCTAGATAGGCAGTTGGGCCTGTTTGTCACCTACCTGGCTCCCCGCTATGTGGCGACGGCCCTGCCCGAGCTCCTTGACGTGATCGCCGCGGTGGCGGTGGAGACCCCTAGGCTTTTGGTGATGGGGGACTTCAACTTGCCGTCGGCAGGCGA
>JAOYMU010000263.1:73005974-73017160 GCA_025802295.1 Psammodynastes pulverulentus
GTTAAAATACTCTCTATGGTGCAGCGGTAGAAGGTCACCAGCAGTTTTTCATTCAGTCGTTGTTTCCTGAGAAGTCTTAGGTAGTATAATCTCTGCTGGGCCCTTTTGACCAGGGCTGCAATGTGAGTGCCCCCAGTGAGTGCTCTGTACTCAGGCCTGGGGCTCAGAATATATTAGGGCCCCATTACTTGACTTTATTATTATCTGACTGGTTTCAGGTTACCTCAGCCTTCCATCCATCAGAGATCGGTAAAACGAGAATCTAGATTGTTGAGGAAAATATGCTGACTCTGTAAACTGCTTAGAAAGAGCTATAAAGCACTGTGAAGTGGTATATAAGTCTAAGTGCTAGTACTAGTGCTAATTGATTAACCATCATGGTTGCTGCTTGTATTTATTTATTTTGTGGATGTTTTTTTATTGTTTTGATGTGTTTTTTTAAAAAAATGTTTTCTAATTTTAGAATTGTAAGCTGCCCAGACTCACTTGATTGAGTTGTGTGGCTATAGAAAATGAATGAATGCATGAATGAATGCATGAATGAATGAATCAATGAATGAATCAATGAATCAATGAATCAATTTGGGGGGGGGCAAGTGACTGCACCCTGTGGTCACCCTTTTAGATATATTTTTTGGAATCGTTGCCAATACTGTGACTCTATCGGTAACCCAGACTGCCAATCTCTTGCTAAACACTCACAAATCCCAGTCAAACAGGTACAGCCCCTGCAAAAACAGCTGGGAAACTAATTTCTTGCCACTTTTGCTTTTAACTTATAGAGATCATGCAAAACAAAATTCACAAAGAGTTAACTGAAGTTGGCATCTCTGCGGACAGAGTTGGGTGAAACTTGTCCATCCTTATAGCTGCAGGCAGAGAAGGGAAAAGGCCACAGACAGGGGGCACAGAGTGCTTTCTGTTTTTGCAGGGCTACCAAAGTATTCAGTCTGTACCAGCAATGAAAAGAAAGACTCACACCTATTATTATTTTTTTCTTGTCCCTATTTGAATGACAAGATTGCTTAGGTCAGTTTAGTTCCAAGAAGTGTGAGCCATTTGATCAATATCTTTCCCCAGAATAATACAGCTGGTGCCTCACAAGTTGGAAATATGCATGGCAACCTTAAGAAGTTCCAGACAGATTCTACATGCACTTCTTTACATGTTCCAAAACATCTTTTCTCCTGATTCTGAAACACAGTGTGCACAGCTTCATTGTTCAAAGATGAATGTATAAATGGATGCAGGGGAATGGCATTGTGCCAGTGTTTCTTGGGGCTTTGATTTGCAAGAATTCATTCATCCATCCAAGGTCCCATCAGATGCTCAACCATCAAGTGGTAATCCATCCATATTTCTTCCTAATTTACTGATCTGTTGGACACAAAGCTGGAGGAATTCTAACATCCATGCATCTCTCATAACCAGACTTTATTCCCTTTTTCATTAGAAATGTTATGTTCAGTGCTTTAATCATAGCAGCTGTTCTTCTTTTAAATGACATGAAGTGTATAGACCTTCAAGAGTCAGAACTGTGCAAACCATGATATTCCCTGAGACAAACTCTAGAAAATACTGTGAAGAGTCAAGAAAACACATGGATGGATCATCAAACAATTCAACCAGGAGTTTTTACCTGAGGAACAAATAGCCAGATTCAACTTATCCTACTCTGGGCATAGATCCAACTCTCTGGAGAAGACTCTAATGCAGGGCTGTCAAACTCACAGCCCGCAGGCTAGATGCGTCACGCACTGGCCACACCCATGCCCAGTTTAGTGAAGAAGAAAAAAGTCGTGATATGTCACGTGATGACGCCATGATGCCTTGAGTTTGACATCCCTGCTCTAATGCTAGGAAAGGTGGAAGGAAAATTAAAAAAGAAGGATCCACAGCAAAGTAGATGGTTTCAGATGTGATAGATGCAGGATCAGGATAGGAACAAATCATCCTGTAGAAAATCTATATGTTGCTAAGAGTTGACAATGACATGATGGTATGTAATCCATAATCAGGTTATTCTAAACAGGGGTGTCAAACTCAAGGCCTGTGGGTGAGATCCAGCCTGCAGGATGCTTAGATCTAGCCTGTGGGGCCACCCTGGAAGCAGCAAACTACAGGCCAGTGGTGCCTCTGCCAGTGAAAACATAGCTCGGGGGAGAGGAATTGCAGCCCCTCCCGGGCCCTGTTTTCAGCCATGATGGCCACTTGCATGCAAGAAGGGACAGGGAAGGAGAAAGAAAAAGAGGAAAGACAAAGAAAAAGAAGGAAAGATGGGAAGAGAGCAAGGAAGGAGAAATAAAGAAAGAGGGGAAGGAAGAAGAAAGGAGAATGAAGAGGGAAGAGAAAAGGAAAAAGAAGAAAAGGAAGGAAGGAAGGAAGGAAGGAAGAAAAGAAGGAAGGAAGAAAAGAAGGAGATTATAATGAGTGAGGGAGGGTCTGAGGGAAGTCCTATCTTAGCACTTGGCTACCACACATGCTCCTGACACAAGTGATGTCGAGCTGGCCATGCCCACAACCCCAGCCACACTCTCCCCTGGCTCCCTGAGGTCAAACACAACCCTGATGCAGCCCTCAATGAAATCGAGTTTGACACCCCTGTTCTAAAACATGTAGTTCCAGTGGATATTAGCATAGTTCCAACTACTATGGTTCAGAGTTTAACCAAACCCATCACCAACAGGCTTCCTAATGTTGGCATTTATGTACATCAACAAAACCCATTAAAATCGGTTCCCCCCCCTTTTCCATTTAACAAAGAAATACATTAAACCCCAAACCAAATAAATAAAGATAAAACTGAAATGTAAGGTTGAAAGCAAAAACAGGATATTGAAATATCGTGAGATGTACTTCAGATCTTAGAAGAGCTAAGATGGAATCAATCTGCAAGCACTAGAGTGTTGCTAACAGAAAAGTTGTTTCACAACTACCAGAAAAAAGTATGTGGGGCTCTAAATGAGAGCATCGAAAAAGGGAATTGAAGTGGGAGAAACAGCACAAACCGGTGAAGGGAATCAATGATTATCATGAAAAGTTATATATTTATTCAATTTATATCTTGCCATTAAGTCAGGAACTCCAAGCACCATAGAGAATGCCTTTTCTCACAACAACAACAACTAGGTAGGTGCTTAGAGACAGTGATTGGTTCAGAGTTATCTAGTGAAGATATATTTGAACCTGGGTCTCTGCATCCCTAATCTTAACTATTGCACTAGATTGGTTCTCTTGTTGTTTTCCCTTTAATATTTATAAATAGATTTAAAAAAAAAAACACCAATAAAACAATGATCAATGAAGACAGAACCTTATAGAAAAATATGTCATACTGAGCATGGAAAAATGCATAAATAACCTTGAACTTAGCCCAAACTTACAATGAAACATGCATAAAATGAATCAAAGTACATTTTAAATAACAAAAAGCAATATTTCAAACCCAAGATATACGAGACACCTTGTAAGGGGAACGGATGGCATAGAAAACAAACAAACAAACAAACGGACGGAAGGACGGACGGACGGATGGATGGATGAAGTATATAGTAAACACAGGTAACTTCAACAAACTTTGTGATATCTTTTTGCAAATCTGATTGAACGGGATTAAAAACATCTTGTTGGCTAAATATTTGAAAAGCAAACTGAGGAGTGAAAATTAAATAAAAATGGGTGAGGAGTGAAACATACGGACATCAATTTTAAAATTACATCAACAGGATGTATCCTGTGGTTGACTATATTGCTAGTCGCACATTCAATTGCATTATTCATATTTCTTGCTTTACTTAAAATGTTAAACATATCCCTTGCCACCCAAAGTGTGTTCATTTTTGCTCGAGCCTTTCTTCTTTCAACTGATTAAAATTTATAGCCGAAAATAAAGACCTTCTAAGCATCCACCGATAGAAATGAAGGAAGAACATGTTGCCTTTTACTTCTGTATCGTGTCTGAAAATGAAGACTTAACAAAGCTTCTTGTGGGATTGGTTCTGGGTATTTCAACGTCTTAAGTTCTGGACAGGACATGAGAAGCAAATAGCATTAGTCACACTCTTGTTATAAGGTCTGCAAACACCTTATTTCCTGTCTCAGATCAAATCAGATGAGTCATCTTGAAATATCTGAAGCCTTGGCAGCTCTTCTGGAAAGACACTTTCAAACCTGAGGCCTCTGTAAAATTATTTTATTATGAACATAAGGACAATTCTTTTTATGAAATCATACCTCGGATGTACCTCAGCCAGTACTGTCTTATGACATGCAAGCAAACTTGGGAACTGGCTCCATATTTATGAGTTTTTTTTCCCAGAAGTCTACTTTCAGTAGGAAAGGATGGCACACCATTGTCCTTTTAAATCATTGACTTGTTATATTTGTTCATCATGCTGAGAGAAAAGTTTGAAGGCCATGTATTGCATTGCATTCCTTACGCCGTAGTGTTCTGTTACTTCAAAAAGTCTATTCATCCTGGATTAAATGAAGATTTTAGATTTGGATGGGAATAAGCAAGAAATAAATGTGAGAAGATACACTCCAAACAAAAGACTGGACCATTGGAGAATCTGATTACAGTTTCAAGAGTTGAGCTCAATACAAATTGTGATGTAGAACATTTTCAGAAGGATCCTATTGAAACTACAATGCTGTTAATATTTCTGAAAACTCTCTATACATACTTCTCAGATGCTGGCATTGTAGTGTATAATATTTCCAGGTGATCAAGATTTTCAAAAATAGTTTAAGTAAAAGGAAAGTGCCCAAGATATATGCTACAAGGCTTCCTAAACCTGGGTACATTACCCAAAATTAGGTAAAAATGCTTCATTTTTGTTTGTTTGTTTGTTTGGATAATAACACAGGAACCCATTACCCAATCACACCAAGGACATTTAAATTGACTTGAAGTGCTTTACCTATGCTGGTTAAAAAGAAATTACTTTTGAATTACTGAAGCAGTTGGCGTGAGCTTAAATGGACTCAGGGGGATGGTAGAGGATTAACATAGAATAACAGAGTTGTAAGGGACCTTGGAGGTCATCTAGTCCAACCCCCGCTCGAGCAGGAGAGTCTATTCCAAATATTAGCCTCTACCTAGGATCGAACTCATAGTCTCTTGATTGTGAGGCGAGAGATCCACTGCCTGGAGGAACGTTCTCCATGGGGTCGTGATGGTCGGACACAACTTCGCAACTAACAACAACAAATGAAGGAAAATGTTTGGGAAACATTACCTTTGATGAATGAGGAAGCCCATTTTCTAAATTATATTTCTCTCTTAGACATCTATGAGTTCTAAACTGAAAATATCCAATTGTGACAATTGCTGTAATGTATTTCCTTTCCACACATTCTGGTGAGAGAGAAGCTCCCTGAGGATGGGGAGCTCCAGTACGAGTCCAAAAGCTCAAAAGATTAAACTTCTAAATTGGATCCTGGAACATTATCCTGGGACACATATATTTGCCTTCATTCGTGTTTCCTTGCCATAAATCTAATTGTAGAAGCCTTTGTGAAAATCTAGTTTCCTGCTGCCAAGAGCTTTATTTTCCTATAGCTATACAGACAACCTGTGTTGTTATAACACAAACTTTGCTTTGTTACCAGATACACTTTGATATCCCACACAAGTATCTAAGGGGTGGAGCTTGTGCTGAAATATTATTAGATATGTTTAATCATTCTACAAAATTATGGTTTGCTGCTCCCAAAATCAAATGTACAGATCTTTTCATTCTTGAAGTTTTTAGTTAGAAAAATTACTTATTCTTTACACTGGACTTTCAAATATGTTTTTGACTTGTGGTCATATAAACACCCAGTCTAAAAGCAATTAATGAATGGATGGCCAGACAGTAAAAAAGGCAAGGTTGTAGAGAAGGTTTGGACATATTATTGAACTAAAATTCCCAGCAGCCTAATCAGCATAGCTAATATTGGCAAGATGGGTGGCACACTAATCTTTATTGCCCTGCTTACAGAAATTGCCTCTTGGTTAACCCATATAACAGCTGAAGGTTCTTGGCAGTACACCCAGACTTACTGTCGCCTGAGCTCCACCCAGTCACATGATCACCCAGCCACGCTAACCAGCTGGTCATTAGGGCAGAGAACTGGTTGTTAAATTATTTGAATCCCACCACTGCCAGAGGTGGTATTCAGCAGGTTCTGACCAGTTCTGGAGAACCAGTAGTGGAAATTTTGAGTAGTTTGGAGAACCAGAGGTAACTTTCCCCCAAGAATAGGGTAGGAATGGAGATTTTGCAGTATCCTTCCCCTGTCATGCCCACCAAGCCACGCCCACTAAGTCACACCATACCCACCAAGCCACACCCACAGAACCGATAGTAATTTTTTTTGAATCCACCGCTGACCACTGCCATTATTACAGTATGTTATTTATCTGTAATGAAAGGCACTTAGAATTGTAGTTCAACAACAATCAAGGAATAATGTATTATTCGGAGCTTTTTTTCTGGCGGAACGCACCGGAACGGCATTCCGCCACCTTTTTTCAAACATTTAAAATTATATTAAATTTTAAAATATAAAAAAAATCAAAAAGATTTCCTAGGGTCGGTCCTGCCCACCAGCCCGCGCGGGTTCTGGGGTGGCGGCTTGAGCAAAGGGGGCAAAGCAGAGGGTCCCCCGTGGCCGGCCCTCTGCAAGGAAATGTGCCCGGTAGCAAAGTTCGCACGGCGGCGGTACCAGAAGCGGCTGCACTGGCTAGAGCTCGGCCCAGATCGCCAAGCGGACCCTGCACGGGTGGTGAAGGAGTTCTTCTGCCCGGTAGCTGGCCAGGCTCCCCCGCCGCCTGCCGACCTCTGCCCGCCGGTGGTGCTGCTGGCCACCGTGTATCACTTGCTGGGCCCCTCAGTAGCCGAAGCGAGCAAGGTATCTCCGGCCAAGCACTGCGCCTTCGTGGTGCTGCAGCACCCACCCGCCTTGCCTTGCGCTGCCCTGCTGGAGCGTGCCCTGCTTTACTTGCTACACACCGGTGCCCAGCTCAACAATCATCCGCCCCCGTGCTTCGACCCCCACCTCCATGACGGGCAGCTGTGTGAGACCTTTGCTGCCCTGCGCTGTGCCTACCGCCGCCCCGCCACGCATCCGGTCCAGCTGCACTTCCAGGTGTTCTTCCTGCTCTACCACCTGGGTGAGCCATGGGGTCTCAGTCCTGGGATTTATGGGGGGAGAGTGTTTGGGGTTTGGATCGGGAACTTGCATCCCTGTTCTCTAAAGAGGCGGTTTTAGGGGGCGGTCCTAGAGGTGGATAGGAGCATGGTCAGGGGAGGGGGGTGAGTTCCATCACCTTTTCTCTGAGAAAAAAAGCCCTGGTCTTATTATTATTTTGACTTTCCATTTATATACTATATTTTTTTAATCTTTTATGTAAGCTACCTTAAATTGCTTGATGATTGGGAAGCACTAGAAACCAAACACAGGATAACTAAAAATACTCAAACATCTAGAGAATTAGGTAGATAGAACAGGAATAGACAGGAATAGTTAGCTATGTGGTATGCTTTGATTCGAATATTTGCACTGGATAAGAATTTGGATTGAATAGCCCTTCCTGTGAAAGGGGAAATTTAAAAAAAGGGAAAAATAAACTTCATCTTATTCATCTAATTGTGACATCTTTCCACATTCTTCTTACTCTCTTTCTGCCTTTATGTAAGAAACATCACTGACTTCGGTAAATCTAATTTTTAAGATTTCCTGACATAGTACAAGATTTTGTTGAAAGCATATGGGCTCAATGAAAAAGCCATCATTCATGGTAAATGCTGGCTCTCAAATTTCCCTGAAAAGGGAAACTGTATATTTTTACTTCAAGTTCTGAAGGGCAAAAAAGGATCTCATCAATTTTTTATTTTCTTAAATAATTCATGAAATTTGGTGAATCAGCAGGTAATTAATTCTTTACAGCCAGGCTATTTGAGTATTTCTCCCACACGGATAGTGCTTTTTTAAATAGCTATTTTTTATTAAAGATTACATTTATGCAAATAAAAACTAACACAAACTATTAAAAATAAAAGAAAAATGGAAAGTGCAGAGAAAGGAAGGAAGGAAGGAAGGAAGGAAGGAAGGAAGGAAGGAAGGAAGGAAAAGAGAAAAGAGAAAAGAGAAAAGAGAAAAGAGAAAAGAGAAAAGAGAAAAGAGAAAAGAATATAAAGAGAAAAATGTAAGAGTATAGCAGGGGTCAGCAACCTTTAACAGGCAAAAAGTCACAAAGGTCCTAACCAGAAGTCCCCTGTTCAATTCTGGAGCTGACCGGATGTCTGGTTTGCCCACCATAGGGTGTCCTCCTAGTGCGGCATCCTTTTTCCTCTATCTATCCTGACTGAAAGCCCTATCAGTTGTGGAGCCGACCGGTGACAGAGAGCCGCGGCAGAGGGATGAAAGACCCACGTGTGGCTCTAGAGCCACAGGTTGCTGACCTCTGGAGTATAGCAAAAGAAATTTATAAAAAGAAGTAACTCCCCCCTTTGTCACAACAAGTATAAATAATTTTAACAATGTACAACCTTCTCTTAACATGTAACCAACAAGCTTTTAATCCCATGTTTCATCATTTATCTATAAACAAATCCATAAAGTCATGCCATTCAGTCTTGGTCATCAAAAGCCCATTAAGGATTCCTAGAAATAACTATCCTTATTTTAGCTTTGATCAAATGAACCTACGATAGATAGATAGATAGATGATAGATAGATAGATAGATAGATAGATAGATAGATAGATAGATAGATAGATAGATTCATAAGAGAGAGGGGGAAGGGACAGAGGGAGAAGAGATGATAGGTAGAGAAAGGAAGGGAGGAAGGAAGGAAGGAAAGGTGATTATGTCTGATATTCATTTATAAAAACTACAGAGAGAGACATTTTGATACTGTCCACAATCCGAATCCTCTTAAGCCAGCTGTGCCTCTTCTTCTTACATTTCTTTGTTTCTTCTGCTGCCGTTAAAGATCTTTATCCTGCGAGTTTCCTCGTGTGTCCCTTAAGTTGACAGAACCCAGATGCAAAGTGCATCTTTCCATGGCACGAATTTAGCAAAGCTTAAACGATTGCAACTGTTTTTGTTCAGCTAATTGCTGATAAGAGCAGTGCTGAGCAGGTCTCTACCCACAGTTCACCATGTCTGCAGCCCTGCTACCTTTCGAGGACTGGCTTGTGAGTAAATTGCTAGTACTTCTCTTCTTTCCTGTGCCCTGGCTGCAACATTGGTAATTGAAGGAGCAGCTAAACAGTACGTAACAAAGACTCCATGAGTGGGTGATTCTCTTTTAGTTAGAAACATCCCCGCCGTGCATGCCTGCATCCCTTCGGTAAAGTCTTCCTTTGTTTCCCCTTTTTCCCTTTTCATTGATGGGGAGTGGTTTTGTCTTCTGCCTTTGCTTCCAGGTGAGCTTAATGCTGAACGGGTGGCCGGTTATTTCCGCGTTTGCCGGGGACCAAGATGTCACACGGGAAGCGGCCAGCAACGGAGTCTTGATCCAGATGGAGAAAGGAGACCGCGCCTATTTAAAACTGGAGCGAGGAAATTTGATGGGGGGCTGGAAGTATTCCACTTTCTCAGGATTTCTAGTTTTTCCTCTTTAAATGACTCGCTGACTGAAGGAGGAGGAGGAGGAGGAAGAGGAGGAGGAAGAGGAGGAGAAGGAAGAAGTGGCAGGGGACAATTCAGCCAGACCGCAAGCTTGAGAGTTGCTTATCATTTCTCAACCGCTGAAACTGGAAGGAACTTGGAAACTGCACACACCTGGATACGATCTAGCCTATCGCAGAAGTTTTAATAAACTCTGACTGAGGGTTTTTTTTGTGCTTGGAAGAGCTTGGTAACAAAGACGGACAGCTGTCAGGAGATGCTGGTGGGGACATCCTTCAATCACTTTGCTCTCTTTTTTTCTTTGCAAGCCGTTTTAGTGTCCTCTGCATTTATCTGGTGATGTGGTAGCCATCCATTCCTCACTTTCGAAACGTGTCTTTTTTTGCACCTTTGCAAAATCTTCCCGTTCCTCCAGGTTTTTCGTTTCGTTTTTTTTACTTTTTACACGACCCTCGTACCACAAATCTGGGCTTGTGTTTTAAACCATTCCACCTATCTATCTATACCTATATCTATATCTATAATATATATATATATATGTATATGTATACATATTTTTTAACTCTCGCCCTGAGTTTAAACTTTAAAGGAAAAACAAACAAACAATATTTTTTTGAATATATGGTGCCATGGTAAGAAATGTCATGCCAATGAGTGCTAGTGAGCAAGCAAACAAACACACAAACACACACACACACACATGCATATTTACACGCATGTATTTATGTATGTATGTCACTATAATGTAGGTAGATACCTTAACTAGCCTGCCCTATTGCTATGGAAATTGGAGCGAACGTGAAGCTTACCAACTGTTTGATGGTTGGGCCTTTCTCTCTCTAGTCAACGTGTGGCTCAGCTACAGCAAATAGACTTAAAATTTTCCTAGTTCCAAAAGGCAAATTGTGTCTAATGACCATTGAACCTCTTTTCATTTCATCGTTTTTTTCCTCCCCTATCCTTACATGAGAAACCTGGCCTGGTTAATGCAATTGTAACCAAACCTAGAAAGAAAGAAAGAAAGAAAATGTACAAGAAAGAAACTGCAACAGGCAACAACAATAAATGACTACGTAAGCAGGATGCACACCGTGTGCATTGGGTGTGCAGGAGGCCCCGGCCCCAAACACTCCATCTGTGACAAATTCCAGTTTCTTGGAAAGACTGAATGAAAAACAAAACAAAAAGCTCAAGGACTTAGCGGTGTAAAGACTTCCGTTTAATTGTATTTGATCTTTGGCTTCGTTCTGTCTCTTCCCATTATTTTATGTGGTGTTTTTCAAGAATGGGAGAAGAGGGGATGGGTGGGGTTGAGACAACTGGTCAATTTTAGAGACTGTATTTTCCATTTGCAAACATTTCTGGGCTGATTTAAGTGGGAGGAAGATGCAGGAGACACCCCCTTTCTTCCTGGAAGTGGACACAGCTGACAAATTTGCCCTCTGTATCCTGTATTATAGCATATAATCTCTCCGTCAAATCCCATTTTCTACAGCTGTCGGATTAAAAAATAATAATAATAATAATAATAATAATAAAAACAAAGAACAAAGAAACCCT
>JAOYMU010000263.1:73221484-73231824 GCA_025802295.1 Psammodynastes pulverulentus
TTAGACTGTCTACTGTTGACCTCACCCCATTCCTAAGAGGTCTGTAAAGGGCATGCATAAGCGCACCAACGTGCCTACCATGCCTGTCCTAATTTTATCTCTTATTTGTATTCATTTCATGTATTCATAATCATGTTTATACTTATATTTGTTATCTAATATATACTTCACAAATAAATAAATACATCTCTCCCTCTCTCTCTCTCCCTCATATCTCTATCTCTATATCCAATCCATCCCAGCTTTCCTGTTTTGTAGCTATGTCATGAACAGTTTGCTTGTTAAGTCTTGATGATTTCTCAGGCTGGCCACTTGATGAATGTTGGTGAAGCCAGATCCGTTTTCTCTATGTTGTTGCCTTATTGTGGTATCAACTAGAGATAAAAAAAACCCCAGTCTTTCTTGCATTCTGTTTTGGATCTTTGTAGCAATACCAGTGGCAATAAGTTTCTGTGGGGATCCTCACAAATTGATCGATATTACAGAAAACTGTTGAAGGAAGAAGGGATTTTGAACTCCCGTTATCGAGTGCAAAAACTTCCTGATGGGACCACAGCGTTGCCTGTACTTGGCCAAAGCTTCACAGCGCAGCACCTGCAACAGCTAAAGGAGAGCATACCCCATGGAAAGGCCTGCGCTCTGACATGGATACATGTAAGTCAAGCTCTTGCAAAGAAGAACCAACCAATGGAACAGGAGTTGCCTCCAGAAGTTGTGGGAGCTTCATTACTTCAAGCTTTCAAGTAGAGACTGGACAGCCATCTGTCAGAAATGGCATATAGGGTCTCCTCTCCTGCTTGAGCTGGGGGTTGGACTAGATGACCTACAAGGTCCCTTCCAACTCTGTTATTCCATTCCATTCCAGTCTATATCAAGCTCAAATATGTAGCTAAGATAACCAAGATCAGAGAGCACTTAGGATCCCATACAGCCAAGATGTTTAGAAAGGATTTGAAACTGAAGCAAGCTGTGTGTATCACCAAGGAAACTAACCATTTATTTTTCCTTCTTAGAATCCTATTCCTTCGAAAGCAGCTATGGTACGCTCACCCGTTCAGAAACTGCACACTGAGCTACAACACCTCATGTCAATCCATGGTGCTGCGTGGTCAGAAGAGTTGGAGAAAGATCTACCACAGTCCTGGCAGAGGCATGGGGACCTTGTTCTTCTAAGCGAGGATTGCTTTAGAGCAAAGCAGTGGAGAGAATTGGGTAAAGAGTCATTTATTGAGTTGGGCAGCTATATCAGTCTATCGGACAAATAAATAAATAGCAAATAATAATTTTACAGTGCGGGATCCCTGTTCAGCAAAAGCAAACTTTCATTCTTTATCTAAAATAAATATCTTTGCAGAAAGAAACTGTGGGGAAGGGCAAGTTTAAAATAGCTAGAATGCAGTTCTATTAATTGGAACAGAGGCGTTTTTTTCGCTCATCATAAATGTTAATTCCCTTTCCTTGTTAATATTTGTTATTTACATAGTAGTGACTTGGTGCTCAAGGTTTCATGAAGATCTGGCGTGCTGGATCTTCATTGCATGGGATTTAAACAGAAGAAAGAGGAGGAAGAGATGGAGGCAAGGGGCAACGAGAAGAAGATGTGATAACTGCAATAGCAATAGCACTTAGACTTATATACCCCTTTACAGTGCTTTACAGCCCTCTCTAAGCGGTTTTACAGAGTCAGCCTATTGCCGTCAATAATTTGGGTCCTCATTTTACCCACCTCGGAAGGATGGAAGGATGAATCAACCTTGAGCCTGGTGAGATTCGATCTGCCAAATTGCAGGCAGCTGGCTGTAAGCAGAAGTAGCCTGCAATTACTGCACTCTATCCTCTGTACCACCAAGGCTCCTTGGTAAACAAACTGGACCTATTATGTTTTAATACTCCTTTATGAAATTGGATACTGGATTTCTTTATTGATAGGATCCAGTTTGTGCGAGTTGGAAGAAAATTTTGCAACTCCATCTCCTTGAGTATGGGTTCCCCATAAGGCTGTGTTTTGAGTCTGCTATTGTTCACCTTGATGACCCTTGACTGCTGTGCCAAATCTGCTATAAAGCGTATTACGAAGTATATGGATGACAGTGGTGAGTCTTATCTAGGACAACAATGAAGATGCTTATAGGTGAAGGCTCTGGTGGACAGGTACAATAAAAGTAACCTGGTTCTAAACAAAGGAGATCATCATAGATTTTAGAAAGAGCGGGCATGATCATACTCCACTCAGTATCAAGGATGCAGCTGTAGAGGCGGTCAATAGTATTAAGTATCTGGGAGTGCAGATAACTAACAATCTGAACTGCTCTCTCCACATATCTTCCTTATTGAAGTGTGCAAACCAGCATCTGCACTTCCTGTGTTGGATGAGGAGAGCACACCTTTCTCCTAGCCACTTTTTACAAAGCCATGATTGAGAATGCTTTAACAAACTGCATCACTGTTTGGTTTGGTGGCAGCAGTGCCCCAGACAGAAAGTCCATACAGAGAGTGGTAAGGACAGCCGAGAAGATTAAAGGAAGCTTGGCCGCCTATCCAGTGTTTTCAATGTGGCCAACCAGATGCCTGGCCCCTATCACAAAAGTGAAAGCCAGGTCTCCTGAAACAGGGAAATCCAGGAAGTTGCCCAGGAAAAACCCTGAGAAATTCAGGGTGGTGCACCAAGTGGTGGAGATTCTGGCAACACTGGCCGATGAGGGGGGAATGATGGTGGAGGGGGAGCACCAGCTGACCCCCCTATGACTGAGGGTGAGGAGGAAGGAGATCCAATGGTGAGTGAGTCCATCTGCCCCTTCATTATTCCTGTGACAGAAGTGGAGTTCTGCACAGAATGCCAGCGCAGCAAGTGGGCCAGCAGCAAGCACCACGGGAATGCTGAAGACGCAGAAGGTGATTGCCGACGTTCAGAACAGCTGGAGAAGGGCAGGGATATTCATAATATTCATAATCAGCTGGAGGGTGGAGGCTCGTAGTGCTGGCTTAGACTCACTTCATGCCAAGATTCTGTGCTGGAATAAAGGCATTGTAACTCGGGGCACTCATCCAGGCTGCCAGACCCAAAATAGTTGCCCCGGTATGTTCCAGGAAAAGAAAAATAGCTTGCTTCATTTATGTGTCGATTATAGGGGTCTAAATGCAATGTGGGTAAAAAATGTGTACCCCGTCGCTCATGAATGACACGCTAGCCCATCTTTCAAAGGGCAAGATCTTTTCTAAGCTGGACTTGTGGGAAGCCTATTACCAAGTCAGGATTCAGGAGGGGGATGAAGGAAGGCTTTTAACTCCCCACTGGGGTGTTTCTACTTTAATGTACTCCCTTCAGCTCCAAGGGGACCCTACAGTGTTCATGCAGCTGATAAATGAGGTGCTGCATGAACGCCTACATAAACGTGTTTTGGTGTACCTTGGTGACATTCTGATATATACCGAAACAAAAGCTGAGCACATAAAGCTGATCTGGGCAGTTCTGAAAAAACTCTGAGCCACCAAACTATTTGCTAAGCTCTCAAAATGCGAGTTCCACAAAGACAAAATAGACTACCTGAGATACAGGATCTCGCACCAGGAAGTGGAAATGGACCCGGGAATGGGAAGCCCCGTGAACCCAAAGACAGCTACAAAGCTTCCTATAGACAATTCATCCTGTCATTCACCCAGATCGCCCTCCCTATTACTAACTTGCTGAGAATCAAGGGGATAGATAAGCCTAAACTCAGCCAGCCACTGAAGTGGAACATGGAATGCCAAGGGGCATTTGAGAAACTAAAAAAGCTCTCTTCAGCCGAGCCGGAGTTGAAGCACCCAGACTCAGAAAAACCCTTTGTGATTCAGACTGATGCCAACAATGTGGCAGTGGGGGCTGTGCTGCTTCAGGAAAATGAGGGGGGGGTCAACTACAGCCCTGTGCATACACATCCAATAAAACTAACCGAGTTTTCTTTAGGTGATATTGGAGAAGGAAGTATTTGCAGTCAGATGGGCTCTCCTCACGTAGTGGCATTTCCTGGAAGGGAATAAAATCCCTTTCCAGGTATGGATGGACCAGAAGAATCTGGAAGCTCTAAAGACCACAAGGAAAATGTCCCCCAAGCAATCCCGCTGGACCGAATACTTTCAGCAATTTAACTTCATTCTCTGCTATTTACTGGGGGGGGGGGGGACTTCCTGGCAGATACTTTCTCCAGACTGCCTCAGTGCGAAGACAAAAGTAGTTAAACCCATGTTCCACGCACTGCAATTGGCAGCACAAGTCAACCCAAGATAGCAAGTGAAGGGGGACCCCCACTGTGGACAATGCCATCACTGTAGCCTTTAAATAGGCCCTAGAGAAGGACGAGTGGTTCCTTAATCACAAAAACACTTGCTCCATGCAAGACAGACTATCATGGATGGGAGGCAAATTCTATTTCCCAGCTAGCGAAAGACTAAAAACCATGCAAGCCTGCCATGACTCCCAACTTGGCAGCGCACTTTGGGTTTGTAAAAACTCTACACTTCCTGAATTGACAATTTTTGTGGCCATCTTTTTAAAAGGACATTGAAAGTTATGGTGCCAGTTGCCCCAACTACACAGCAGTAAAGCGCAGGCAGGGAAAAATCCCTGGCCATTTGCAGCTGGTAGCTGATCCTTCAGCACCCTGGAGAGAGATTTCTATGGATTTTATCACAGAACTCCCAGAGAACTCCGGAAACACAGTAATTTGGGTAGTGATGGACCTTTTTTCAAAACAGGTCCACTTAGTCCCTGCCAGAAAATCCCAATGGCCGAAACTCTAGCAAAACTGTTCTTACTTCACATATACTGCTTACATGATGCTCCATGCTGCATTATATCAGATCGGGGGGTCCAGTTCACCTCCAAATTCTGGAAAGCTTTTTTGGACCTTTTAGGAACTGACCAGGGCCTCAGTTCTAGTCATCACCTTCAAAGGAATGGGGTGACAGAACACGTTAACACAGTTCTGGAACAATACCCCCGATGCTTTATTAACCACCAACAGGACGACTGGACTGACCTGTTGCCATTTGTGGAGGTAGCATACAATAATTCAGTGCACACCAGTATGGGTTTTACCCCATTCCAAGTAGCTATAGGCCAAGAATTTAACCCAATGCCCAAACCCACTACTGAACCAACAATCCCCTCCCTAAAGGAGTGGATTAATCAGTTAAAGACTATCTGGCCTGTGGTTCGCAAAGCCCTAGACGAAGCAAAAGCAGCCTACAAAGCTCAGGCAGACAAAAAGAGAGTGGAGCCTAAACCATTTAAAGTTGGGGATCGAGTCTACCTTCCAACTCAGTTTTTACAGTCCTTACAACGATCTAAAAAAATTGGACCAAAATTCATAGGACCATTCCCCATTACCTGCATTATTAACCAGGTCACAATGGAGCTACAGATTCTGCCTACACTCTCTCTACTATTACAGTCTTCCCATAAAAGTTCCTTCTGAAATGCCATTCGTTTCAAGAGTTCTACTTTCTTGAGGAGGCTGGCGAGGCAGGACCTTACAGTATCACTAACAGCAAACTCAGTAAAGCTTTCTTTGGGACATGGCATCTGCTAGAGGTAGCAAACAAGCAGGGAGTAAGAAATAGTTTTTGTGGCGGCTGGCTGAGCTGACAGCAGAGTCTGACAGCGAAGAGGTTGGGGAGGAACCTGGGCCAGTCCTGGAGGCTGAGGAAGGCTCAGACGAGGGCTCTGTGTCAGAAGCAGAGATGGGGCCAGGGCAGGCTGGCAGTCATCAGCTTCCTTTGGACTCAGACAGCAGTGAGGCAGGGGAGTTTCTGGAACCGATTCCTAGCCTGCGCATGCACAGAGCTACCAGAAGGCAAGAACAATTGAGAAAGCAAGATCAACTCAGGAGTAAGGCCACACCTTGGAGATGATTGGCCCCTCCCATAGGACATAAAAGAGGAGTGAACGGGACAGGAGCTTTTGCAGGAAGCAATTAGTTCATCTGATCGGTTCAAGCTTTGAAACGTTCTGTTTGACTCTGTGTCAAGTTTGGCCTTGCCCTGTGTTTGGCAATTAGTTCTCTGGCAGCATTTCAAGTGCGATAAGGTGGGTGTTTATGAACATTCTCCTGAAAGACTATTGGTGCAGCCTTGCAGGCTGTGAATGAATGTAATTCACAGCCGTGGAAATAAAAGAGGTTTTGCCGGGACTACGATTGTGTTTTATGCTTTCTAAGGAAACCTAGGTCAGAAAATGTGATTTACATTCAGATGCTTGACAACTGATTCATATTTATGATGGTTGCAGGGTCCCGGAGTCATGTGATCATATTTTGCGATTTTCTGACAAGCAAAGTCAATGGGGAGGCCAATTTCACTTAAGAATTGTGTTACCAATTGAACAATTGCACTGATTCATTTCATGAATGTGGCAAGAAAAGTCATAAAATGGGGCAAACTTAACATATTTCTCACTTAGCAACATAAATTCTGGGCTCACTTGTGATTGTAATTCAAGGACTACCTATATTAAGATGCCACCTATTTCCTTTGAGCTCCAAGCCCAAAGGAGCAGGGAAAAATCTTGCTCACTTACAGAGACAAATATAAAACTCCACTATAACTAAATGCAACACATCACATATTTATCTTCTTTCCCAGCACACATTTGCTTGTCACCATAGCAAACTCCATCCCCTGTTCCACCTCACTATGTAATACTCATCTGCCCACCTACTTTGCAAGCCACCTGGGGCTTCCAGCTTCCTCCTTAGATAGTCTTTCAAATTACTTTCAAGACTGATGCTTTCCATTGTAGCATTCCTATCTCTATTTTTTTTAAGAAAGCAAGGAGCTTGACAGATGCCCCACTGGGATGCCACATCAATTCTGATGAGAGCCAAGCCTAAGTGATATAATGTAAAAATTCAGACAATTTAGTTGAGCAAATTATGATGAACTTTCCTTCATAATACTTGGATTCACCACAAATCCAACTCTGTGAAGTTGAGGCCTCTCTCAACTTGAGGGTAGCATTGACTGATGTGTCACTGTGTGTCTATTGGCACTGAGATAAGAAGGAGATGGTTAGGGGTACTTCTTTACTGAAACCTCTAGAAGATCTAACTCCAGTGAATCTGGAATTATATTATATGTAGTTGAAGAATCTGAACCATGAAAGATCTCAGATCTCTAATTCGTATGCCAACTGCTTTGACTAAGAAAAGAAAGAGTTCAGGAAGAGTTCATGGCTATGTCAACATTACTCTTAAGATAATCTTCATTATCTTCAAGACCTATCAAATAGCAATGCAAACGAGAAGACCTAATATGGATATCTACACAATCTCAGTATGAAAAGATGATAAAGTTATGCATTTATGATGGAAGGAAGTATTGATTGATTAAATTTATTCACTGCATCAATCCAATTACATTCTTTGCTGTCAGTGTTTTCGATGTGTTGATTGACCAGGGTATTAAGGATATACAAAGGGGCTATCAGGGATAAATTATTCAGAGGCTGGGGCTTAATGAGTCAAGTAAGAAAAACTTTGTTCTTTTACTTAGGATTATTAAAACTAACATATGAATGAAGAAGCTAGTGGTACAGGTTAAATATGACTATTGTTTCATATAAGAGTCACAGGTAGAAGAGAATTGGTTTTCTGAATTATTATCTGCCATTTTCACAAAGTAATTCTTGCCATTTTTCTTTTATAATGTTCTGGAATATTGCTAATTCTAGGGCATTAAGGACTATGCAAAATGATGGTTGTGGAAATGCAGTTTTCTCACAATGGACAAAAACATATAAATAAACTGAGAAAGAGGAAAGAAGCTGTTACATGCTGTGCTGTGCTGTAGTTAGAATGCACTGAGAAATTTCGAGAAATTGCCTTCTCTTTAAAGAGCCCAAGGAAAACGTGCCTTTATTGTCCCTGCCCATAGATGGAGCGAAGAATTTTGCGATGCCTGAAGCACATGATACTAATTCAGTCATCAGTATTAGCCAAGTGTATCTCAATCAATTAAGTATATTGTGCTTGTTATTCATGTGCCTTGTGATGAATGGGTGGTGTGGATCCACTGCTAAAATCTTTAATAAACCAGGGACTTTAGTGTAACCTCTTCTAATCTGGTACATAGAGGTCTGGGTTTGGGAAAGGTCCACAACGATAATGAAAATGAATTAAAAACAAACCAAGTTCACAAGGTGGAAAGAGTATAATTAAAACCAGCTTCTTTTATCTCAATATTTCATTAAGTTGATGGAACACTCAAAGATATATACAACACACCGTTTAATTAAATTGTAGCTTCTTCTACACAAGCTCCAACATCCTGCAAATATTTCCCCGCAACCATCCGAACGCAGTGTACTCAGTCCCATAATCCCACAGCATTAAAACTACATTATTTCTAAACTTTCCAGAAGTCTGGAAATATCTACAGTGCAGGGTTGGGTTCAATACATTAGACTAAAACTGCATGGTCCACTTAAATCTAACTTTAGCCACAGAAGTACATGGGTTGACTTTGGGTCAGTCACTCTCTCAGGTCAGCCAATGTCACAAAGTTGTGTTATATACATTAATCTATGTATCCTGAATTAGAGTTCCAACAGGAAAGGTGAGATATACATCTAAATAAGAATTAGATAATAAACAAAGCTCATCAGATTATCACTCATGGAACTAAAGTTTCTCCTTATTACTGAAACGCATTAAACACTTCTGATGGATAATATCATGGAGATTTTAAAATTTACCCAATTTGCAACGTGCCCGTTTGCAAATAATTCTCTTGCTACTGTAAAATTAAGATTTTATTGTTGCCGTTGTTCTGTTCTATCCAAATGAATATGAGAGTCTAATCAACAAGAGACCTAGCCAAGAACATCACAGTAACAAAAGTGTTGCCCTAAAGAACAAAGTAAACTGTTCTAATACAAAAGATTAGAAAATATGTCATCATATAAAAAGGTGGATACTATGGTGGTCTATAATGGTTTTTTGTTTTTGTATTGGTTTGGGGTTTTTCTTCCCATGAATGTGGACTATTTGTTGTGGTTTTCACATCATAGTAAGCAATGATAACTTCATCTATCCTTCTATTGAAGTCTAATCAAATCCCTGTGAAAGGTTGTCCTGGAAGATGAGGTATGGCTTAGATGCTGCTTTCCTGGCACTTTCCAATATTCCCTTAATCATCTGAAGAAATTGATTTTATTTTCCCATTGCTCTGGAGATCAGCATAATGTAAAGAATACGGAAGACAATTTTGAACAGAGATATACAGGAATCATTGACTGGTCAAAAGATGTTGCAGTATTTCCTAAGTCCAGAAGCAGATAAAATCAGTTAGACATCTCCATAATTCATTGAGCTATAAGGAGGATGTACCAGACAGTCAGACTTTCAAGATTCTGTTATTATAATCCACCTCAATGAAAATAGATTTAACCTTCCTTGGGGTTGATATCTTGATCTGGTCTGCCTTGTGGAGCTGACAGCACATTTGATGCTCAAATTCATATTCCTTTGGGAAGGCCCTAAAGTACAAATGACCAATGACTTACTTTATCAGCTATTCTCTACCAGAAAAAAATGGCTCTAACCACTGGCTGTAGAGTAATAGATTTCCTCATGCTATGTAAATAATTTTTCTCCTACTACATTCTAGTGTCACTTTGGATCTTCAAAAGAATGCAGGTTCTTCTTTTGTTACTTATTTCATAGCAAATCACAAATATCAGATTGTGGTTTGTATAGTTTCAGTTAGGTATTTATACTTTCTGGTGTACATTTTCTCATGCTCTCTGCAGGCAGCTCTCAATTCCCATGTGGGAAGAATCTATTCTTTTCATTACATCTAGCTGCACCATATTGGTAACAATGGCCGTATCATTCTATCTTGGACACTAAGGTCTTATCTCATTCAGAAAAAAGAAACAACCTCCACTAGTAATTTATATTCTTAGGCCAAACATTGAATATGGTATTTCAAACAACCTGTAGAACCTTTCTTGAGCAGTAATTTCATAGATTGCTTGAAAATGTGATCAGAAAGGAGCATATTTAGTGATTCTTTGCCTGTCACTCGCTCCCATTTCCAAAGCCATTTTCATTGGAGGAAAACAGGAATACTCTGCTTAAAGTGTCTGCCAAAATGGTTTTTTTTAACCTGTGTGGCATTCATTGAACACATTATAACATTATATTTCATTAATAGCCTTTGGTGCCTTGGTGGTGCAGAGGATAGAGTGCAGTAATTGCAGGCTACTTCTGATCACAGCCAGAGGCCTGCAATTTGGCAATTTGGCAGATCGAATCTCACCAGGCTCAAGGTTGACTCAGCCTTCCATCCTTCCAAGGTGG
>JAOYMU010000263.1:73267938-73283603 GCA_025802295.1 Psammodynastes pulverulentus
ACCTTTTAGACCTTTGAAGTAGTTCAAGAAATAAGTAGCAGAGATGTTCTTAATTGCTGAAAGCCCTTCAGGATATTTTATCTAACACATCTAATACCAAAATCAAATCAAGGCAGGGATATTTTTAAAATAGCAATGTGTCAATTACATCTGAATTACTAAATTTTATCTATTACTAGATAAATTTCTAGATACATTACTAAGTTTATCTAATGTATGTGTACGGGTCAATTTTTCCCCACTGTTACACATTAATTGAAAAAAAATCCTTTATACTAATAAAATCCCTATAAAGAGTAGTCTTCATAAATCATAATATGGCATAACTCAGTTACTTGAGTGTTTATGCATTTCACATTATAATAACACATTACACATGTAATGTGTAAATAATCTAAAATCAAGCAAAATCTATTTGAAATAATGCCTAAGATAAGTTAAAGAGAAGAAAACTGATTTACATGCAGCATTTTCAACTCATTTTACGCAAGTTTAAAACATGGCTGAGAAGCTAGCAGTCCTATGAACTGAAACGATATGAGTAGTCAGGATCACTTTTACTGGAGTTTCGGACCAACCCCAATAGATCATGCAATGCTGAAGTACATACCCTTTCTCCTTGTTGTAAATTCACCTATGGTTTGTGAATCTGTTCGCTCTAAACCATGAGGTTTGGGTCTTAAAATTTTAGGGCTTTGACCTAATTGATAAAAAAAAGGAATCTTTCTTAATATAGCTTTTTATTGTCAAGATAAAAACCAGAAAAATAACAAACTATTAAGAAGCTTGCAGAAAGAGATTGCATTTTTGAAAGGTAAGCAAGCAAGTGACAGACAGCAATCTCACACTAAGATACATGCAGCATGCCGAGAGCCCATGCATCAGAGTTGCTTGAAGGAAGCAATTGAGTTGAATGTCACCAACAAATACGATGTTCTTGCTGAAAACAGCGCTATTAGCTACCATATTGGAAGGAAGAACAGTACAGTGATACTTCAACAAAGTAAACTAGCATACTGTGAAAGGGATTAAAGTATATCAAGGGAAAAAAGGTGAGATGTGTTCTGTATGCCATCACAGCACAGGGGATGTGTTCTGTATGCCAACTTACAATAAAAGTATGTTTAATTATGGAAGCATATAAATATGCTAAACTAGATGACTCAAAAATATTTCCTTATCTACATAGAAAAACAGAATGACTAAAAGCAAAATGCCATTAGAGAGAGAATGACTTCTGACTTTCTGCTGGCTTACTGTGGCTAACTGCACTCCCACAGCTGTTTACCTGGTCTCTGAAGGGCTAAAGTGGGACTTATCTACCTGATCTCCAGCAGCCAAAAGACAGGTCAATCTAACCAGCCTCTGGAAACCTAGGGTGGTACCGGTCTACTGACCCTCTGGATGGTGACATAGCATCACTGAAGTGACAACAAATTTGCCACATTTTAATCCTACCGAAATCACAGGTCCTAGATTTTAGATAGCCCATTTGAGGTACCTTGTTTCAAAAATCGTTACCCTATGATGCACTGTTTTGCCTACTTAAAGGTTACAGAAACAAGATTTTTTTTAATAGCATAGAGAGCTTGTGTGGGAGCATGGTGGTTAGAACGCAGTATTGCAGGCTAATTGACCACTGCCAGTGTCAATCTTGACCAGCTCAAGATTGACTCAGCCTTGCATCCTTCTAAGGTTGATAAAATGATTACCCAGATTGTTGGGGGCAATATACTGATGCTCTATACCGCTTAGAGAGTCCTGTAAAGCACTATCAAGTGGTATATACTGTAAGCCTAAGTGCTATTGCTATTTCTATAATTAAATAAATAAAATGCCCCTTAAATTACTATGCAGGCAATCCAATTTCAGCAGTGAAATACAGCAACAACTTCATTTAATTTTGTATCAACAAAAATGAATGCAGCTATAAAAAATAAGCAGGGTGACTATGATGCATTTATTATTTTAAAATTTTAATTCTATTTCTGATAGCCCTGCCCCAATATCTAACATTAAATTACACAATGAAAGATTTGAACCGTATAAAATACTTATAAACTAAGTTGTTTTCACTTAGACAATAACTGCTTATTACTGGAGTATCATGATTGCTGACAAAAGGAATACTTTAAAAAACTGACTTCATAAAGTTTTCCTGCATTGTTGTGGGTTTTTGAAAAATTGCCTTTTGTGGGTTCCTGCAAAGTTCATCCAAAAATCAACCGAAGAAGCCCAGCAAAATCTCACATTTAGCATTCTTTAACTGAGTTCAATAAAGGTTTGGATAAACAGGCCAACAAAGGGAAATTAGATGTAATGTCTAATATGTAGAAACCAGGGATTATCAAATTTAAAGCAGATCCCTTCCAGATATACAGTACTATGTCATTTTACAGAAGCAACAGTGACTTACACTAATTAAAAAAAATAAATTTACTGAGGCATATGTTTTAGAGATTTACATACTTTTCTAATTCACATGCATCTACAGGAGATCCAGAGGTGATAAGTGATGAAGCCATTTCATCACTGAGATACAAAGTCTGCTTGTTATGTACAAACATTATGATGGTGAATGAATGCATAAAGGGTTGGAGTTTGCAGCTAATGGCATGAGTCTGCTGACCAAAGTATCAGATCTGGCCAATCTTTTAATTTAAAACTATTTTTTTTTACAATTATTTGAGAATCATTCTCTGCTGGTTGAATGAACAATAGTTCATTTCTGGGATTTTATACAGATCAAGATAATAATAAACTTTATTTAGGTTTGGCATTTAAATTGGGTAGACTAGGATCCTTAAGAACTACAGTATGAGGTTCATAGGAAGAAAGTTTTATGTGATTTTAGGGAATCATGTTCTATAGCTTCCTCTTTCATATGGTTTTACCTCACCTTTAAGGTAGAACAGCTGAAACACAAAACCCTCCTTCTATGCAAGGTTATTTTAGGATTAAAGATTTATGTTTAATGTTCTACCTGTAATTCTAGGGTAAAATACCAAACAACTGTCACCAGTATGCAAATTAAGAATCACAATAACGAAACAGAATTATCACTGCATATGAAATGTCTTATTATCTCAAAAGGAAAGGTTATAACATGAATTACAAAAGAATGCTGTATTCTTATTTCAAGACAGGTGCGCAAGAGAAACTAAAGCACCAGCTTTGAAAAGCCTAAAGTTAACTATTTATTATAGTTACAGCCAGCTGCCTGTAATTAGGCAGATCGAATCTGACCAGGCTCAAGGTTGACTCAGCCTTCCATCCTTCCGAGGTGGGTAAAATGAGGACCCAAATTGTGGGGGTAATATGCTGCTTCTGTAAACTGCTTAGAGAGAACTGTAAAGTATTATAAAGTGGTATGTAAGTCTAAGTGGTATTGCTATTGCTATTAACTATTTTGCTCACAACCATGACAGAGACTTTAAAAAGAAGAAAAAAACTAGTTTGGTGTAGTGGTTGAGGTATCACGTTAGAAATCAGGAAACTATGAGTTCTAGTTTCACATTGGCCCCAAAGCCAGGTGATCACCTTGGGCAGGTCATTTCTTTCAGACAAGGAGGCAATGACTAACTATTTCTGAAAAACCTTGACAATAAAACTGCAGGGAATTGTCCAATCAATATCAGAGAATTGGACACAATTAAACAGAAAAAAAAGCGTGCCAAATTAACTTTTTAATTACTTTTGGAAATTGCATTCTTATTATTTTTAAGCACTTTGAGATCTTTGAAATCATAAGTCAGATAATGCTGGGGGAATCTGTCTTTAATCCTGACAGAAAGTAATTTTAAATCGTATCTTAAGAATTTAAAGAATCTGAAATAAATAGCAAAAAATAAGATTTTGATCCTAGAGAGTCATAAACAGTCGTGATAAAATTGGTCTATTGAAAGTTTTACAATAAGATTTTAACATTAATTAATTTTTAAAAAAAATAATTATAAAACACAAACAGTTTCTCATGAAAAATAGATCCTATTTTGATTTTTATAACATATAATTCAAGATTTCAAAAACTGGACACTAGAGGAAACTAATTTTTTTACCTAGAAGAAAGATAAACAGTCCTTTAAAATGTTGCAAAACATTCTAACAATAAAAATACTGAAGGAGACTTTTGAAGAATGGAGTCAGAATTAATAGTCATAATATCAACAGCAATAGGGTCTGGTTCTGTGGATAGGCTAGGTCCAAAAGATGCCATTGAAGAAAAACCAGATGTAGAATAACCTTTATCTGACATCAATAACCTTTATCAATATGATGGCATTGAAAAGTCAAGACAATGGTTTAGAAAACGATATTTCACTGGATCTTTATTTCTTTATTGAGGTTTTAAAATAGAAAAGGGAAATACAAATGTGACCTGGGTAAATTTTTCCTACAGGATTTACAAAAGAGTCTTGATAAAGCCTTGAAGAATATTTGAATGAACTAAATATTAAGATTGTTAAAAGTAAAGGGAAGGAATATAAAATTGGTTCATTTGATCAAGGTTAAAAAATATGTTCTGGTTATCGTTTTTTGTACTTTCTGCTGACACCAGGACTAAAAAGATGATGTTTTGTGGATTTGTTTATAGATAAGTGATGAGATCTGAGATTAAGAGATAAATGATTGTATTTTTAAAGATGTAGAGTCACTAAATTTGTGTATTCTTGTGATGAAGGTTGGAAGTCTCTGTCTCTCTCTCTCTCTCATGCATGTGTGTGTATGCCTGTAGGACTCTCTCTCACACATACACGTGTGTGTGTGTATGCCTGTATGTATGCTCACACTCATAAACTGTATATATTCTCTTTTTTCTTTCTTCTTCCTTTTCTTCCTTTCTATTCTTTTTTCTTTAAGTTTAGTTTATATTGGAATACACACACATACACACTCTGTATATTCAGTTCTCTGTTCTTGCTTTTGTTAGAATTAGAATTAAATGGGAGCATTTATTCTAGGCTTAGATGTCCGTTCTTCGGGTTGGGAGCATGAGAGCATGGGAGCACGGGGTCTTCATAAATGGTATCACATTGAATTACTCTCACCTCTCTGGATAAAGTCCCAGTGTCAAACCCCGCATCCTGCCAGAACTCGCCAACAGATCAGCTGGGATGGATGGGGCATGAATACGTAACCTACCACCACCAGATACCACCTAACAAGACGGGGAGATGCAGGACATCCACCATGATAACTCCGATATGACCAGTCTTGTAGATGTGGGGGTGGATTCTGGCGGGGGTTTATCACGTGCTGTAGCCACAATGCCAGAGTGGTTGGAATGTGAGGAGGATTTGAACTACAGTATAGTTTAAAGCAGGAAGTAGGGTTGGATGAGGATAATTATGGTAGTTACCTGTATTAATTGTTTGGGGCGTTCCTCTGGCAATGGGTGGAGTTGGTGTTATGTATATATATAGCGCTAGGAGGCAGTTGCTCCCAGCACTAACTTTAATCAGATATCCTAGTTTATGGGTATTTGTGCTTGCTGGTTGCTGGGAGTTGTAGAGGAATAAAGAAGTTGTGACTCTTTACTGGTGTCATCTTTCTTCGCCGATTTCACACCGGATTTCTGGTTGACACCCCAAAAAAGTACATCTTGTTTCATTGGGAAAATCACATGACAGGATGACAGTAGCACTTAACTGCAAATATTGTTGCACAGTAACTATCAGCTGCTGGGAATAGATCTAGGAGGACTGGCTTGTATGTTTTCCACAAAAAACAAGACTGAGTCTGAGAAAGACTTAGGACTGATTAAGGGGTTGGCCTTTTTATATTCGTAGGACTCCTTCCAAGAACATGTCAAACATATGATGCATACACCGAAAAAAATTAGCCTGCCAGAGTTAAATGGCAAGTGAGTGGTCAGAGTGAATGAATGAATGGTTAAACGTGCCTACCATCTAATCAATATGATTGGAAATGCAGATGTTATTGAGTTCATATAATTGCTTTTTCAGTGTGAGGTAGAGGCAAGGTTTATGAATGTTTTGCATTGTTATGAATGTATTCAATGGGTTTGTGTGAAGCTTCAAGATTGTTTACTTCAGTAAAGATTTTTTTAAAAACACCACAAAATGCAACATGATTCCTTCACTTGTAGGAGCAAAACAAAATGGCGGATATGTTTTCCCTCCATCTGTTTCAGAGCCCTTCTCATCCTTCTTCTGCAGAATCTAGGCTATGAAGGAGGGCTGAGATTATCCTTCCTCAATGAGTGAAAGAGGGGCTAGGAGAAGGCTTCTCCTTCAATGTTGCCCCCAAAACTACCAGGATGCAGGATGCATCACAAGTGTCCAGTCTGGAGATTTCTTTGGACAAAATGTCATCCTAAATTTTGCCAAGCCGTCAAGAAAAGATTCAATTCAAATTCTCCTGACCTCTCACCTACTGTCAGGCAAACAATGTAGAGAAGATGGGCAGCAACATGTCTTCCAAGGTATTCACTAAAGGTTTTAAAAGATAAAGGTTCTCCTTGCACATATGTGCTAGTCGTTCCTGGCTCTAGGGGGTGGTGCTCATCTCATAAAGCCGAAGAGCCAGTGCTGTCCAAAGACATCTCCATGATCATGTGACTGGCATATCTAAATGCCAAAGGTGCACAGAACACTATTACCTTCTCACCAAAGGTGGTCCCTATTTTTCTACTTGCATTTTGATGTGCTTTCGAACTGCTAGGTTGGCAGAAGCTGGGACCACCTTAACAGGAGCTCACCCCATTACACGGCACTAGGGATTTGAATCACTGAACTGCCAACCTTTCAATCAACAAGATCAGCATCTTAGCCACTGAGCCACCACATCCCATCACTAAAGGTTTTAGTGGGTGCTATAAAGACCATGTCATTTCCTTTCTCCAGATTTCTCCAGATCAGTAGCCAAAATGTTCATGCATAGAAGATTGGAATGCCTGCAGTTGCAATCTCAAATTTATTCTGCCCTGAAGCATTTTGATAATACTGAGGAGAAGACATTGGGGTCATCCAAAATTGCTTCATTGAGACAAGTTAGATTAAATCCATCCCATCAGGAAAGTGAATCACATTGCCTCCATGGCACAGAACTTTTATCAAAAGTAATATATAAATAACTTCTGACAGGCATATTATTTAATTGCTTCAACTTACAACAGGAGTTTGCAAGAATTATATTGCATAAGACCACAGATTTCTATTTGGAAAAAAAGCATGAACAAAATACCAGAGGAGGTTGGTACTCAATTAATAGGGAACATTGTGTTGGGTCCTTCACAGTGTGATTAATTCTGTGAAAACATTCTTAACTTCAAAATCAACTTTGTGTGATTTTTTTTTCTTTTTAATACCAGAGGAGGTTGGTACTCATTTAATAAAGAACATTGTGTTTGGTCCTTCACAGTATGCCTAATTCCAGGAAAGCATTCTTGACTTCAAGGTCAACCCCATGTAATTTTCTTTTTAATACAAAACTGAATTTATGATTCAAAAGATATTGAATGGCTCAGCAAGATCTAGTCAGGATGCCCTGATATTTTACTGTGCTAAGGTGGTATTCTACTGGTTCACACCGGTAGCAAAAAAAAAATAGCTACCGGTTCAGGCAAACCGGTAGCTAAAAAAACTCAAGATGATCACCTGGGAGAATCAAAGATTCCTCTCAGCTGATTGGCAGGCTCATGTGCAATAGGTGCACCTGCACACAGTCAGCGAACCGGTGGTAACACCGGTAGGAACCCACCATTGGTGCTAAGCCTTTGACTAAGCAGTAACGTTTAGCAGCCAATTATGTATTTGGGCAAGTGGAAGGACCAACATAAGCAACTAATTTATCCTGAGTTAACACATTTGTCCATCCACCTGTTTTATTATTGTTATATAGATACAAAGTAAAATCACAGCTGCCAGTTCTTTAACTGGCATTGTCCTCCATACCCATCAAGTTCTTCTCAGGAACCTAAGATGTCATAATGCATCAACATAGTACAGTATATATGCAGATCCAGGCAATGTGTGACCTTTTGTAATTGACAGATGGAAATAGTTTCTAAGTGCAATTCATAGATTTTCTAAGTGCAATCCAGGATTTTTTGATATGGCACTCAGTGTTCCGATAATCCCTGGGACCACTATGGCCAGTTTATTAGATAAGATTTAATTTTTTTATCCCACCTTTATTTTTTAAATAAAATAAATAAATAAATAAATAACTCAAGTATACACCTTCCTCCTCCTATTTTTCCCACAACAACAAACCTGTGAGGTGAATTGGACTGAGAGAGAGTAACGGCTCAAAGCTGAACTAGAACTCATAATGTCCTGGCTTCTAGTCCAGTTCCTTAATCATTAAACCAAATTCGATTTCAATTTTAAGATCTTGATTTTCTGATTCTTTGTCTTTTATTCTACTATCTCCTGGTATTATCACAATAATTATCCTCACTTTTGTCAAGCGCCAGGGAAATCAAAAGATTCTGTCAGTTCAAATGAATATAAAGGTTTATTGCAAGCTTATGCTCTCTAGAAGAATCTGAACCACTAACGGTCAAAGCAAATTGGCAGTAGATAAGAGTCAATGGAATTCAGGGTGGGCTGGACTTAGATCTCTTATGGATGTGAAAGGACTTGAGACTGATGACATGTTTGACCCCTCCCTTTGGCTCACCCTGGTCATCTACTTCTTCTTCTTGTGTCATATCTGTCATCGGACATTGGTGATCATGTTGGCGAACCTATTTTTATCAACAGCTGCACGAAAAAGTGCTGCTGAGTTTTGTCCAAACCAGTCAGTGGTGGGATTCATTTTTTTTTACGACCGGTTCTGTGGCCATGGCTTGGTGGGCATGGCATAGCTTGGTGGGCATGGCAGAGGAAGGATACTGTAACATCTCCATTCCCTCTCCACTCCTGGGGGAAGATTACCACTGGTTCTCTGAACTACTCAAAATTTCCGCTACTGGTTCTCCAGAACTGGTCAGAACCTGCTGAATACCACCTCTGAAACCAGTGAAGCCATTGTGTTCTTCTTCTGCCTGGACTTTGTTTGCCTTCAATCTTTCCCTGGAGTATTAACTAAAATATGCCTTTTTTTTCCCGGGTGTCGCATTACATGTCCAAAATATTAATGGTTTTGATTATTTCCCTTGGCTTTCCCATGCAGCTGATCACCCCCATCATCTCCTCATCTACTATATCTACTACAATTTTCTTTCATGTCATCTACTACAATTTTCTTTTCATTGCTTTTATTATCATAATTAATCATGTCCCCGGGGGTTTTGTCAGGCATCTTTTCAACTAAATCTTGAAAAGGAAGAATTGCTTCCTGAACTTTCTCTAATTTTCAGTTATTCCTTGATATTGTAGCAACTATTGTATGTCACAGTCTTTCACTGTTCACTGTTCTCTCCTCGAGGACTGTTTTCATTAAGTGCTCTGGGAAGGATACCAGTATTGTGTTCATTGTTAAGGAATAGATGTTACATTTTTATGTATAATGGTTTAATTTGGTTGTAAGTGATAGTAGGAGGATTATTGTCCTGAGACACAGAGATGAAGGGGGAAATGAGGCAGCACATAGACACAAACAAAACTTGATACAAATTGTATTTACAGTCAGATCAAGGTTTTATTTTGTTTTTAGTGTTTCATCAATGCTCCCTTTCCTTTTTACCTGGACATGAAGGAAGTAGACACAATAGAATGAAAACCTGAGATGCTACAACTAACCATCCTATTATTCACCCATATAAAAATAATTTCTTCTTACACCATGTCTCCTTCAGAAGCAGAGAACAAACAAAATCGACAAATAATAATTTAGAAGCATTTTTTTTGTTGATCTGAAATGGTTTTCTAGTGGCTTGAATGCAGAAAGGGAAGCAAGCAGAAGGCTGCCTAATGAAACTTTCTCTGATAATTCTTTCAGTCTTTCTGGAAAAAAAAGAATGTTCTGGAATGTTCAATGCCTTCTTGGAGAATGTAAACTTTGTTACAAAGTAATGGATGGGAAACAACCTCATACATCCAAAGTTATTCCCTGCTCTCTCATAGTAATTACATCAATCTCTGAGCAGGTTTTAGGAGTAGTGAGATGCAGAAGGGAAAAATACTTAATCATGTGTTTTACTTACTCTTTCCACAAACTGGCTTTTTAATCCCAATAATTCCAGGTTTGGGTACAATGTCCCATCTCTCTGACCCACCATGACAAGGTGATAAGAAAGACTGGCATACAGGGGTGGGATCTAGCTGGGTCTGTCCAGGTCGGGCAATCTAGTTGTTATGGGAAGCCTCCGTTCCGCAGAGCGGAACAGGAAACAAAAAACCTATGATGGGCCCTTCCACCCACCCTGATTTTTACCTGTGCTTTATCTCCTGAAGCTGCTTGTTCCTACAAGCCCCAGCTAGGGGCTGGGAAGTGTCACACTTGTGTTTTTTCAGTGCGCACACACGATCCCGAACCGGTAGATGGCGCCAGTTACATCCCTGCTGGCATATATTATTTTTCTTTCTGATCCAGGGTTTCAAATCTCTTCTCTTTTCCTTTCCACATGAGGGAATGTAGGATATCAGCTGATTCTATTTTGTTTGTGATGATATCTGTTGTATCATTGATGCCTTTTAGAGTGGTGGGCCCGGACCTTTCTGGCACCAGGGACCAGTTTCGGAAGAAAAATTGTCTTCCATGGTCCAGGGGGAGGGTGTTGGATTTGTGTGCAACTAGATACTGTGCACGCACAAATGAAGCTTCACTTGCTTGCCTGAAGCTTGTGCGGCCTTGTTTCTAACAGGCCATGGACCAGTCCCAGTCTGCGGCCTGGGGGTTAGAGACCCCTGTTCTTAAGGACCACCATTTTCATTCCTCAAAAGGGAAGCCACCTCTCACGGAAACCAGGATTGTGCTCACTTTCAAAATCATTCACAAGAAGAGATTCAGTGCTTTTATGAAAGCAAAGACACCATTCCTCTGCTATTCATTAAACCCTCTTTTTCAGGTTTTACATGGAAGCCTTACAAAAAAGAATATTTTTATTTATTTATTGCATTTATTTTCTGCCTATAAGGAAACTGTTTTCACTGCTTTAAGAGTTATAATAACATCAATAAATACAGTTTTTAAAGCAGTGGCATCTTTGGATTAGCAAGAGTGCATTTTTTTCCACATGAAATCCCAACCAAAGGAGAAATTTCCTTACAATTAGAACAATTAATCCGTGGAATGACTTGCCTCCAGAAATTGTGAGTGCTCCAACACAGGAAGTTTTTAAGAAGAGGTTTTTGCCTGACATGGTACAGCATGGGGCTGGACTAGAAGATCTCCAAAGTCTCTTCGGTTATTTTGTTATTCTATTAAATCATTTTTGAACCATGCACAAACATGGAAAACATTTGGTTTTCTTACTGTTGGGTCATACTTACTATACACACCTTGTTTAATCAGCTATACATTAGCATGCACTTTAGGAAAAGTGGTAGATTTTTTTGCTTGTAGTTTATCTTAGATAAATGTGTGAAGAGTAAGGATATGTGAACCCAAATTGGCTTTATATTTAAGGAGTTGAGTTGACATTTTATTGTGTCAGTTAATGAACTGCTGGGGAAAATCTATAGATGAAAAAGAGATAATTAAATGAGTTTTTTTTTAAGGAAACAAACAAAGAAAGGTTCACATCTCTCTTTAAAATGATGAATTTATTTTTCATTCAGTCTGGAACGAAACACAGAACTACCATAAATCTGGGATAAATGTGAGATAGACCTTCCAGGTTAATTGTGTGTTTGGTATCACTGACACTCAGCAAAAGGCTCAAGCGAGGCTAAACAACCTGCCTACCAAAACCAAGATTTTCAATTTCCTCCTTCTGCTCCTCAAATAGTCAAAGATGTTGCCTCAATGATCCAAACAACTTCTTTAAACAAGTCAGGTTATGATCATGTCAAAATATATGTGTCTCATTCATAGAGCTATTTGGAAATTGTACATGACATCAACAGATATGATAGATGTCCTTGCTACTTTCAAGTTTATTTATGTACACGGGTTAATCTATTTTTTTCCCCAATAAAAGTGAGCATACGTAGTTCAAGGTTGAATTGTGGAATCCTTGGTGCTCTGAGTTTGGTCATTTGCTTGCAGACATTTCATTACCCAACAGGGTAGCAATAGCAATAGCAGATAGACTTATATATCTCTTCACAGTGCTTTACAGCTTGAGTGGTGTGGTGGCCTAGAGGTGGAGCTCTCGCCTCATGATCAGGAGGCTGTGAGTTTGATCCTAGGTAGAGGCAGATATTTCTCTCTCTGGGAAGAATGAAGACTATATCTGCTGAAAAAAACTTTGCATTGATGACAGGAAGGGCATCCGGCCAGTAAACACTCAGCTCCATTAAAATTGCCCAGATTGCCCAAATTGCAAGGGATTATGGGGTCATTAAAAGATGATGATGATGACAGTGCTTTACAGCCCTCTCTAAGCCATTTACAGAGTCAGCATATTGCCCCCAACAATCTGGGTCCTCATTTTACTGACTTTGGAAGGATGGAAGGCTGAGTCAACCATGAGATGCTCAGAATCAAACTTTGGGAGTGAATAGTAAGTTAGCCTTAGTAAGTACCACATTTTAACCACTGCACAACCATGGCTTCTCATCTGTTCTAATGTTGTCTCCTTTGGGATTCCTTAATTAGGCTATTGATTACTGCTGCCATGGATCTTTCACTAGTTCTGGATCCATGGACATAAACAGTGTGGTGGCCTTGAATTCAACTATAATTTCATCTTCTATGTTTAGCTCTTTGATTTTTTGGGGAGCCACTATAGTGGGAAGTTGTCAGAATATTTCTTTCTGATTGTTAGATATCAAAGTTTGTTGTAAGTTCTTTGCCTATATTCTTTTGGAATGTTTTAAAAATAGAGTATGTATCCAACCAGTAACCAATGCAAAGTAGTACATTCTTCTCAGTTCCATCCACATTGCATCTTCTTTGTGCAGGGAAAGCATCAGAACATAGATGCTGCCTGTTTACCCATTAGTGATCATAATCCTGCCATGTCTTCCTCAGTTTGGAAAATGTGCTTATGTGGTTTGGAAAATGTCTTGTGGCTAATACAGAAGACCTTGCAAAGGTAATGCTCATTGATCGTCTCAATTATGTCATAACTCCCTCTCCAGCAATGATACAAGACACTGAGAGAGAGTGTGTGCTATATTTGTAGGTTCTCAAACTGCGGTGCTTGCAAACTTGACTCTTGATATAGAAAATGAGGAAGTTCAGAAAGGGGGTAAAATTGTAGGAACTTCAGAGAGTGGGTTTTGTTTTGAGCTCCATGAGCCAGATGGACTGTCCTGGTAACCCAGATTAAGCACAAATATGGGAAGTTAGTTTTCCCACTCTGCATATTCTTCTTTAGCACTGACCAGTAGCTCCCAACATCATCATATAATCTGTTCTTAGCTAATTAAGCACTCAAGTCAGTCTGTTCTGATAGAGAAGTATGTTTGTCATTTTCCAATCAGCTGCTTTCGCAAGACTCAAAACAGGGTTGCAAAGAAAAGACCTTTCCCCATTGGTACAAATTCTCAAAGCAGACAAACTAGAATAAAATTTTCAAGAATCCAGTCCAAACTGGTCCAATGTGGAGGAATGGGAGGAATTTAATCTGATTTATGAGTCCTCCGTCATTAACATTAGCAGTCAGAGAGGCACACCCCAAAGCTAATACCTTAATTTGTCTGAATCATATTTCTAAATATACATTACAAACAAAATTGTCTTAAGATTCCTTGCTTGAATGCTTAAAAGATTTAAAATATTGTTCCACAGCTTGAAAATTTAAATGTCAGCATATCTATTTAGTTGGCCACCAAGGGACTAATTAAGATTCCAAAGAAACTAAGTCTGTTTATATGTATTTGATAAATTTGAACTGCTCAATAATTCCATTACATCCATAGCTTTAGCTCTAAGGTATTTAAACTGCTCCAGTTAAATACCATTGTCTGAATAAACTTATAAGAAAAAAGTGTAGGAAATGCATAGAATCTGAGCTATATTGTGAGGTTGTTTGATCAAAAAGCTCAACTGCTCCATTTGCATCTTCATTGACAATAAATTGTTTTGACAACTGAACCTGAACTGAAATGGCATGGAGATCTGTAGTGAAAACAAGAAGAAGTGTGAAATTGAAATTATGTGAAATTGTATCTTAATCCTTTAATAGGAAGTTGGTCATCATGAAGCAATTATAAGAGCAACATCTAAATTGAGATTATTTAGAATATATTTCATCTAAATTGCTACTATCTTGTACATTTCATCTAAATTGCTACCTTTTCTTAAGCAGACATAAACACATCAGGATTATCCATATTTTATTTTTAATTTTCATAGAAAATCATAGACTCAAAGGACGGGAAAAGACCTTGGAGATCTTCTAGTCCAACTCACTGCTCAGGGTAGGAGTCTTACACCATCCTAGCCAAATGGTTGTCCAGTCTATTTTTGAAAACCTCCAGTGATAGAGCACCCACAACTCTAAGAGTCAAGCTCTTCCACTGATTAACTGCTTTACCTATCAGAAAATTTATCCGTCTAGATTGTATCTCTCTATAACAAGCTTCCGCCATCACTTCATTTAGATCAGACTTCTGCACTATGCAGAAATAGCAGTCTGCACTTGGATGTAGACATAACTGGAAGAGAAAACAAAAACATGGAAAACTCCAAAATAGACATCCCATGAGTGAAGATACATTGGAGAAAAATCATAGAATCTGCTACTTAGATCCAAAAGTTGTAGAATCAAACTGGTTGGATCCCACTTAGGTCAAGACTGTGTCATCTATTAAAATGGATAAGTTCATATGACATATGAATGTCAAATCCTTAAATGCTCCATTAAGGGTTTGATAAGGAAACACCCTTTTAAGTTGTACAACTTAAAAGGATGTTTCCTTAGAAAACCCTTAATTTCCTTTCAAGGACTTCCTTCTGAAATATTAATATACATGATTATTAGATTCAAATGAGGATATCTCCCAGGTTCCCCTAGCCATCTGAAGTTTTGACTAATCAGGGTCTGCCAGACTGCCTTCCTGTCCCCGGTTTACATAATATCCTTCCCAACTTCATTGTCTTTCCCAGTAACAGGGTAATGTTTTCTGTACGCCTATATTATTAATTGGTTCAGGGAGTTTGAAATATAATGCTGCTTTGTATTTATTTCATTATCACATTAACTCTGCTTTTTAATTATTTTAAATAACATAAAAAGTTCTTCTTGATCAAAGCAAGGATAATTTAATCTGGAATGCTGTATTCCATAGCGGTAAGGATGGCCTACTATTAGACAAAGCGTGAGAACGCCATTAAAATTGGTTCTTCATCAGAACTTGCCTCTGCCTTTTGCAGGAAAACAGAGGCGTATATGTTCTGCAGAGTGACCTCATTTAAACTGCTTCTTTATATGTAATAAGGAAATGAAGGACCATAGTTGTCCTTCTCCAGTGGATAAAATGCCTTTTTCTCTGCATGTATATTTTAAAAACAGATATGTGTTGTGACTCCCCTCCGCCCGGGCCCTCCCGACTCCAGTCAGATTCAGAAGGGGATGAGGAATGGCCTGTTATGCCTTTGGCTCCCGTCTCGGCCCCCTTGCCTGCACAAGAGTCAGAGATAAG
>JAOYMU010000263.1:73654726-73667145 GCA_025802295.1 Psammodynastes pulverulentus
TCATTTTATGTGGCCCGTGAGAGCTGCAAAGTTCCAATTGTCTTTAAATAAATAAAGCAAAACATTTAGGAATTTGGTTAAATTTGTACTGTCTTACAGTTACATGTGGCCCTTTGAAGGCAACCATTTCGCTGATGTGGCCCTCAGTGAAAATGAGTTTGACACCCCTGTTCTACATATACACACCACCTAAGCCACCCTGAACAGTAGCATTTGGTGGCAGCACCAAGGCTGGGCCTGTAGTAGAGGCCCAGAACTTGACCTCAGCTCTAGCATCACCACTGCTCTTCAAAATGGCCGCCTCACATTATTCCCCAAGACATGCAAGTCTTGGGGAATGGCATGACTTCCCCTGCAGCTTAGCACTCCCCAGGATCTGTCACATGCTGCTTACCTTCAGATAATGTTCTCTCTGTTGACAAGCCCTTGTAGCCTACTTGAGGCTGCTCTGGGTTGCACAAGGTCACCCTTGTGCCTCTCCCATGGCCTCTGCAGCTTCCAAAAACCAGACAAAAGGATGCCCCATTCTTGTGCGACTTCCAGAAGCCACAGGAAAGCATGTCTATTTTCACGCGGCCTCCACAGACTCTGAAAATTGTGCGAGAACAATGTCCATGGAGATTCTCAGCCATCGAGGTCATCAGTGTCCCCAAGGTGCTTTTTCATTCCTCACCATCCAGCCAAAGCTGAAGAAGCTTCTTGGATGAGAAGCGAAATGTCTTCAAAGAAAAACCAGAAAGTGCGGTTGCCTCTTGAAAAGGCACCTTTGGGACAGATGTGCAAGAACAAGGCATGCTTTTGAGAATAATTATTGGGTATTGATAAGTGCTGGCTTGTCATCCAAAATGTCATATATAGGTTCGCCATCGCTGCTCTAGAAAGTCTAGATATTCTCTGCCACTGAATTACCACCTCTTCCCCAAAGCACTGAGCTGCTTTTTGGCTAGCAATGTCACAGGCTCTTTGCCTTGCTCTGACCTTTCCTCTTCTGGGCTTGTATTGGGGAAGTGACTGGTTTAGGACCTTCAAATAGCTAAAGGATGGCCTTGTCTGGAGAATCCTCAGAATCTAATCTGGAAGCAAACAGTAAAAAAATGTTTCTGCAAAGTTGTTACAATGAGAAATATCTGCGAGATTGTGAGGCGAGGGGTGGAGCTCTCACCTCATAATCAAGAGGCTGTGAGTTTGATTGTAGTTAGAGGCAGATATTTCTCTCTCTGGGCACAATGAGAATGTATCTGCTGAAAAAAAACCTCTGCATTGGCGACAGGAAGGGCATCCGGCTATTAAACACTCTGCTGGCTCCATTCAGTTGCCCAGACTCCACCCCGCAAGGGATTATGGGGTTGTTAAAAGATAATGATGATGACTGTCTCTCAGTCCAACCCATCTCACAGGATTGTTGTTGTGGGGATAAAGGAACATTAAGTATGTTCACCGCCTTGAGTAAAGTAATAAAGGTGTGATAAAAATCTAATAAATAAAATAAAACGCACTAAAGTTACAATTACAATCTATTGTGAAGTGGAAAATGAATCAGTGATCCTGTGCTGATCTCAATTTAGAAACATACTAGTGTAATTGTTTATATTACTATTTCTTGCAGCACAACCGTGAATTTTCTTGTCAAAGAAATCTCAAAAGTTCACATTCAATTGCTTTCTGTATACCAAAGCTTTGTGATGGTCTCAGGCTATCCATTTCTGCAGCCACTTACGTAGCACAGAGGGAGACCTGTCTTTACACATCATTAAAAGAGAATTATGCCTATCACTTCTTCTGCTTAGCTGACTTATTTTATGGATTGTAAGTTGTGCCAATCAGGCAGGTCTAACAGCTTTTTCCAATTCACTGCCCTCCATATGTGTGAGACTTTCATTTTCACGTTTCCAGCCAGCATGATGCTTGGCTGCTATAGCTGGGAAATTTGTGAAGCTTCAGTTGTGATGGAAGATAAGAAAGGCTGAGATGTATATTACTGTGCAACCATTTTTTAAATAAATGATTATAATTTTAAAAGGCCCATCAAGTTTTATAGCATATGAATATCAGGATTTTAAAAATACTTAGAAATACAGTATTAAAATAAGTAATGCAAAACAATGGTTTTCAAACCTGCTGTGTAACACATTTAAAATATTTCTTTAAAACATATTTCCTTACTATCCATGATAATGGCCCAAATCTCTACCCTAAGCTTTTTTTTAAAAAGAAATTGAAATCTATGGAGGGACTATTGGAGGACAATAAGCACCAGGTTCTGCTAGATTTCCTGTTTTTCCAGATTCCTTTTTGCTCTTCACTGCCTTCCCTGCTTTTTAAAACACACACAATATTTACTATTGAGATAATTTAATTGATTTTGCGAAGTAGGCATGACCTTTGGGGAAATGTATTCAAATTTGTAGGCTCCCAGAGTACTTGATTCAATGTTAATGTTAAAACAGCAGCTTGGGTGATTTGCAAACTTTTAATTAAAAAGCTAGGATGAATGCTATTGTTAGTGTCTCTCTGACCCCAGCGAGCTGTTGTGAAATCCGTGTAACTTTTTATTTCTTCAGCCGGCCTAGCAAAGAGTGTTGTTATCAAGCAACCGCCAACCATTTCCTTTCCGCAATCTGCCATGTTTTGTTACGAGCATACATATTGCATTACACAGCAGGAGCAGGAAAGCCAAAGCTTTGTTCCCAGATGAGTTATTTTACATCAGCATCCTCTAAGCGGGAACAAGCATTACTGTGTACATTGCCTGCAGCAGTACAGAAGTCCTTTTCTTCTCCCAGGATTTGCAGAATCTTTGGAAAAAAACATTGTTTTGATCTAGACCAGGGGTGTCAAACTCAAGGCCCGCGGGCTGGATCTGGCCCGGAGGGTGCTTAGATCTGGCCCAGAGGGTGCTTAGATCTGGCCCGTGGCACTGGCCTGGAAATAGCAAAGAACCAGCCTGCAACCATAGCTACTCCTACTTTCAGCCACTGATTCCAAATACAGGTAGATCTCATTCAGCAACCATAATGGGGACTGGCAATTTGGTCAGTAACCCGAGTAGTTGCTAGGTGATCCACAATTGTGCTTGATTTCCTTCAGCTTTCCTTTACTTGATAGACTTGCAAATGTTGTTAAGTGCAAGGACAGGCTGTCAAGTTACTTTTTTCATAACCATTGTAACTGCAAACAGTTGCTAAACAAGGCAGTCACTATACATGAGGGCCATTTGTAATGCTGGTTGATATTTGGGGATAGGTTCTGATAAATAATGAACATTTATATCAGCTCAGTTTTAACAGCCACTATATGACAAATAGAGGAATGCTATAGACAGGGTAAAGGGGCCAACTGTTACGTGCCAGTGATTTGTAATATAATCTTTGAATAGTGTGCCATAAATTAGAGGATCCAAATGATAAAATAAACATGCTCTAAAATAAAAGTTTTACTCTAGAAACAAAATGGCTTATTTGTATGGTAATAACAATCAGCCTTGTCTCTCTCTTACTTACCTCCAATATTCAGACTACAGGTACATCTCCAGAAAATCTCACAGATCCCAGCCAGGAAAATGGGAAGAAACCAAATAAATCACATCAGTTGAAGAAAATTTTTAAGGAATATGGAGCTGTTGGAGTAACATTCCATATTGGGATTTCTTTGGTATCTCTGGGAATGTTTTATCTGGTTGTATCAAGGTGAGCATTATTATTGTTTTTGTTATTGGTGCATTGGAACTTTGATCACTATACTGTAAATCAGATTTGCATGTTCTCCCTTTATGATCTTCCCACTTTTACAAAGAGAAAATGAGAGGTCTTTTTTTTTTCATTTAAAAACTGTTAAGCTGAATTTATCTTCAGTATACAAGTCATCCTCAGCTTATGACCACAATTCAGCCCGGAATTTCTGTTGTTAAGCAAGACATTTGTTAAGTGAGTTTTGCCCCATCTTATGACATTCCTTGCCACAGTTGTTAAGCGAATTACTGCAGCTGATAAGTTAGTAACCTAGCTGTTAAGTGAATCTGGCTTCCCCATTGACTTTGCTTGTCAGAAGCAAAAGGGGATGACATGACCTTGGGACACAGCAATGGTCATAAATGTGAACCAGTTGCCAAACATCTGAATTTTGATCACATGGCCATGGGGATGCTACAAAAGTTGTAACTGTGAAAAATAGTTTTTCAGTGCTGTTGTAGCTTTGAATGGTCACTAAATGAACTGTTGTAAATCAAGGACTATCAAGCCAGAAGCACCTAATTTGGAGGACTTTTAACCCAAGCCAGTTTTGTCCATCTAGGAATCCCTTTATAGTAGCTCATACCAAAATCATTCAACTTCAGCCTTTGGCAAGGACAACTGAGGTTGGGTAGCTAATAAATTCAAATTAGCAATGATAATAAGGACTGCAAACGCAATACTTATCTCTGCAGCCCTTGCCTTGGTCTGGCAGGTGATTCACAAGGAGCTCTAGAGAGGAGTATTTTTTAATCTCAAACTTTTAAGATGTGCGGACTACAATTCCCAGAATGCCCCAGTTGCTAAGATTGAGAAACACTTTTAACTAGACTGAGTGGCTAGCTCAGCTCTTTGAAATGTGGCACAACCTTACTCCACAGCACCAGTTTTCTTCTCATTTAGGTTATTCCTGAAATGAGGACATCAAATCCTACAATTCAAACACAGATAGAGCAGACTTATTTCTCTTATTTCCCCCAAGTAGGTACATGAAAATTAAGGACGAGGCTTACTCTGGCTTATCTGAAGTCATCTGATCTATGGAATAGGCTTCTCCAGGCCTGAGGGATACACTGAATACTTGTACAGTTTTCTCCCATATCTACAAAGTGTTTCAGATTGCATGAACTTGAACAGGAACACAGCCAAGATTTCCTTTACAACCAACCACAATTGGGACTGGAATTTTTGTTGCTAAGCAAAGTGGCTGTACAGCGAATCATGCCTGATTTTATGATCTATTTTTGCCATGGTTGTTAGGCGAATTACTGCAGTTGTTGAGTGAATCAGAGAGTCATTAAATGAATCCATTGACTTTGCTGGTCGAAGCCAGCCAGGAAGGTCGTAAATGGTGATCCCATGAGCCCAGAATGCTGCAACCTTTGTAAATACATGCCCGGTTGCCAAGTATCCAGATTTTAATTACAGGACCGTGGGTTGCAGTCATAAGTGCAAGTACCACTTGTAAGTACAACTTTCATTGTAAACAATCACTAAACAAATGGTTGTTGAAGAGTACCTGTATAAAGTGCTTTTGTAAAAAAAACAAAAAAAACCCCACCAAAATCATTCACTTTCACACTAGTAATGTGTCTGTTTCTCCCTCTTCTCCCCTTTTAGCGGAGTGGACATGACCACTATTCTTTTCAAGCTGGGATTTGATGAAGCCCTTGTGAGATCCAAGCTAGCCGCTGGAACAAGCACTTTTGTATTGGCCTACGCTATTCACAAACTGTTTGCTCCTGTCCGGATCAGCATCACCGTAGTCTCGGTGCCCTTTCTTGTTCGCTATTTTCGGAAGATAGGATTTTTCAAGCCTCCAGCTCCAAACCCATGAAATGATTCCCTGGAATTAAATGATGCTCCATTGCTTCTTCCTAGGAACATACAATTGCTAATGCACTCTGGCTTGTCTGTTTGCAACCCCCCCTTGCCCCCAATGTCTTTCTTCGAAAGGGCGGGAATGTGCTTTGCCTGAAATCAATAACTACTTCCAAAAGACTGCTATGTTTGCCAGCTATATTGTTTGCTTACTGAGGCCCTGAAGAATTATGAATTGAATACCGCTGATAAACATGTTAGATCACACCACTAGAGCCTGTTATCTGTATGGAGCAGGAAGATCTTTTTAAACAATGGGCTTATTCAGGATGGTCTCACAGTGGAGGATATTGAAGAGCAGGCATAAATGACCAGAAGGCAGGTTCAAGTTAAGGACTAGAAACTCTTCCTGAGAACAATTTGACAACGGAACCAATTTCGGATTTCCTTTTTCTGGGATGCTTTCAAACATATTTTGATTTCTGAACTGAATAAAGCTGTAAACTCTGTAGACTAAAAAATGGTCCTTTCAGTTCTGGTTCTAAGCCTTCCACATGCTCTGCAAATTCCTCTTTTAAATAAGCTGACTTTTTACATTCGCCATTGAGCAAATGCTGCATATGTTAAATGAACCCAATGTTTTGTGGGTTTTTCCTCCCTAGAAACTGGAAATGCTATTTTTCAGAAAAAACATAGTAAACCAGTTACATAACTGCAAGATGCTGCAAACAGCAATAAAAATGTGGCCCAGTTGCCGAGTGCCGAAAGCTTACTTATGTGACTGCAGAGGGTAGGGCATATCATAACTTTGAATCTGAGTCTTAAATCCCTTTTTCGGGGTTTGTAGTGATTTCACTCAGTAAGTGACCAGTTGTAAGTCAAAGAGTACCTGTTGCCCATAATAGTTTACAGGCATGGGGGGGAGGGGGGGGTTGTTTCCAAACAGTGAAAGGGTTGAGTAATTTAATGACAGTGGATAATAGTATTAGCATACATAATAGGGCAGGCAGGTGGCCAACTTGAGAACATAGGAAAGGGCAGTTAGAAGCTAGAATTCACCATTGTTCTTGAGTTTAGTATGCTTTGATGTGGAATGTTTGTTGGGTTCTTTAAATGGTATGGTGCCTATTTATATATTTCCTACTGTAAAATGGCTGCTCTTGATTTGAAATCATTATAGTCAGAAGCTTCCAGAAGCTACCAATACCACATATTCCCACATCTCCCTGCTTAATAACCCACACAGTCCTGGGGTTACATTAACAGGGCGTGCTGGGATTGCCATCACAAAACAATGCTGTCATACAAAAGTACACTTTATGATTGCATTAGTTAGCTTCGCCAATCCTGGTGCCAATTTTCATCATAACCCCAGAATAACTTTGAGAATTGCCTGGAACCACTGCATGCCAAAAGAGGGCTTGTATTTTCAGGATCAAACATCATTCTGTTTATCTGAACTGCAACAGGTAGCTTGAAGTAAAATGTATACATTTGGATAAATGTAAATTCTAAAAATGAAGTACCATTAGATGCAAATAAAAGTGCTGCAGAACCATTGTGATTTTGTAATGAAGTTTTACTAGTGCTTAAACAAATACATTATTTAAAAATTGATGATCAAAAGTAGTTTATGCAGTTTTTCTTGTAAGAACATACATTGAACAATTGCTCACTATCAAGGATATCCTAGAAAGCAGGATATCTCTGACCACTGAATAAAGCAAGTTAGGTATCCAAAAACAAGATGTCTGAAAACACTGGGTTATTGTTTATAAAGTCTTTAGACTTCAAAGAATTTCCTAACCGAAGACAGGACAATGACTGCACAAGTAGCTCATATTTACAGAAGCAGACACCATCCATGTCACATCACTGCACAGGTTAACCTTAGGGTGTTATTGCACCGTTCCACCAACATGTGGCTATCAAGCAGCAAGGAGGATCAACAGAATAGGAGCTATGTATGAGAAAAGTTCTGAACGAGATGTGCCTCAGCAGCTTTGAATCACATGCACAAAGAGTTCAAGTATGTGTTCCAGATATTCACAACCTGCTTTGAATGGAACTACAAGCATTGCAGCACGCCTGTGAAACGGCAGCTCAGACTTCATCGTGTTCATAGCGGTTCGTTGTGCAGGAAACTTTGATTTCTTTTCGAGACCAATTCTATGCTTCCTATATCAGCTGCCTTACAATTGTTGCCATCCCTGCTACTTGGGAAATGCAGTCAGCAATGCTTATTATGCTATGACTGAGGTGTATGAGCAACAGTGGTTTCCGCCATGCTATGCTTGGGAGATTTAGTAGAGTTTGATGTAACCCATGGATGTTTAAGTACACCTTCCAGTAGTAACCTCTGCTTTGGGTCATGCTTCAAGAGCTTTGAAATCAGATCCCGTGCTCCCTCTGTTACAAAAGGAGGAAATCTGTACTCCACCTTTAAACCAAAGAAAATTACAGTTACACACAAAGCACTGCAGTCACTTCTTCCCATTTTAGAGTCCAGGTAGAAAATAACATTTAGTTTGGCAGTAGCACATCAATATAAGACACCATCCCAAAAATAGTTACTAGTGAAGGAACTGAACCTGAATTTGCCAGCTGTCAAAAAGGTACTAATATGCTTGGTAAGTAAAAAAAAATTCTAATCCCTGAATAACATCAGGGAATGGTTAAGGCAGTTTTAGGCTTCTCAAAATCTCAAAGGTTACTCTATATATAGAGTGAGTCATGGATTACAAGAAAACAAAAATATAGGCTACATCAAGCCAACTTACCCTTGAAATGGCTCTATATGTATCCTGATACGTTTCTGCTTCAAAAGGAGGTTTTCCTACTAAAAATTCGTAACACAAGACACCAAGACTCCACAAATCCACAGTTTCATCATGTGTCCTCCCTTCAATCATTTCAGGTGGTAAGTAATCAAGGGTGCCGCATAGTGTTGACCTCCTAGGATAGCAAAGTATAGAGCAGTCAGCAAACCGTGTTATCTAAAACCCACAATAGATGCTATAAATACTAATAATTAATAAGCTACTCTGCTTATTAACACGTTTTAAGACATTTTATTTATGAATGTTACCTAATCCTAAATCTTTTTGCTATCTCTATTCTAATACTTGATATTTTTGGATGTCACAAGCATTCTTTTCTCAAACTCAGATTCAAAGTTGCTTTGTAGAACATGAAGCCCTTCACTGCTCACACTTCTCTACATATCATCCTGCCTTCCTTTTTATTGGATCTCATTACTCATCTACCGTCTTCTTGGATTATCAGTATTATCTTGTTTATTGCATTCATAACTATCTTGCTGTTGATTTATCGTTCATAACTAGCTAGGTTTGTTGGTATGATATTTTGGGTTGAATTCTGAGTTAAAGTGTTCCACTTTCTTATATATATTCAATTATTACATGATTTTCTTTAGATGGTTATATTTCATCTAAATATCAGGTGACCCAGAGACACTCAACATTTCAAAAATATACATTCTGAGATGCTCCACACAGTAACAAGTCTGAAATTCTAAAGCCACTGAATAGTGCTTCAATTGCAAAAGGAACAGAATGGCATAGGAATGGAGATTATATTTTCTAAGGTTTTTTTTACCCCTTTATTATTTTGATAAATAACTCAAGGCAGTGAACGTTCATACTCATTCTTCCCATTCTTCCCACAACCACCACCTTGTAAGTTTGGCTGAAAATAAAAGTGACCCAAAATCACCCTGCTAGTTTTCATGCCTAAGGCAGGAATACAACTCGGTTTCCTGATTTCTAGTCTGATGCCTTAACCACTACACGAAACTAACGCTTGCCAATTTACTTTGGTATTCACCTGGAAAACATGATTGCCAGCATTGTAGTATGAACCCTACTTTAAACAGATTTTCAGTTAAGAGTTCTATCCTCAACTGAAAGAATCGGAAAAAAATAGCTATTCTTGTAACTACTTCTAGAAAAATACATTGTATATTCAAATAATTCTAAGGCAATTCTACCCTCAAACTTGAGTATTAAAGAGTCCCCTACCTAGAAGATGGGGCATGCACAGACCATCCAAAGTCAGCAATCTTGAGCTCTCCATTTGATCCCAGCAACAAGTTTTCAGGTTTGATGTCCCTATGAATTACTTTTTTTGAATGGCAATATAACAAGGCATCTGCGAGTTCAGTCATATACTGTAGAAGAAACCAACAATTGCAAATAAGGCTTAACAATTTCAATTAATGCAATTGAAGCCAATATGGCCAATGAGCATTTATTCTTATACGACTATAGCCACAATGATAAAAAGACAATGATAAAAATAACTACCAAAAAGAAACAGAAAAACTACTGCATTATTGGGCTAAACAGCAAGTCTCTATTATGTAAGTTTCCCTTAATGGTTATGGATCTCACCATCCTCTTAGTAATCAGATATCTGAAATGTCACTGTGTTAGTTTAATTACAGACGTTTGCTTTAATGCAAAGGAAACCTGTTCCAAAAATTACTGTGGTTTCTCATGTTGGCCTTCATCACATAAAATGTTTGTAATTTTGTCCCAAAAGATTAAAAATAAATTAATGTAGTTATTTTGTACTTTTCTGGCAAGCAGGCACATTAAACAAAATTTGACGAGACCATAGAAGGTACATTGAAGACCTCTCCAATACTGATTGTTCTATCATTGACTAGGATGCATGTACGTCTGGAATGCACTTCTGGAATCTTTGACAGACAAGCAGTTTCTGAAAGTGTAATATCTCTTCTCCCCTAAACTACTGAAAATGGGTCAACAGTCCTTCTCAAGTTGGCATTATTCCACTCCCCCACTCATTGCCACTTTCATATGATGAACAGCCCATTAACTCAAGTTCTTTGTAGACGTGCTGCCTTGCTTTTTTTCACCTTTTGCTAATTTTTAAGAGACTTTCAAAAAACGCCAAATCTCTAAAACTCTATTTCCATTTTCATTGTTCCAAAGCCTAAAGAGCATTTTAAAAACAAATACATTTTTAGAAACCCTATCCCTAAGAAAAAATCCCTAACCATGCCATAAAGGACAAGAAAAACAATAATCCCTTTGCATATATACAAATCAGATGACCAATGGAAAAAATTGCAACAGAATTATACGGTAGTATTTCCATCATTACATGAAAATAATGAGGTTTACCTTGAAATTAGCTACAAGATTGACAATTACTTGGAAATGCACAGAAGACAAATAAATCAAGAATGAGCATGAAAAGTTGCCCAGATATCAAAGTCAGGAAAAAAAAAATACAAAATGGCACAAAAATCTCGAAACAACCGCCATTGGCACTTTGACTTCTGAACCAAAACACTTACAGGGTACCAAATCGATTCACCATAATTTAAATACAATGAATAGCCATTTTGTTTTGAACTTCCATTCTCTTCTATGAAAGCTGAGCACCTTTAAATAAGTTATATTTTCCCTGTTAATTTCAGAAGTTTTAAACAAAACAGACACACATTCTGTTGAGAGAGTAGTTCCCCGAGGATGGGCTCCAGCATGAGTCCGAAAGCTTGGAAAAATAAATCCCGGTCCCAGTGACAGATTCAGATTGGATCCTGCAACATTATCCTGAGAAATATGTATTTCCCTTCATTTGCAAAACAGCTTCAAGTGAAATTCTCCCACTTGGCCTTTTAGTAGTGATCTGCTTCAGAGGGAGAAGCTATGAACTTTTCTACCTACTTGAACATTTCAAAATGACTATTTTTAAAAAAACCTCTCTCTTAAACCAAAGCTATTCAGTATTCTCAGATTCAAATTGCTAGAGGAATAACCTTAGTAGAACACCAATTTCCAAAGAGGGGTTGGGGGAGGGAGAAATAGCTTTAATATTTCATACAAAAAGCATGCATTGCCATTTGCAAACCGTACAGTGGCTGTTCGTTGCTCATCAAACTTTGTAAGCTTCTGAAGTTCTTTGTAGATTTCTCCACGAGGTGCATGTTCCAAAATTAAGTACACTCTTGTTGCATCCTGGAAGTAACCATACAGCCGGAGAATATTGGGATGCCTACAAAAGAGACATGGATTTTTAAACAAGACCATTGCTATTAATAAGCTAAACACATGTATAACACCCTCCTTGTTATATACAAGTGATGAGCAATATTGAGAGATTGAAGCCAAGCTGTTCAATGTTACCAAAAAAAGTTGGGTCAAGTTTTTTTAGCTATTTGAAAAGATTTTGACAAGACTAGAAACCTCTGGAAAGTTTCTGCAATACTAGCTATTCTCATCACCTTCTCCATTGGCCAGAAATGGCCACTTTTCAGGGTAATTTAGAGCCTTTGAGATGGTCTGTGAATGAGAGCAGTTGGCCTCCTAAAGGCCTTTACTTTTTATTCCTACCTTCAAAACCTGATAAATGTATCAAAGACCTCCCTCCAAAGCCATCTCTGTGTGGGTAAGAGAAAGCAGAAATTAGAATCCCTTCCCAGGAGTCTCCCTCTCTCACTTTTACCTTTTATTCTGAACAATAATTGTATTACTGACAGTTTACTCTTTTACTATCCTATGTTCGCAGTATAAGCCTTGTTTGCTGTATATGGCCTCCAGACTATTCCTCTGTATTTTTATTCCTTACCTGCGGGGTTTCTTTCCGGGCTTGGCCGGGGCTTGAGACCGCATTATCGTGGGCGAACTCGGGTAAAGAATACGCAAGACACCAAAGTATTCTTTATGGCGGTGAACCCCTCTCAGTGAGAAGACTCGTGATGAGAACGCACGGAGTAGCGCGGCTCACCCCATTTATTGACTATGCTGAGAGAACACCACTTGTCATTGGCTCATTTGAGTATAGCGCGGTTATAGTTATACGTTGACCTTTTCCCTG
>JAOYMU010000263.1:73668666-73680880 GCA_025802295.1 Psammodynastes pulverulentus
CATCATCCGGAATGTCAGCCAAACTTCTCATTCTGCATACCTCCCGATTCCAGACAGCAAGGAGGAGTTGCCCCCCCTCCACATGCACGCTAATGCCTCCAGCGAAGCTGGGGGGGCCCCGACCGCCGCCAGGTGGGGGGGCTTCCAGCAAGCCGCTCTTAACGGCAGAAATCCCCTCCAGAAATCTCTGTGCTTCCAAAGAAGCCCATTAACGATACAAAAGACAGACGAAACTAGATTCCATCTGTGCTCCCTGAAAGTGGAAGTGACGTCCATTTTTTCACTTTTTCAATCCATTCTTCCATTGACACTTCTTTCCATTTTTGTGCATATTAAATTCTTACAGTCAACATATATAAAGCTCCATTTTTCCCAGCTATTTATTCAATAGTCCTAAAAACAAATTATGATGTATATTTATTTTAAGAATCTATTGAATTAAAACATAAATCTGGCCCTGAAACTTTTTTGCTCCAAGTCTACCACATATGATTATTCTTTACAATAACATTTCCAAAAAACATTTGAAACACCCTGTATACATCTTTGATAATTTATCAGGCATTACATACATTTTATACATTTTTTTTAAGGTTGCAATTCAATGTAACTTTCAATCCTTTAGTCCAGCAGTCCTGAACCTTTCTGGCTTTGCAGCCTAGCAGTGGTGGTGGTGATGGTGGCAGTGGGTGGGGGAGGGGATGATTTAGCGCAAGCAGCACATGCGTGCATATGCGCATATCTCCATTTCCACAAGTGGAGTGGTATGGCCCGGGGGTTAGGGACTCCTGCTTTAGTTCACATGTTTTCCCACTGCTCAAGCATTGTATTATAATCAAAGGTTTTTGCCCATTGAATGCAATATTAACATATTCACTTTCTAGATTCAGGTTCAACAACATTTTATAAATTCTGGGTGGATCAGACAGATCAGAGCAGAACTTTTGAATTGGGGTTGCTAAGTCACTTGGTGGAAATTGTCAGAACCAGAGGCAAACCACATTGTGCTTGAGTGTTGTGAGTGCTCTCTTTTATTCCTTTCGTCTTCCTTCATTTTGTGTTGCAGGCAGTGGTGGGATTCAACAGGTTCGCACCTATTCGTGGGAACTGGTTGTTAACTTTCTAAGCAGTTCAGAGAATGTTGTTGGAAGAAACCTCCTTTTGTTTTTTTTCCACTTTACAGGACTAATTCTGTAAGGAAGGCAGGAAGGAAACATTCTCCGGAATGACGATTGGAGGATCCAAGAGAGAGTGTTGACAGTTGTCTTCTGCCCAGAGACCAAGTCACCAGATTAATTGACCATGCCTTCCTTAATTGCCGTCAGGCTTCGGGCTTCAGTTTTTGACTCGGTCTTGCCCGATAGAGACCAATTTAGCTGTCATCCTCTCTTGGAATCTTCAATCGGTCATTCTGGGAGATACGGACAGAAAGCGGCTTGCCACACGCTGTTAGCCTTCCTGGTCCACCCAGGTGGCCACTTTCACAGCGATTTATGTGCTGGCCTTCCTCGGTCCACTGGCATGGCTGCCACGACCCAGAGCCTTCCTGTCATTGGAGGCTTCGGTGTTGAGAGGTTTTTCCCGAGCCAATCTAGTCGATGAGTGGCTGAAGAAGGAGGAGCGGCTTAGCCTCACCACTATTGCCGCTGCCGCATACGGCTTTGAGCCTAGCAGGAAGGTTGCGCTTGGGCCGATCAGATTCGGCTTCGTTTTGCCGTCGCTGCCACTTCAAACTTCTTTGAAAATAGCAGCAAACCAAGCTGGACCAGCATTGGTCTGGCACTTCGCCGCTGAGCCCAGTGAGTGGGCTAGCCTTCAGAGCTCCAGACAGCCGCCTCTGGGCAGCGCCGCTTGCAGCTAAAATAGCTCGGCTCTGCTTACAGGCTACATTTGAAGGAACCATGAGTCTTTCTCTAGCGCAGACCTTAGACAGAAAGTACCTTTTCTCTGCAAGCCGTTAACAGTGAGAAAATTGCGGATGCTAGTCTCTTGGTTACATTAGAGACTAGCGTTTTAGCTGTCAGCTTGCTGTCAGAAGCAAAAGGTGCCAAATCACACACAGCTCTAAAGGCGGCTAGAAAGATCAAGGTGAAAGCCCGAAGTTCTAAGGCGTCCTCTAAGGCAGAGGACAAGGATACCAAGAAGCGCTACAGAACAAGTGGAAAAGGAGTCCCTGGGCAAACAGGGACCTAAATGGCACTTTCACTCTGTGCCACAATCAACTGAGGAGTTTAGCCTTCCCTTGCTGTCAACCACTGATACAGCTTGGTCACCAGAGAGCGCTGTAGAACAGGCTCAGTTATCCCCTGAAGTGAGTGGCTCGGCTTTTATTATTTTATTATTTGGGGAGACACTACCAATATAGGGCGCTGCCCTTCAGACTGCCAAGGACCTTTATCAAGTTGATGTCGGTGTTGGCTGCACATCTACAGGCCATCCTGGTCCAGGTACAGTGCTACCTCGATGATCTCCTAATCTAATCCTCCTCTCCCAGCTGGGCACAGGAGGACTTACGACTTACCATCCAGCTCCTGCAGGAGCATGGGTTTTCAGTGAACCTTCAAAAGAGTCATCTGCAGCCATCAACCCAAATAAAACATCTTGGGGCCGTCATCGACACTGCACTGGGCAAGGTGTTCCTTTCCCAAGACCGACAGGACAGCATCGATTCCATGGTGAGAGCCATTCAGAGGGATCGGACAGTCTCCCTGGCTCACCTGTCTCAGTTACTGGGAAAGATAGTGTCCTGCATAGTAATTGTGCCCTGGGCACGGCTGCACGCCCAGCCACTGCAGTGGTTTCTGTTGCCCTTTCAACAGCAGGGCAGCAGCAATTCCAACTAGATGGTACAAATTCCCACAGAGGTCATCCAATCCCTTCTGTGGTGGTCATCCCTGGCCATGACCAGGGAGAGCCTATTCAAGGAGCCAGCTGTTTGATTCTTACATCAGATGCAAGCCTGTACAGATGGGGGGCCCACCTCCAAAATCAGATGGCACAGGGTCATTGGTCCCGAGTGGATCTGGCTCACAACATCAACTGTCTGGAGCTCAGGATGGTTCATCTAGCCCTTCTTCCCTTGGTCCCAGGACGGCACATCTTGATTATAAAGACAATGTGGCCAAAAAGGCCCAGATAAATCGACAAGGGGGCACTTACTCCAAAGGCCTCTTTCGCGAAGCTCAACAGCTGGGGTACTGGGCAGAGGCGAATCTGGTCTCAATTCAGGCAGAGCATATCTCCAGCATGTCCAACATCAGACCGGACTGGCTCAGCCGGACTACCATAGACCACTATGAATGGTGCCTCAACCCGGATCTTTTCCGCGAAATAACCCAGATGTTTGGCCTTTCATTCGTAGATCTTTTTGCCACGCCAGAGAACATGCAGTTGCCGAGATATTTCACCAGGTTTACGACTCTGGGGGTGGAAGGGGTCGATGCACTCCACTCCCCATGGTCACCAGGTCTGTTGTATGCCTTTCGTCCTCTTCCCCTTATCCCGGGAGTGCTCAGGAAGGTATTGGCTAGCGAGCAGAAATTCTACTATTAGCGCCCCACTGGCCCAGGCACCCCTGGTTCACGGACCTGGTCGAACTGTCAGTGACCCGCCCTTGGCGTCTACCATCCAACAAGATATCTCTCAGTCAGCGGGCTCTTCTCCACCCAGAGCCCCAATGGTTTCAGCAATCCTGAACAGAAGCCATTGTTCTGCGAAAGTTATCCAAACCATTGAGGCCGCCAGGCGACCCTCGACTTCCAGGATTTATGACTCCATGTGGCAGACCTTTGGTAGTTAGTGTACAGACAAGGGGTTAAACCCGATTTCTACTACTATTCTGCAGATATTAGAATTTCTGCAAGCAGGGTTGAACCGAGGCTTATCTGCTAACACCCTAAGCAGACAGGTGGCGGCGTTGGCTACAGTATGGGGGTTCTGGAAACTAAGATCCCTATCCTTACACCCATTGGTTCATAGTTTCTTGAAAGGGGACACTAATCTCAGACCGCCCACAGTCCATAAATACCCAGCCTGGGATTTACCTAGGGTCCTTCAAGCTCTCACTGCTCCTCTCTTTGAGCCACTTCGTTCCACGTCACTCTGATTACTATCCTTCAAAATAGCATTCTTGGTAGCAGTGATGTCAGCCAGAAGGATATTGGAACTTGCAGCCCTTTTGCTACGAAAGGACCTTTGTCTATTCCACTTCAACAGGTTGGTACTTAGGTTGGATCCAGCCTTTATCCCGAAGGTTAACTCCCTCTTCCATCGAGTCCAGGAAGTTATCTTGCCAGATTTTTGCCCGGCACTATCCCATCCCCAGAAAAGAGAGTGGCACTTCCTCGACGTCCGACGGGTCCTCTGAATCTATATTAAATGGACGGCTAGGTTTCAGAGGTCAGACGCCCTCTTTGTTTCTTACCTGCCAGCATTCATGGGTAATAAAGTGTCCCCCTCTACAGTGGGATGATGGATTAAGGCATGCATCACTAAGGCATATGAAAGCCAGGCCTTACCAGTCCCCTGCCATTTGACACACACTCTACTCATAGTGCAGCCACTTCAGTGAGGTCTGCAGGATGCGACTTGGGTTTCCCCCACACCATTCATCAGGCACTATCAACTGGACACCTTCACATCCACGAACACTGCCTTTGGCAGGAGGGTGCTCCAACAGATGCTGGGGGATTAGAGATCCAGGACCAGTCATCTGCCCCCCCCCCAGAGGACTGCCAGCTTGGGTATGTCCCTCTCTCTTGGACCGTCCAATCGTCATTCCGGAGAAGGAACGTTGTACTTACCTGAACGTTCTTTCTCGGATAGGACGATTGGAGGATCCAATACCTCCCAATGATGAGCTGGTCAAGGGGGTTAGGGGGTTTCTTCCCTTAATGTAATTTGTTCACTAGCGGACTGCGTCTCGTCAAAAACTCAAAGCCCGACGGCAGTTAAGGAAGGCAGAGTCAATTAATCTGGTGACTCGGTCTCTGGGCAGAAGACAACTGTCAACCTCCTCTCTTGGATCCTCCAATTGTCCTATCCGAGAACGAACGTTCAGATAAGTACAACGTTCCTTTTGGTGTTGTTTCTAGCCTAATCTTTATTGCCCTGCTTACAGAAACTGCCTTCTCAGTTAACAGCTTATAACAGCTAAAGGTTTTTGGCAGTACGCCCAGACTTACTGTCGCCTGAGCTCCACCCAGTCACATACCTACTCATTTGGTCATCAGGGCAGAGAACCAATTGTTAAATCATTTGAATCCCACCACCGGTTGCAGGCTAGGTTCATTTGCACTTATCAAATTAAACAAACAAAAACTGAAGTGTTAAAGTATACCACACTTTGAAATAAATCATGCTAGCTGGAAAATTCTACACATCTTAAATTTTGCCAGGACTGAGAAACACTGCATTTGGCATTATAGAAAACTGCAGTCGACACTGAACCTTGACAGTCTGAAAGTTATTGTCCTTCCAGAAGGCATTGAATAACACGGTCTCAATTGCAGTCAGAACTCTCCAGAAAAGATCACTTTGATCCTACTTGTGACACCAAAACTGTCATGGACTTTTCCCCAAATAAAAGAGCACAACACTGAGGAGAAATGGCGAAATGATCACTAGGCACTACTTTGCAAGAAACAGAGTCTGAATAATAGAAAAGCAGAGATCTCTATATATTTTGGGACTGAGTGGCAGGAAATCTAAAGGAATTGATTCATGGACACATTTTAAGCAAGTGAGGTAAATGTTTAACGAAAGGAAAATGTATTTGTAAAGTTAAGCTACTAAGAATTCCATAGTTACAGAGGATGGAATGTTGAGACAATCAAGTGGGCACACTTGCTTAGGATGGAATATCTGTGGTTTTTCACCTCTTGCTTTCTAGATGATAGGATTAAAGGCTATTTTGGTAGCAGAAACTCTCAGATCTCTTGGCAACTTTTACTATGATTGAAAATATTCTTTTGCTCCCTCCCCTCTGGCACAATTAAGCTTTGTGGGTACTGCTTTACAGGATCCTGTTCTTGTCATTAAGCTATGTCCAGAAGTTGATACTGAAGAACTGCTTAATATCTAGATATTATTCAGTGATGTCCCATAAGATTCTTTCTTATCCCCTCATTCCATTCAACTTTGACATGAAACTGCTAAGGAAGATTATCCAGAACTTTGTCATGTGGTATCATCAGTATATTGATGATACTGGCTTACTATGCAGTTTAAAGAAAGGAATTGGTATCCTTGAATTTTGCTTAAATTAGATAATGGGCTTAGTGAAAGAGAAAGCCAAAGTTAAATCCATACAACATAGCGGTGCTATTGGTAAATAAAAAGCTAAATCTTAGAGATTAAGATTAAGCTTAATTTTGTACGGTTTCATATCCCCTGAAAAAGGGGCTTTGTAGACTGGAAATATTCCTTAACCTTAATTGTTGCTAGTGGCATTTAACCAAGGAATATTTTTACACCATCAAGTACACAAGTTGTATCCTTTCCTGAGTTAGTTAATATGCAACAATTATATCTCAACTACTGCAACACTAATTGCAACATTCTGTTTGTGAGCTTCTTTTGAAAAGTTGCAGTTGGCTCAAATTGTCCAATCAGGTTGCTAAGGTACACTAGCTGACAGGACACAAACTAGCTGACAGGACACAAATCCAAATTTAGCCATCCTTTAGAGATATGCAATCTTAGTTTCATCGGTTGTTATTTACCATACTTTTTGTAGTATAAGTATAAGTACCCCCAAAAGTGGGTGAAAATTTGGGTACATCTTATACACCGAATGTTGCAGAAGCCCCGTCCACCAGCAATTTGCCTCCTTCCAGCAAACAGCAAAAAGCCTGTTTCAGCTTCAGCACAGCTTAATTAACACAAGCAGCTAATGGTCCTTTGGATCGGGCTTCGAACATCAGTGTTTCAGAGTGCAGGGATTGCCAATAGGCTATAGCAATCCCTGCAGCCTGAAACAGCCAAACCACGTGCTAATTAGGCTGTGCTGGGAAAGTGAAACTGAAAGAGTCTGTTTCTGCTTGCTGCAAGGAGGCAAATTGCTGGGAGGCAGAAGCCGAGGTAAGATTTTTTTTTCTTGTTTTCCTCCCCAAAACTAAGGTGCTCCAGTGTGTTTTATAGTCCAAAAATATGGTACTTAGAATTAAGGGTTTCTTGCTAGCCCACCAGTCATATTTAAGATATTCCATCTGCTCTAAATATATGAAGTACTCTATATTTAGAAGATAGCATCCCTGCATTAAATCATCTATGTGTATCCAACGGCTACCATTGGATGAGAAAGAATTGACAGGATTTTATTACATGAAGATGTACTTGAGATGTCTTACTTTTTTTTTTTAGTATTTATGTCGGTTATGGATAAGGGTTGTAACATTTTCTGCCTCTAAACATGCTCACAGCCAAAATTTTGTGACACTCAGCACCTACTGGAGGAATATTGATTCTCTAATAAGTAATCCAAGAAGTCATCTCTAATTTTCCATTCACCACTTATGCAAAGATCTTACAGGGATTCAGTTTTCACAATCCATGCAGTTTGAAGAATCTTTTAACTAATGATTTTGCAGACAAATACATGTCCACATTTAAAAATGAATCAATATTGCAACATGAGTAGATACATTACTGAGATAGCACTATTTACTATATTCATATTTCTGTATTCACAAATGTTTAGTAAAGAGAACAAACTTGTTTTAAGACTAAACATTGGTTAAACATTTAAATACAGGTGATCCTCAAGTTACGACCACAATTGAGTCGAATGTTTATGTTGCAAAGTGAGAAATTTGTTAAGTGAGTTTTGCTCCATTTTACGACCTTTCCTGCCACAGTGAATCACTGCAGTTGTTAAATTAGTAACACAGTTAAGGGAATCTGGCTTCCCCATTGCAAAAGGTGATCATATGTCCCTAGGACACTGCAAACCGTCATAAATCTGAGTCAGCTGTCAAGCATCCGAATGTAAATCACATGATCATGGAATGCTGCAACAGTCATAAGTCTGAAAAACGGTCACAAGCCACTTTTTTCAGTGATGTTGTAACATCAAACGGTCACTAAGTGAACTGTTGTAAGTCGAGGACTACCTGTATTGTGTTTGTTAAGTGAATCACATGGTCATCAAGCAACTACAACTTTCCCCATTGACTTTGTTGGGAGCCAGCTGGAAAGGTTGCAAATGTTGATCAGGTGATCCCTGGATAGGGCAGGGATCATTGCAAACATTGTAAATACATGCTGCTCCCCACATTTTGAATACATGACTGCAGAGGCCCTGCAACTGTTTTAAGTGTGAGGACCAGACATTTTTCACCAATGCTGTAACTTGAAAAGGTCACTAAGCAAAATCATAAATTGAGGACTACCTGTACCAACCCACATTAACCAGTCAAATTTTTGCAGATGATTTTCATTTGAATGCATACAGCAATTCACTATATTTTCCAATACTGTTTTAAAGATTCTCTCTTTTTGCTCTTTATCGTATATAGTCAGTCCTCAATTTAGGACAATTGGGACTGGAATTTTCATTGCTAATTGTGATATAGTTGTAAAACACAATCTCACTGCCTAGCAAAGCGAATCCTTGAAGACCCAGTTGCTGTCATTAAATAAGCGCCACAGTCTTTAGGTGAGGCAACTTCCTGCCAGCTTTCTTGAACCAGTCATTGGGAAAGCCAGCAGGAAGTTACACATCCCAGGTTGACTGGCAGGCAGGTGGCTGCTGTCAGGTAATAAAGAGAGTGGGGAAGTCAAAGGGGATACAAGGTGTCTAGAGGCACCGTGCAGCTCAGGAAGGGTGTGAGTAGCCAGTATGGCACAAGTGTAGAAGAGTTGGGGGACTGCATGGGCAGAGCCTTATCCCAGTGAGTTGTGACCTTCCATGCCAGCTTACCCATTGGTTTTCTAAGGAAGCCACCAGGAAAGGTTCCAAAGGAGATCCTATGATTATAGAGTGCTTGGAAACCAGTTGTAAATTGAAATATGTCACCAAGTGCTGAATAACTGAAATAGTAATACTTACCGGATGCAGAAGGCTGTTGAGAGATTATACCAGGTTTATTTGGACCAGAGTTCCTAGATGTTGGTTGAACTGCAGATGTTGGTCGCTGCTGACTTGTGTAGTTGGAACGTTTTGGATGGGCAACAGGAGGTTTCTGTGCCTGAGACTGAATAGGCACTCTCTGGGGTACATTTGAAGCAGAAAGAACACGCTGTGATTGAATTCCAGTCCTCAGTGCCCGATTCTGAGTCATAGGAATCCGCTTTGGACCATCTACCTGATTTTTAAATAAATAAATAAATACACAGCTTTGAACAATTTTAGGCACCTAAGGAAAAACAGAAGTTGCAAAATTTCTTAGGATTCAATTTACTCCAAAACACTGGTTTTGCCCTATAATTTTGGAAGTTCTTAGTTTAAGATAGGAAAAGTTTACTACAAGTAGTCCTCAACTCACAGGGCAGTAGCTCTGTTGAATTTGACTGTATAGTGCAATATTAATGCAATATCAGGGGGTTTCAATTCAATGTATAGAATGTGAAGCATGTGTGTTTGTGTTTGTATTTTATTTTATATTCATGTACACTGAAGAAAGGTATTTAATTTGGTTGTACGAGGTACAATGACAATAAAGTGAACTAACCTAAAGTGACAGAAGTGCAGAATAGTCACCCCCAAAATTGCAAGGCTTTTAGATGGTTTATATTCCAAAAACTGTAGCTGTTGAGACAGAATCCTGTCTTCTTCCAGAATCTATGGGTTAAGGCTTTTGCATTCCCTGACAGCCAGATAATTAACTTACAGGTAACTTTTAAAAAAAAAAATCTCCAAACAAATACAAAGAAAAACATGAGGACAAATAGTGCTTCAACTGCTTGGCTTAATAATGTAGATTGCTCTTGTTTAATAATGGTTGCATTTACATAAGCCCCATGGAGGCTTTGAAGTGAGTGGAGGGGAGGGGATGAGCTGACACTTTTGCTGAAATCACTTTTGTTTGACTGGAGACAGTTTTCTGCTGGACTGGTTTAACAAGGTAACAGTCCATTGGCTCCCAAAGATGCCAGCCAAGTTGAACAAAGGAGTAAAAAAATCCACACACACACTCCCATTCCCGAATCCTTCTGTCTTGCCTGCGCACTTCTAGACAGACCAACATCTACATTCATGGTAAATGCAAGGAAAACTACTTCAAAAAAGGCTCTTTCTCCTTACCTGATTTGCAACACCAGCAAAGAATTTTAGAGCCTTTATTTCTAACAAAACGTCTCTGAATAACAAAGGACGAGTCTTTCACCTGGCCAAGCCAAACCACCACCCACCTTTTGAAGTCATTACTCAAGGTTTCTTTTAATAAGTATTTGGTAGATTAGATGGGAAATTGGGAGACTCCATTCTGTTTGGCTGAATCCCAATCTTTTTTAGACATAGTTTATTTGTATAATTTGCAAAGGCCATTTGGCAAAGAGTAAAAAGATACTGATCCATTATTAGTGTTGTGGCTCCTTTATTGAGGTTTGTTTTCCAAACCTTCTCTGTTAGAATGCTTTTATTTGCGTTTTGCATAAATCCTATGATTTGATCCCCTTTAGGAACTTGGGAGTTTTCTTCCCTGTTTACAGCTGATTTCATTATGTTGCAATTTTCCTGGTTCCTTGTCATTTCTCTTGAAAAACATCAACCCCTTTAAAGAAACACAGGTGTGTGTTTGCCTTTTCTCTGTATAAAATAAAGGCATAAACAAGGAATCGAACTACTAATTGGAGGAAAAGATGAACACTTGTCTTCTCCATAGGAAAGAGGGATAAAAATAAAACACCTTAAAAATAAAATTAATTTTGGTTGAAATCCTTTGCATGTTGTGCTAGAATGTTAAATAATGAGGAAGGAGTTTTCTGTTGTGGAGCAGAGATGAATAGGGCTCAAATGTTTCATTGTAATTCCATTATGAATTATCAGGGATTAATTTAGGGTAATGCAAGTAGCATTAGATTGTGTACTTCCTTAGGGCTGCTACTGTCTTCTCTGGGACTTGTTCCAGTGTCTGTCAAAACAGCCTGATGAACTAAAACCAACTTTTTCCTATACTGTTAGGTCAAATGAGATGGAAATCCTTCTAGACCAGCAGAGCTATTAGTTAAGCCATTGGACTCAGCTTGGACAGGTTCAAATTCTCTTGGATTTCTGAGTCACTTATTATTCCTGAATTCTTCTTCTGTATGCAGTTTGAATTCTGAGAGATCAAGTGGCATACAAATGCAAAAAGATGAATTGTGGTTGAAAAACATGGTCAGCTCTACAAAGACCTATGGAATGCTTTTCTTTTAAAATCATCAAAGAACTTCAGCATAAGGCAAACCGATAAATTGTGATTTAACAATGTAAATGGTCTGAATCTCCTGCCTGACTCTGGCACCACTTTAGATCAAGAGTGGGAAACAGCCTCACAGTTTCTGTCTCTGTCTCTGTCTCTCTGTCTCTCTCTTTCTCCCTTCCTCTCCCTCTCTCTCTCTCCCCCAACACCTACACTCTTACAATTACCATTACTTAATCTCTTATTTAGCCATCTCAGTCATCAAAACAAGGAGTTATTCTATTTTTAAAAACAATAATCACAGCCCTAAGAACAGGGGGCATTAACTTTCAGCAAGATTATGGTTGTACATAAAGTGACCAGATATCCCACTTTACCAAAGCCAGTAAAGCGGAACACCATTGACAGGGGGAGGGGGGCGCGCATGCGCAGAAAAGTGGGAGGAGCGCGTGTGAGTCCATGTGCAGAATGTGGGCAAGTGCGCGTGCATGCGCAGAAGCATGAGGGAAGCGTGTGCATGTGCATAAGGGTGAGGGAGAGCGTGCGCATGCACAAAAGGGTAGGGGAGTTTTAAATTATTTTTTTTTTTAAAAATCGGGACTTTTTAAAAACACCACGAGACGCGGGACAAATTGCCGAAAAGCGGGACTGTCCCGCCAAAAGCAGGATGTCTGGTCACCTTATTGTACATCTTGTACAAAAAAACAAAAACAGGAGGCTGGAAAGCAATGTTTATCGAAGAGCACAACCCCCGACTTCTTCAAAATTATCCCTAGTAGGCTAAGTAGATTATCTTATGCAGGGCTTTTTTTCGGCCGGAACTCAGCGGTACTGCGTTCCGGCACCTTTTCCGAGTCCGCATCACGTGACGC
>JAOYMU010000263.1:73697066-73708082 GCA_025802295.1 Psammodynastes pulverulentus
CCGGTCTCCATTTTTGCTGGCAGAGGGCTGCAAAACAAAAAACAAATGGAGAAATGTTTCCCTTTTGCATTTGAGCGTGCAAGAAAGGACAGGAAAGGAGAAAGGGAAAGGGAAAGAGAAAAGACAAAGAAAAAGTTGGGACGAGAACAAGGAAGGAAAAATAAGGAAAGGGAAGGAAGAAGAAAGGAGAATGAAGAGGGAAGGAAAAAGAAGGGAGGGAGGGAGATTATAATGAGAGGGAGGGTATGAAGGAAGTCCTGCCTTAGCACTTGGCCACCATAGGTGCCCCTGACACAAGTGACTTTGAGCTGGCCCCGGCCCCCCCGAGGTCAAACACAACCCTGATGTGGCCCTCAATGAAATTGAGTTTGATATCCCTGCATTAACACATGTGTTTCAAGAAATACTTGGTATTAAAATGAGGTTGCTTCTTCATAACACAAAATATAAGCTTGGCATTTCTCTGCTCAATGCTTTTTTTCCTTCACCTTCAGTGTGAATTTTTTTTTTTAAATGTAAAACTCCTAAAAGAATAATCAGAAGTCATTTAAACAGATCCATCTTTTGAGATGATCTTACCATTTCAAATTTCAGTTTATAATATATCAAGCCAGCAGGGTGCAGCGAAGAGTTCACATGCTGAATTGTTGGGTGTTGCTATACTTCTTTTAACAAATAAAACTGAAGAACTTTATTATACATGCTGTAATTGCAATAGATCCAGTCGAGCCAGCTGCCTAACACAAGATGCATAACAAACACCACACTACCCCATTCTAAACCCACTCTCACTAGGGCTAAACTGGGCTGAAGGCCACCCCAGTATATATTGTTATGAATGGAGTGGAAACACTACTCCCCACCCCCAAAAAATTATTTGTATGCATTAGTAATTAGAACATAATATATCTATCTATTATAGTCTAAAAATCTATACGTTCCATATATAGTGATATTTTTTTTTAGACTTGTAAAGCCACCTACTTGATAAATGAATCTTATATATGCAACATTGATAGTGTTTAAATTCAAAGAAGCATATTTTGGCTCTTTTAATTCTCTGGAATATTGAAAGTTATCAATAGAAATTTAAAGGCTGATGCTATACTCGATTATAATGAAGTCGAACACTGAGTAAACTGAAAACTATCTACGTTGTGTGTTGTCTCTCCATTTTTCGTAGCTGTAGTTCATTTAAGTCTAATCCTGCTCTTAGCTTTAGTTTAATGAAATAAGCCTTATTTAATTAAACATGGATTACAGATGTATGATAAAATTACACGTTAGTTCACTGTTTTACTGATACAAACTAGAAGTTTTATTGAATACTTGTATATTAAACTATTGCATTAAGAATCCAATGGGAAAAAATTACAGCAACATAGTCTATAGATAGAGTGCTAATATGTTTGTATATATCTTACAATATTGTACATTTGGGAAATATATACTGTTCTCTTTCCCATCTCATATTGTATATATTCATGGATTTCACAGTTGTTGTTTGTGCACAGAGAGCAATCCAGATTTTCTCTTTTCCTTTTTTAAAAAATCAGATATAGATGAAAAGTAGTATATAATCTTCCTTTAACAATACCAATTTCCTTAAATCAGTAAAAACAAATGCCAGATTCTGGCTATTTTTGAAAAGCTAAGTCAGTATGATATTCCTTTTGTATTACCTTCTTTGGGGACTTAAACTATACCTCCAATGACCGAGTTTCATTCCAGTCTTGAAATAACAGCTGACTTGGAATTATAGCAGTTCTCCTTTGTTTGTGATAAAATGTTTATAATGCAGGAAATTTACATCCTTTTACACTCAGGAGAAGGTTTGAAAGATTAAGTTGAGCTTGACTGCTGATGCCTTCATGGACATGTCAAGGTAGTTTTCATGGCAGCAATAGATACCATTGCTTTCTGGATTATTATGTCAATTTCCCAGTTTGGCCTACAGCTTTAGTATTTAGTAAAGTCTTCCAATAAGGTACCAACTAGGCCTGATCCTGTTTAGCTTCTGGATTCAGGGATGGTCATATGAGAAATGAAGTCCTATTTCTAAGTAGTATGAATTTGGAGGAGCATATACGCTACACCAAAGAACTAGTCTGGACTTCGGAAAACACTGAGGGTTTTCTTTTCTGTGAATATTCTTGCTGACCTTACTAATGAATAGGTTGTTGCTTATTTTAGATTTGAGATTCTTATTGTTGGGCTTTAATGCTTAAAAATATTGAACCCATCCGGCAAAGGGTGGCACAGGTGAATACCATATGATTCATTGTATACAATATGCTTTTAAACCTGCAGGAGCTGGCCTGAGTGGACGCCAGGTTCATAGGACACAGGCTGTTTTTAATCACACCGAAGACTATGTGCTCCTCCCAGATGAAAGGACCATTAGCCTTTGCTGTTGGGATTCGCGAACGGCGGAGCGAAGAAATCTTCTTTCCTTGGGGCATAATAGCATCGTTCGCTGCATTGTCCATTCTCCTACCAATCCTGGGTTCATGACTTGCAGCGATGACTATAGAGCTCGGTTTTGGTACCGAAGATCCACCACAGATTAAAACGGCGGTTCTGAAATGCCGGCTCAGATTTTATTCCATTTTCTTTTACAGATAAATCTGTTTTTATTATGATTTATTTAAGAAGCTTGAAAAAGAATCATCTGTCAGAAAGAAACAAGCCCTACTATCTTAAGGGTATTTTTAAAGTTGTGGTCTTCTATTTTTTATTTTTTTTAAAAAGAACCTATCAGCTTAATTTTTTTTTTAAGTGTACAAGTCTGCCCATTTTTACTACTTAAAGTTGGTCTTTTGTTTTTGTGTTTTTAACAAAATGTTTAATGATCTTTATTTCCTTGGCTATACACTTAATTGCCTCATCCTGACTTGTAATTTTATACTATGCTTTAATGTTTTGTTATTCTTTAGATGATTTACATCTGCTAGCCTACAGTTCCCTTATTAAAACTGATTCTTATAGCAGTGTGCCTTTGTTTTCTCAGCATTCACCATTTCCTGTTTCTACATCATAATCCCAAATAAGGAACACATATTATGACTACAAAATGCATCTAGGAAGTTCTAGTTAATCACGTGCCTTCTCTGAGCTAAGATTGGTTTGTAGGTGAAATTTCATCACTAAACTATACGTAATGTACAAACTGCAAATTGGAATTTAATCTCTTCTAAGACTTGAAATGAATGATATGTTAAGAAAAACAGCATTGATAATTAAAAACCTATTAAAACAAGTCCCATCTTCATCTCCATTTACTGTTCAGCTGTTAAATACTTCATTTTCCAGACAGTGAATTTTCATATAGGAACATTTGGAGTCAAGGCATTTCCCTTGTATCCATTGAGAAATGTTTGCTGGTATGGTATGGAATTTTGCTCAATAGAAGACTAGGACATAGTTTAGTAAGCTGCGGTTAGATTTCAATAATAAATACATTTTATAAACCACAATGGCTAAGTTCAGACAAGGTGCTGAATTATACAATTGGCTTAGTGCAAAATAGCAAATTTGAAAATGGCAGTGAAACTGCACCAATACTCATCTCAGCTTCCCACCCTCTTGCTTTTAAAACTTGCTTGACAAAAGTAATTTTATTCCTGAGAAGCACTAAAATAGACTTATTTGTAACAGGAAGTAAACCCGTTGAATTTTGTGTAAACAAAATTCAGAAAGAGGAAGGGACTGTCAAACCGATGGATACTTGGGGTTACAATTCTCACACTTGGGGTTAGAACCGTCACATCCTAATGACAGCTGGCTAGTTCTAAGGGGAGTTGAAGGACCTGATTGTCTATCTTCAGATGGTTGTGTTTGCATGACATCCAAACCACAAACCAGCCATATTTTAGCTTAGTGGGCTGTTTAAATGTGTGGTTAATTTGTATTTCATCCAGGGAAAGTGTTGAGTAAACCAGGATTAAATTGAGGTATGAACACTGCAACAAGAAGAAGCAGATCACGGGTGTCAAACTCGATTGCATCATGTGATTTCACATGACGTATTAGCAGTTTGTTGCCATTACAGAGCTGAGGTGGATGAGGCCTCTGTGATGCAGCCGAGCCGCGGGCCATCAGTTTGACATCCCTGCTCTAAATACTTCCCCCCTTGTTGGAGAGTACTCTAAATCGGGTCTCCAACTTTTTGGACCTCAGGGACCACCAAATTCATAATTTTAAATCCTGCAGACCACTGATATGAACTCACTGCTCTGCTCGCTGAAGAGCCTGGTCTCCTCCCAGTGTCAAGATGGGGTCCTTCAGGCACTTAGCTGTCTGTTTCCACAACCTTAAACATCAAAGAGCCATTTGGATCAGTTTCCCACAGAAAACAAACTGGGATCTCTCATCTCTGTATCTCTCTCTTGCTCTCTCTCTGATATCTCTCTCTCACACACACACACACACACACACACACATCTCATCTGTCTTTCTAGAGCTCTAGTCACAGGACTCCCATTGGTCATCCCAGAGCAGCCCCTCCACCCGGGTGCACTGCGGACCACCAAAATTTTCTCACAGACCACCAGTGGTCCCCGGATCACTGGTTGGAGACCTCTGCTCTAAATTAGACATAGAAACAAGGGACTGAGCAATGGCAATAGTGTGCAAATATGCCCTTTTAAGGGTACAATTTCAAGGGCCACGGGGCCTAGAACTGGCTTTTCTCAGGAATCTTTAAAAATATTTAAATCATTTAATACCAAGGAAGTGAGTAAAGCAGAAGAGACAAAATTCATGGATTGGAAGTCATTTCTAAAACCCCCTTTGTTCCAGAAACAGTCCTGTCGGGTATAAATTAAAGATGAGGGAGGGACCATCTGCAGCTGATTTGCTTTCACTTTTACCTGCTCACTCTTATTTTAGTGCGTACCCAACAGATGTGGAGGCAGAGAAAAAGAAGAAGAAAAAAGCCTAAGGGAAAAATAAGCCACAGATTGAGCTAAAGAGATGGGGAAAGTTTAAAAATGCGATTAATAATTAAACAAATGTGATACACAATCACACCCTCCATTTCCACCGTTCAAGCCCAAGTGTATGAGACAGAGGGATCAGCTGCCCTGAGAGAACTGTTAGCTTTACAGAATATTTGGAGGGGAACTGGCCAGAAGGGGAAAGAGTTGATGGAGCCTGTGGGAATTGGTTTGAAGCTCTTCTTGATTGATCACCCACTCTTGGCCTTGTCTCGATGCGAATGACCTGGTGGTAGAGGATGACTTTGTAGTCTGGGGTGGGTAATGCAAAAACAGTTGCCAAGTTGCTGCAGTCCTTGGCACATTTGGATGGGATTTTAGTGGATTTACTGACAACGTTTATTGAGAAAACTGCATAGATGTGGACTGTTATAATATGGCTGAGTTCCTATGTCATAGAATTGAAGCACAGTTCAGAAAACAACCAAAGGAGGTATTTAATAGATGGTTTATCAGATCAGATAAGTTATCATTCTGTCCTTGGAAAAGGTTTCACTCATTCTGGTCAAATTAATACTCTAGTACTGCTTTATACTCCATTAGTAAGACCACACTTAGAAGACTGTGTCTGGTTCCGGTCATCACAATGCAAAAAAGATGTTGAGACTAGAAAGAGTGCAGGGAAGAACAACAAAGATGATCAGGGGACTGGAGGCTAAACCGTATGAAGAATGTTTGTGGGAACTAGTGAAGAAAAGGACTGGGGCAAAGGTGGTATTCAGCCAGTTCTGACAGGTTCTGGAGAACCGGTAGCAGAAATTTTGACTACTTTGGAGAACCGGTAAATACCACCTCTGGTTGGCCCCGCTCCTATCTATTCACTGCCTCCCGAGTCCCAGCTGATTGGAGTCCCAGCTGATTGGCTGGGACTTCTTTTGTTGCCCTGCACAGGAGAACGGAGCTGGAAAGCAGGTTAGTGGGGTGGGGAGGAAATGGGATTTTGCAGTAGCCTTCCCTCTGGAGTGGGGAGGGAATGGAGATTTTGCAGTAACCTTGCCCTGTCCCGCCCCGCCTACCAAGCCACGCCCACCAAGCCATGCTACGCCCACAGAACAGGTAAATTTTTTTGAATCCCACCACTGACACACATATATGGCACAGAGAAACATCACAGTCTGGCTTGAAGGCATGAGGAAAAAAGTGTCTGCATACCATCTGTCAATAATGAGACAAATATTGTAGGGAAAGGCAGTTGAGGCAGTTTGAGTTACAGTACATTGAATATTGATGATAAGGTGTGGTCTTAGTTGCAAAAACTTAAACCACCATAAAGTTGGTTGTCTAATACAAACCTTTTTATTCCTGTGCTAACAACTAATATACTTCTCTGTGATTAGAAGGAAAACTAAAAGTGAGACTTTCGTTCTCTCTACTAAAAGAGGTAGTAGCAGTAACACTTTTAAAAACTCATTCAGACCCAGTTTACTTAAATCTACAAACATAGATCAGGGCTTCTCAGTCTCAGCAATTTGAAGAAATGTGGACCTCAGCTCCCAGAATTCTGGCTGGGGAATTTTGAGAATTGAAGTCCACACACCTCAATCTTGCTGAAACTGAGAAAACACTGATCTGTAGTGACACAAGGTCAACTAAATAATACAGTGACCCAATTCGCACAGGACATTGAGCTATAAAATGAGCTTTCCTTCCGGTTTAGCAGTTTGAACCCAGTTACTGTGCCTTAGAAATGACTTGTATTATGAATTCTAACTACGATAGCTTGATGTAATGTTTTATTCTAATTTCCCCTTGAACACCCCCCCCCCACCGACCCAAAAATGGCAGTGTGAATTGCTTTTGGAAATGTAGGCCAGAAACAAGTATCTGGGGAAGATGGAGTGGCATTGTGTGCATCATGATGTTGTATGCAAATGACATGAATTACCTATTTACTTTATTTGCAGAAAGATGTCAGGATTCACACAATCTTTTGACATAATTGTGGTTTCTATCAGATGTTTGGGACCAGAAATGCAAAGGAAATACATCTAAGCTATGTTTTAGTATTGTTGATCCTCATTAGAAAACAAGAGAATTTCTATTTAAAGATTTACACCCTATGTATGTTTGCCTGCAATAGAATGCAGAGAGGACAATTTTTGCAAGTTTGCGTGTTAATTTCAGTGCAACCAGCAGGTTCTGTGCACCTAAACCATTGTGGTTCCACTTTTATTATCTCATTGGAATTCATATAGAAAAATCCTGTGGCTCTGAAAGATATTATTTTTATAGATTAATATTTTAAAGTAATAACGGTTTCCAGAAGATAGCAGTGTTAAAACACATCTCATGCTGTCTTCAAAACTGAAGACTATTTTCATCAATTGCATGAGGTTTTATCTGAGAAATAGTTTTTGTTGCAATAGTTCAGCCTTGGAAAATATGAGAAAGATTTTTAACCATTGCTTGGCCCAGCTCCCATCCATGCAAATTATGGCAAAGGGAAGAAAAAAGAAATGTGACTCATTTAGCTACAGATAGTCCTCGATTTAACAACCACAAATGAGCCCAAAATTTATGTTGCTAAGCAAGACAGTGGTGAGTTGCATTGCATTTTATAACCTGCCATTTTTTTTGTTTGTTAAGCAAATCATTGCAGTTAAGTGAATCAGTCATGTAGTTGTTAAGTAAATCTGGCTTCCACCACTGACTTTGCTTGTCAGAAACCAACTGAGAAGGTTACAAATGATGACCATATAAACCCAGGACAGTGCAACTGTCATAAATACATGCCAAATTTTGATCACATGACCACGGCAATGCCGCAATAGTGTTAAGTGTGAAAAACTGGTAAGTCATTTTTTTCAGTGCCATTATAACTTTGAACGGTCACTAAACAAGTGGTTATAAGTCGAAGACTACTTTTCTGTATACTTACTAAAACTAAGTCCAACGTATTAACTCTGTTACTATAGAATGAATTTTCTATATGTTCCAGGATAATGGAAACAAAGTGAAGGTTTTGGTGAGCTACAAATAACTTCCACCATTTCTAAAGTGAAGATTCTCTGCCTATATAAATTGATAAATGTACAGTGTTATTCAAGGACAGTTCCTGAAAGTATCAAGAAAGCATTGACAAGGAGAATGTTCCAAGGTTAAAAGGAGACTAGGAAAATACTCCATAGGTAACTCAAGTAAAAAGGTGCATGTAGAAAAATGAAAACAATTTTGAAAATGGTGAGCTTTCACACTCAGTATTTAAATGGATATATATGGTACCTGAAATCAGATCTGATCCATTTTCAGAAAAAAAAAAATAAGATCACCCAGACTCCTATTTGTCTGTGCAACTAAAACAAATAGGAATGACTATCTATTGAATTATATAAATACAAACAAAAGTAGATAATGCCTTGTGAAACAGACTGGGGAAAATACTTCAGCCTGATGTAGAGGCATTGCAGAGTTTGTAACAGCCCTATTAGTATAAGATGATGGTGACATAACCACTGCCATTAAATACTACATTTTGAGAAAGAGCTGGAGCTATCCCTCTGGTTCATTTTATTTATTATGTAAAGAATACTTCAAACAGAAAATCCAGCCAAATTGCTAAACTCCAGATTTCCTTCACTGTAAAAAGGCCAGAATGTTTCAATTCTGTGTTAAGCAAAGGTATATCCAAAATCTGTTTTGTTTTGTTAGAGATAAATTTGTATTAAACCACGTAGTGTCATAGCCCCATCGGAGCCCAGTTCTGGGGAGCAGGAGTTGGAACTGAGACAGTCCAACAGGAATGGCACGTCTCCCTTGGCATGTTTGGAGAGGCCAGGGGCTGAGGACGATGCTGTCCTGGGGCCCTCGGCATGGGGGAGGTGGTCGACCAGAGAGTTCGACCAGACGGACAGCTGCCTGCCTGCAGACACAGGAGATGATCGGTTGCTGACAGGCAATGGTGCTGATATACCTCTGATGTGGAACAACCGCCTCCTCCACTCAATCCAAGGGCATGGAGACCTGAGCGTAGGCAAGTCCAGAGAAGGGCTACAAGGCTATTCGGGTGGAGGTTGCCCCACCCCTCCTCATAAGGAACACCTGGAATGGAGTAATTTAAGGAGAAGTGGTGGAGAGTTAGTCTTTTCCAGGAACAAATGTTTATTTTGGATTACACTCCCTGGGCTTTGACTCATGCCTTTTTTGCCTTGCTTTGAGGACTGCTTTTTGCCTTGCTTTGAGGACTGCCATGTCTTATGCCTGGATTTTGCTTTGTGGACTTTCCTGAGTTGTTGTTTCAGGGACTGAAGATAGCGTGGAGTGGAACCTTACTGGTTATTGGAGGGCCATTTATTTAACATTTTTTGAGGACAATAAAGAACTTTAAAGGCCTGCCTTGCCTTGACCACCTAGGTTATATAACACATACTGTATTTATCGGCGTATAACGCACACTTTTTCTCCTTGAAAAGCATGCGGAAATCGCATGTGCGCGTTATACGCCGATATATCACAAAGCACTGTACATACCGGTCTGTTCGTCCGCAGCCGCCATTTTGTTTCCTAATCGTCGCGCTGAAACTAAGGTGCGTGTTATACGCCGTGCGTGGTATACGCCAGGAAATACGGTAGATCTAATATACTAAAGGATTATTGATGCACCTATCAATCATCATGCATGGAGGGCTGAAGAGGCCCTACTCTATATACCCACATCTCTAGAAGCTAAGAATCTGGACACAGGATTTTATGCTGTAGCATCATGGAGGTTTAATAACGTCCCCCACAAACTTTCTGTTTTGGACCAGGTTAAAAATTGATTGAATTTGTGTTGCTCTAATAAATGAAAAGGTCAAGATATAATACATTTGGGGCATAAATCCCATTGGTTCTATTACTTAACACGGGGAACAATTATTTGTAAGCATTGGTTCTCAGACTCCTAGCAATTCAGTAAACAAAATTCTCCTTCTTAAGCCACATGGCTGTATATCAATTCTAAATTGAATACAAATTGTTGAATTCTTCTCATTTCATCCTTCTCTGTTAGTCTTGCTAAACCAAATTTTGTGAAAATTGGGCTTACAAAAGCACTGCTTTCAATTTGCACGGCAAAGAAACTGACAGTTGTTTACAAATAACAATTTCATCCATTTAAGTAAGATAGAGAAGGATTCAACCAGTTTATCTGCCTTCATCAAAGCCCTCCCCCACTCAGCATTCCCTGTGAACTGGAAGGATTTGCACATTTCGGCCAGTGTACCATAAACACAGCTAAATCCAGCAGGTGCAACATATTCTAGTCACATCAGAACTCTGATGTCAAAGAAGAGCAATAGAAACAATCAGAAAACATGGCAGAGGAGAAATGACATGCAGGAGATTATCAACCCAGAGCGCCGGAAATGAAAGAATGGCTTGTATTTTCAATTGACTCTGAGGGGATCTCTACTTATTTACTAAATTTATATGCCACCTGTTGTAAACTCTGGCCAGTTTACAATCTGATCAAACAATTTTATAAAAGATTAAAACAGTAAAACAATAAAAAGCAGTGTTACAATTAACAAAGAAATAGCTAAGATAGCAAGATATATACAGTGGACTGAGATGGGATCTTCTGTTTAATCCAATAACCGCCTTCAGCATGTCCTGCCCTAATTCAGGCTCCAGGCTAACCAGCAGAGCCAGGTTTTCAGACCCTTCTGGAAGGCCAAAGTGGTGGATCTCACATCAAGGGGTATGTGTCGCAGAGTTTGCAGCATAAATTCAGCTCCAGAAAAGCACATGCAGATGACTGAGGATTCATTTAACTTCTTTACACATAAAATAAGTAAATGTACAATACCAATAGTAGATTGCTCCAACGTGGAGTAGTTACAAGCAAACACAAACAGAAGAAGAGAGCAGACTTCTTACAGCTTCATAGCTCAGAGCAGATACACACAAAGAGAAGGAGCCACACCCAAAACATCTTCTAGTTTCACTTTCCAATTCAGCTCCCATTCAGCTCCTATTGGCTGGTCTGTTGCCATGCCTACTAATTGCTGACTTTGTTAACCATGTCTCTGCCAGTTCATGA
>JAOYMU010000263.1:74417528-74429803 GCA_025802295.1 Psammodynastes pulverulentus
CTGTGATATGATCTTCAAGAGACAGCCGCACATCCAGGAGGACGCCTAGATTGCGAGCCCTCTCCGTAGGGGTCAAGATCTCCTCCCCAATGGCCAGCGATGGAGTCAACTGGCTATATCGAGACGCCAGAAACCACAGCCACTCGGTCTTGGACGGGTTGAGCTGGAACCTGTTCCGCCCCATCCAGACCCGAACGGTCTCAATATTAAAAGGTAAAGGTTCCCCTTGCACATATGTGCTAGTCATTCTCGACTCTAGGGGGCGGTGCTTATCTCCATTACAAAGCCGAAGAGCCAGTGCTGTCCGAAGACGTCTCTGTGGTCATGTGGCAGGCATGACTAAACACCAAAGGTGCACGGAACGCTGTTACCTTCCCACCAAAGGTAGTCCCTATTTTTTTACTTGCATTTTTTACAAATGCAAAATGGCAGAAGCTGGGGCAAGTAATGGGAGCTCACCTCGTTACGTGGCACTAGGAATTCGAACCACTGAACTGCTGATCTTTTGATCGACAACCTCAGTGTCTTAGTCACCGAGCCACTGTGTCCCTTTACTTCAAGTATTATGTATGTGCTAATATGAGAACTAATCAGTTCTTTTATCAGTGGCAGTGTAAAATCTGGGAGTCTTGTAGTAATTCATAAATGTGGAAATGGAAACAAAAACAAATAATAATTTTATGTTTGTATCTTAGTAAAATTAGTTGGGAAAGATGTTTTTAAATGTAACATGCTTTATATTTGAAAACTTAAGAATTTTTATCTTCAGTATTATTTTCAAAGTCTGATATGACACTTGCTTATTGTTTTTTCCTGATTGTATCTAGATGAGAAACGTGTCTTATATTGGCAATTAAAAATACATTATTTTGGTATTTAGTTATTGAATACTTTCAATAATATTTATACTGTCCTGGCTAAGAGTTTAATTCAAAGAAATGTGCGCGTTATTTTCATCCTTCTTAAAAACCTCTTAGATGTTGATTATGTTCTTGATTTTTATGTTAATTATTCCAGTCAATAGTCCTAATACTAACATCGACTAATAAGGTAAAAAGTCATCTTTCTTAATCGTAACATAAAATAAAAATAAAATACTTTTAGAAGAATGTTAGCTTAGCGTATCTGCAAAAAGCTTAATAAAAATCTTGATCTGCTTTTCTTCCGACTTAAAGATCTTGCCAAATTCTCCACTTATGTAAAATACTAACAATAGAATGCATTATCTTCTCTTGGTAACCACAGAGACCAGAACCCTGTGAATTAAAATTTTGTTCTTCTTTATTTTTTCTACTGTAATATACTAGGAATATTTTTATCAGTTAATTAATGTGTTTTCAGTGTGCTGAACATGCAACTGAGTGTGAGTGACACATTTCTGTCCTAGGAAATGAAAAGTGTTGGCAGCTATTCCTGGTTTTGATTGCTCTTAGCATATTCTTACAAAGAAATATCTTGCTGCCATGGAAAAGTTGGGTTAGATGGTTGCAAATTACATAGATGCTGTACATTTGAACTTTGGGGGTATCGTAGCCTATAAATAAAATTTTCCGCGCTTTTAATGGCAACATATAGTCGTGTTAGCGTAAGTATTGTGCTGCTGCACAGAAAGATTTTTTGGGGCGATGGATTGTAATTACAATGCCAGGCCTTCTGGGGTAAATCAGACAGGAAACATGACTAAATGAGCTAATTCTACTTTTATCAGAAAGGCTACATAAACAGAATCTTGCATGTCTGAAGGTAGAAACTTCCTGCCATCACTTTTAATCGTCTGATTCATTAGGGCAGGTCCTTCCTAAGTTTCTTCCTCTGAACATTAAGTCCTTGGGGGCTTCCCCTTTTCTTAACTGATTTGTTTCCTAAGTATATAAACTAAAAAAGCACATACAAAAAACAATGGAATTTGGTCATCTGCTAGAAGGGAGAACTGTAGTAAATAACATACAGGTAATCCTCGACTTAAGACCACAAATTTCTAAGTAAAACATTTGTTAACTGAATTTGGCGCCATTTTATTACCTTTCTTGCCACAGTTGCTAAGTGAATCATTCCAGTGGTTAATTTATTAACATGGTTGTAAAGTGGTTTCCGAATTGACTTTGCTTCTCAGAAGGGAGCAAATAGTGATCACATGACCCCAAGGCACAGCAATGGTCATAAATATGAATCAATTGCCAAGCTTCTGAACTTTGATCACATGATCACAGGGATGCTCCAATGATCGTTAATGTGAAAAACAGTCATAAATCTCCTTTTCAGTGCCGTTGTAACTTCAAACAGTCACTGAATGAACTGTTGTAAGTCAAGGACTACCTGTATTCAGGAAAAAGGTGCATGTGGAAAAAAATGCCTTTCTAAATAGGAAAGTGTTAGAACAGCTGATAAAGGCTACTATATCTAGATCAGGGGTCTCCAACCTTTCAGACCTCAGGGACCACCAAATTCATAATTTTAAATCCTGTGGATTTAAATAGGAATCTAGCGGACCGTTCTCTGAAGCGCCTGGACTCGTAGTGATAGGATGAGGTCCTTCAGCTTGGTCGCCTGTTTCTGCAACCTTAAACACTCAAAGAGCCATTTGGACCTGTTTCCTACAGAAAACAAAACACCGGGATCTGTCATCTCTCACTCTCTCTCATCTCTCTCTCTCTCATCTCTTTTTCTCTCTCATCTCTCTATCTCTCTCATCTCTCTATGTCTCACTCATCTCTCTCTCTCACTCATCTCTATCTCTCATCTTTCTTTTTCTCTCATCTCTCTATCTCTTTCTTGCTCTCTCATCTCTCTCTCACTCTCATCTCTCTCTAGTCACAGGGCTGGCCCATTAGTCATCCTGGAGCAGCTCCTCCACCTGGGTACGCTGTGGACCACCAAAATTTTCTTGCAGACCACCAGTGGGCCCCCAGACCGCTGGTTGGAGACCTGATCTAGATGGTCTTCTAAAACCTGGAATTCCCTAGTTCATTTTGTTATTGTTGAGTTTTTTTCCTTTTGTTTCCAGGAATTGTCTATGAAGAGTCTCGATCATCCAGGTCATGGTTGTCCCGAGGTGCTTTTTCCAAAAGGCAAGTGGACTTTCTTGGTTTCTTTCTTTGAAAACTTTTTGCTTCTCATCTAAGAAGCTTCTTCAATTCTGAAGAAGAGAACTCATCCAAGAAACGTCTTGGATGAGAAGCAAACGTTTTCAAGGAACCCCCACCCCCACCAAGAAAGCGCAATTGCTTTTTGGAAAAAAAACATCTTGGTTTCTAGGAGTCGTGCCCTTGCCACTGGTGGGACATTGCAAAGGGTCTCTCCATCAGAATTGAAGGGGTGGGCAGGCAAGTAAGTAAGTAAGGTGACAATTTTAAAGATGTTTGGTCATCAGTTTTGGTCCCTAGGTCTGAAAACCTAGGACACCTTAGTATGGTTTTCATGCCATACCAACTGTTAGGAACACAGGTTGTTTTTCAGGAAGCAAGTGGACTTTGTTGTTTTTTTCCTTTTGAAGACGTTTCGCTTCTCATCCAAGAAGCTTCTTCAGGATAGTGGGGAATGGAAGGATTTTTATTCCTTGCAGACAGCTGGTCATTTGCATTCTTTTAGAGGGTCATTGAAGCACTTAGAGGTTTATTTGTGTCCTCAGGGTCACCTGAGTAGTGCTCCTGGTTCCTGCAGTCTGCAATTTTTCCATTTTTCCACTGTAATGGCCTGGAGGAACATTGTCCATGGGGTCGCATTGGATCAGACACGACTTCACCACAACAATGGGGAAAATAGGAGAAAGTAGTATTGAATATATTTGCTGCCTTGAATTATTGATAAAAATAAAAAATGAGGGTTTTTTTAAAAATTAAATTAAATTAAATTAAATTAAATTAAATTAAAATGACACAACTCAAATTTATGGAAGCATGTTACATTTTTCTGTATGACTTCTCCTTGGGTACAGTTTGTTTTTTAGCTTGCTTAATCTTTGTTGAATTATAATACCTGGAATAATGAAAGGCCATGGGATAATAGTATTTAAAGGGGTGGCAAAGCAGAACTTCCCCTGTTTGGATATACCGTATTTTTCAGATTATAAGACGCACCGGAGTATAAGATGCACCTAACTTTGGGGGGAGGAAAACAAGAAAAAATATTTTACCTCAGCTTCTGTCTCCCAGCAATTTGCTTCCGTTGCAGCAAGCAGAAACAGACTTTCAGTTTCCCTTTCCCAGCACAGCCTAATTAGCATGTGTGTCCGCCCATTTCAGGTTACAGGGATTGCTATAACCTATTGGCAATCCCTTCACTCTGAAACAGCTGATGGTCGGAGCCCAATCCAAATGACCATCAGCTGCTTATGCTAATTAGACTGTACTGAAGCTGCAACAGGCTTTTTGCTGCTTGCTGCAAAGAGGTAAATTGCTGGTGAGTAGGGCTTCTGCAACATTCAGTGTATAAGACGCACCCAAATTTTAACCCACTTTTGGGGGTAGAAAAAGTGTCTTATACTCCGAAAAGTACAGTATATAATCACTCACTCACTCACTCACTCAAAGGCTGATACCTTTGCAAATAATTCCTGGCCTTTAAAAATTCACAGGTGCAATAAAATTAATGAAGGCTTTTTGGGGGAGAAGGGGGGGAGTGGATGCCAAAATTAAATTTCCAATTTTATTTACAGGCTTTGGTCTTCCCTGTATACTATGGGATTATTGCAGAAGATATTATGATGCCATAAAGTTGTACGAGAAATGATATTTTCAGCCATTTTTTTAAAAAAAATGGTAATGTCCTGTGGAAAGGTTCAGGTACAAAACAGGTACCTTAATATCAATAGCACTTGGATTTATATACTGTTTCACAGTGCTTTACCGCTTTCTCTAAGCAGTTTACAGAGTCAGCATAATTGTCCCCAACAATCTGGGTCCTCATTTTACTGACCTTGGAAGGATGGAAGCCTGAGTCAACCTTGAGCTGATAAGAATTGAACTGCTGGCAATCGGCAGAATTAGCCTGCAATACTGCATTCTAACCACTGTGCCACCAGAAGCTCTTAATTCTTGTCGTTCAAAGTTTCTCCCAATAGTCTAGCATAAAAAGAGTCCTATATATTTCATTCCTGTTTATTCTACACTTTAGCACTCAACAGAAAGCCTTACTGACTGCTCTTAGTCAGGTGGATTACATAATATCTCTAGGATTTAGTGGCAATATATCACTAAGAACTATCTTCAGGACAGCTTTAACAGGAAAGTGATGTAACCCACACAAAAATCTGTGAGATTTGGAATAGCAATGCCAAGATCCTGAGTGATGCCACAATCTCGTGAGATTTTTTTTAAAAAAAATTCATTTTGGCACCTGCATCAGAAACGATATATAATATTTTCGTGGATTTCAGGTTGGAAAGTATGCGCTAAATTTAAACGGCTTGGATAAATATTCCTTCCTTCACGTTTTCTTGCATTTCAAAAATGGCCTGGATCTAAGAGCCAGGTGGTTTCATTTAAAGATGAGCCTGTCCAGACATCATGGTTTGCAAGTAGAGAATTCTGCTCCGCAGCCTGACAACCTTAACTTAGTAATATAAAACTTGCCTGTAGGCCAAAGACCCCGAGGTAATTTTCTAAACAGCTGCCTCCCACCAGATTGTTCCCAATCCACGATTCTTTGTTGGAGGTGACTTTGTTTATGGAAACTGTATTCTACATATGATACTTCTGATCTAGCTAAAGATTGAGCTACTTTTCACTCAAGGTAAGGTAGTTTCCCATAATTTCCAAATTCTGAAATTCCCTTTCTTCATCAACAACTGTCTCTACTCTAACAGTATTCCGTGTTTGTGTGTGTGTATGTGTTGTCTGTGGGGTATTCCGTGTGTATGTGCACATGTGTGTGTATAAAACTCAACTACATGATTCTAGTTCAGTGATGGCTAACCTTTTCAGCACTGAGTGGCCAAAGCGCATGCGTGCACCCGTAAAATGCAATACGTGCGCGTCCCCTGTGCATGATTCCTGCCCCCTGCACATGCGTGCATGCCCATGTATCCCCACGCATGCGTCCCAGCCCCCATGCATGCGTGGCAGAGACCCAAAAATCAGCTGGCTGGTGGTAGGTGAGCGCGCATGCGTGGCGGAGCAGAGCTGGGGTGACGCTTCGCGTGCCCACAGAGAGGGCTCTGCGTGCCCCCTCTGGCACATGTGCCATAGGTTCGCCATCACGGTTCTAGTTGGCAGTTGGGTAGTTTTCATTGTACGTTCTACTATTGTTAAAGATAAGATTAGTGTACACACTCTCACTAAAAATCTGAGTGCTGTTTTACAGGGCACTAAAAATTCTTTATTACGGCTTAACTTTGTATTTTCCCAAATGTTATTTTCCTGTTTAGCTCCTCAAGACCATCTTTGGTTGGCAAGTCAGGTTGTAAATGTTCCTAAGAGCAGCTCTTCTCTTTCCATTCCTATGGAAAAATGGGTTTTGTTAGCCTTGAGGATGAAAATTCCCTTTCATGCACATGTATAGAAAGCCACACCATTAGGAATGCACATTTAAATATCTATGACTGCTCTCCTCACCAGAAAAGGCCACGGGGGATTTGCAGAAGATTTTAATCTCCTTGAGTGAATTCCTAAGACTCAAAGAGAACCTAAGAGAAAGTAGATTCCAAAAGATTAAACCAGATACTCTCTTTATCTGGGGGAGGGAGGGAGAGCGATTGGGAGCTTATTGTAAATGCCCTAATTCTTATCACACCTGACTAAAGATCAGAGTACAAGTAGACTAAGTCCTTCCATATGCTAGAAGGAAAGGAGAAGTTTTGGGGCGCTGAATCTTTTAACAATGCTTCCAAAATCAGAACCTTTTTATGACTACAGGCAGTCTTCCACTTACAACAGTTCATTTAGTGACTGATCAAAGTTACATCATCACTGAAAAAAAGTGACTTATGACCGTTTTTCACACTTTATCACTGCAGCATCCCCAGGGTCACATGACCAAAATTTGATGCTTGGTTCAACTTGGTTCAGATGGTTGCAATGTCCCCGGATCATGGGAATACCTTTTGTGACCCTGTGACAAGCAAAGTCAATGGGGAAGCTTAACAACCAGGTTCTTAACAACTGCAATGATTCCCACAACAACTGTGGCAAGAAAAGTCGTAAAACTCATTTAACTAATGACTCACTTAACAACATAAATTTTGGGCTCAATTATAGTGTATACCAAGGACTACCTGTATGCCCCCACATCTGTACAGTCAAGGGTCCTTAAGCCCACGTGTGCAAGAGTTTCTGTAATTTTTATAGAACTATCCTTGCACGACTGTGGTTTTTGATGGCATGGATCCAAGCTAATGGACCCTGGGGCAGTTCTCCAAAGTGACATGCTGAAGTTGAAATAACTGACCAACCAAACTTCAATTAATTGTTCCATGCATGCAAAGTCAAAGTGGTCTGTATTGTCCCAACGTGCTGCAGTTGTGATTAGTTTGGTTTCTTGACAACTGTGCTGTGAAGAAAGGGAAAAGAAGAATGTGGCCTAGAGTAGCCCATTATTTCCCCGCTAAGTCACTGCACAGGCCCTTTGACATTGCTATGACTTCTGATTAGGGGCCAGGCCTGGAACTCCTGCCTTCAACACAGATGCTGCTGGAAGCGGTTTCCTTTCAGAGTTATTCATGTTCCTCCGCTACTAAATCAGGGGTGGACACCGATCGCATCCAAGACCAAGTTGTTTGGGGACAAAAGCTGAATAAGGGATCAAGCATTCCATTCACACTTCTTCCCCCCCTCCCCCAATCTGTGCTGGCAAGCGGAAGCTTCCCCAGATGCCAAATCACCAACGCTTCTGGAAACCGTATTGCTGACTACAAATACTCACTTTGCAAGATGTTCCATCGAGAGGTGGTATTCTACTGGTTCACACCGGTTCAGGCAAACCGGTGGCAAAAAAAAGCTGCCGTTCAGGCGAATTGGTAGCAAAAAAATGGCTACCGGTTTGGGTGAACCAGTAGCTAAAAAAACCTCTGCCGATCAGCTGAGAGGATCAAAGAGTTCTCTCAGCTGATCGGCACGCACATACGCGAAGGGGGGGAGTAGGCGCATGTGTGCGGGGAGGGGGGAACATGCATGCTCACACACACACTCAGAGAACCGGTGGCAACACCGGTAGGAACCCACTATTGGGTTCCGTCGTTTTATCATGACATCATTAAGGGTCATAGAGGTTCCAAGTTTCTAGTTTCTAGGCTACTAACTGGTAATGCTCGACTTATGACCACAATTGAGCCCAAAGTTTCTATTGCTAAGCGAGACATTGGTTAAGTGAGGTTTGCTCCATTTTGCAACTTTCCTTGCTACCGTTTTTAAGTGAATCAATGCAGTTGTTAACCTCCGGGAACAACTGTTAAGTGAATTTGGCTTTCCCCTTTGACTTTGCTTGTCAGAAGGTCGCAAAAGGAGATCACATGACCCTGGGACACTGCAACCGTTATCAATATGAATTGGTTGCCAAGCATTTGATCACGTGACCACAGGACTACTGCCACAGTCGTAACTGTGAAAAGTGATGTTGTACTTTAGTGCTGTTGTAACTAAACAAACTGTTGTAAGTCAAGGACTAACTGTATCGCCACACAGGTACTGAAGCCCAACACTCTGTCAGAGGCCAAATTCCCGAGTCCCTCTTTTCCCTGATGCTTTTTCTCAAAGTCTAACGCCCACAAAGATTAGGCCTCTGTGTTATACAAATCACAATAAGAGTGAGAAAAGACAAGAGTTTTTCCTATTTGCCTTGAGTTTTCTCTCTAGGATTAGACTCAGCTGGATAGGCAGTTAGGAGAAGGAGGGCAAAATTAGGCTACCACCCTTTTTCCTTGAAAATAAGACCTATCGCAAATAAGATCTACCATGTTTGGTATGTGTGTGCCTAATATAAGCTCTACCCCCAAAACTTAAGAGCCTGCACAGCCGGCCGGCTGCCCATTCCATCGGGTTGCCTATGCTGCTGTGGTCACAAGGCGAGGTGGGATGGTGATGGAGCTGCCCATGTGTCCCGCATCGGCTTACCTCAGGGCCCCCACACAGCCAGGCCATTCACGCCCTGAGACCTGCCTTGTGGCAGCAGCACCAACAACCATGTGCAGCAGCCCATGTGGCCAATGGCTTACTTCTTCTGCTTACTCACGGCCGCAACGGACCAGCATGCTGAGTGGTGTGTTGGTGCCGTGGCCATGAGGTGGGCAGGTATCAGGGCATGGATGGCCTGACTGCCCTGAAGTAAGCCAGTGCGTGGCGTGTTGGGCAGCTCTATCCCCCCCGCCTCGTGGCAGTGGTGCTGGCATGCTGCGCGACCTCCTGCCCCGCTACAAGCAATCAGAAGAAGTGGACCTCCTGTACATGGGGAGGGGGAGGAATAAGACGCCCTAGTGCACAGGTGTCAAGCTCAAGGCCTGTGGGCCAAATGTGGCCCGACATGTCATTTTATGTGGCCCACGAGAGCTGCAAAATTCCGATTGTCTTTAGGACATTTGGTTATATTTATACTGTCTTACAGTTACATGTGGCCCTTTGAGGGTAACCATTACGCTGATGTGGCCCTCAGTGAAAATGAGTTTGACACCCCTGCCCTAGTGCTTATTTTGGGACCCAAAAGAAAATAAGATCCGGTCTTATTTTCGGGAAAACATGGTAATAAGCAAAGTCCTTACAAAGTCCCCTAGATTCATCACTTACTGCAACTCCAGATAACTTTTAAACAATTCTGACACAGGAAAGAATACGAGAGTTCATGTCTCAACCCTCCCCAGACTAACAACTTTGCAAAGCTAATCCTCTGCGATTACAACTTGGATAAGCTAGAATGTCTTTCTAGCTCAGTTAAGTCCGTGATGCACCTTCTGTGGATTGGCTGGAAGGAGAATTAAAATGGGCAACACAACATTGTTATGCAACTTTGCTTTGCTTCCTCCCAGCTCCCTCGAGTAAAAGAATTAACGAAGTTGACCGCAAGAGCTGAATCAGCATTCGTATCTTTTTCGTTTTTATTTTTTTTCCTGATGCTATAAATAAGAGGTTCTGGAAGGAGAGCACAGCCAATGCTCCACGCTGTGCAACCAACAGGAAAATGTTTCTTTAATACTGTTAAAACAGAATTTGCCTGACACTGTCAAAATTTATAGGCATCAACTCCCTTTGCCCGATTAGATTATTTTGGAACACGCTGAAAGGAAAGCAAATTGATTTTAGAAAAAAAGAATGAAAGAAAAAGGCTTTGCACTAGGAAAACAACATGCAGCTTTCCTGGTTTCCAGTAAATTAATCTGACTATCGGTTCACTGCTGCAGGCCACGTGGCTCTTTCGGAAACACTGACTTACCACAGTCCATTTAGTAACCGTTCAAAGTTACAACGGCCCTGAAAAATGTGGCTTATGGTCGTTTTTCACACTTACGGCCTTTGCAGCATCTCTATGGTCACATGATCAAAATTCAGATGATTGGCAAGTGGTTCATACTTATGTCCTGGGGTCATGTGATCCCCTTTTGTGACCATCTGACCAACACAGTCGATGGGGAAGCCAGATTTACTTAACAACCGGGTTGCTAATTTGTCAACTGCAGTGATTCACTTAACAACTGTGGCAAGGAAGGTCGTAAAATGGGGCAAAACTCACTTAACAACTGTCTTTCTTAGCAATGGAGATTTGGGGCTTAATTGTGGTTGTAAATCGAGGACTACCTATATAATCCCTTTCAAAATAAAATCATGCTAACCTTTAGGCCAAACAATATTCCTCTAGATTAGATTTGAGGCTGCTGATTGCTGATTCATGGAACTTTCTTTAAAGGAGAGAGAGGTTTTGCATTAGCAGAAAGCAATTCTGCTTCCACAAGTATCTGATTTTGCACCCAGCTCCCTTGCTCACTGCCCCTTCCCTAATATTTCAGCTTCAAAGGAAATCGGGCCTCCAGCTTTTGCAAATACGGACTTGTGTTCTGCCTTATGCAGGTAGCAATAGCCCTTAGACTTATATACCGCTTCACAGTGCTTAATAGCCTGCTCTAAGTGGTTTATAAAGTCAGCATATTGCCCTCAACAACCTGGGTCCTCATTTTATCGACCTTGGAAGGATGGAAGCCTGAGTCAACCTTGAGCAGATCAGGATTGAACTCCTGGTAGTCAGCAGAGTTACTGCATTCTAGCCACAGTAGTAGTAAAAAGTAATCTTTCCTGTGAAAAATCACATTCTGCCTGAAATGATACATATAGCAACAGGGAAACCAGAGCAGGTAATGTTTCTAAATATTTCTGATTGAAAGTTCGCTGTAGAATCCTTTGTACTTTTTATAGGAATAAAATCATCAGCACAGAAATGAGAAAAATGCCACAAAATCACTGTCATTTCTATCTGGATGTTGTGATGTACATGTCAGCATCCTATAACATAGGCATAAAGCCATTGATGCTTTCAATTGCCATTCATAGAAAAAGCTAATGTGTCATCTTAAAAATCACAGCCAGTCATGATGGAAGGAGTGTGAAGGAACAGTTGCCATTGTGTACATGTCAATCAAAAACAGCAGAAAGTAGCCTGCAAACATAATTATGTGTAACCCGGATATTTGCTTATTAAAGGATGCTTTTAAAAATGAAAATATGTGAATTCTATTGTCCAAAAGAACTAATGACATCTTAAAATACTTCATGATTTCTATGCTATTTTTTTATCAGCAATATTTTTTATCAGTGTTACAAGACTGGAAGTACTATCAGTTTCTTTTGCATCCAAAAGTTAAACACCCTTATGCAGTTGAGTGGCAAACAAAATATAAAGCTGGATGAAAAAGCTTGGCTAGCTGATATTCTGTATTTACATACATATTTACCTCAAGTATGTAAATATGTATTATGCACACATGTGTAGGTGTATGAATGTAGTATGCATATCTGTGCATACATATACATGTATGCAGGGCTTTTTTTCTGCCGGAACTCGGCGGAACTGCGTTCTGGGACCTTTTCAGAGTCCGCGTCACGTGGTCTGCCTCGACCAATCGTGCGCTATCATTTCCGGGGTTTTTTAGCGCGATGACGGGGGTGCGTTCCGGCACCTTTCTTCGGAGAACAAAAGCCCTGCATGTATGTATAATAAATTAACTATCTATCTATCTATCTATCTATCTATCTATCTATCTATCTATCTATCTACTCGCGTAATATTGAGTAAATTTTAAATATATAATAATATATCTAAGAGAATTTGCAAAATTAATATCTACAAGAAAACACAATCAAATC
>JAOYMU010000263.1:74601759-74612715 GCA_025802295.1 Psammodynastes pulverulentus
CCATGGATAAATCCAAGAAAAGAAAAGTTTCAGAAGAAAACAATCTTTAATTCAACTATATATGCTAGTTTTGTGGCCACTCAGGAAATAATCAGGCACGGGAAGGGTTTTGTGGTATTTTCTTTTCTGTGGGAAACGGATTCAAATGGCTCTTTGAGTGTTTAAGGTTGCCGACCCCTGGTATAGTGGGACTACAGAGCCCTCATCTATTTTCTTCAGATGATGCCTGCTAACCTATCCAATGTTGTGCTTGTTTATTATTGGCAAAATTTTTATCCCTCCTCATCAAACACCACTTCCCAATAGGCATGGCTTGACCATGACCGTTGAGTCGATCAGTGCTTGAGAGGGGTGACCCCTGGCTGCTCTTGACAGAAAGTTCAGTAACATAAAAGCTTCTTTGTGTTCAGCCAGTACGTGTTGCCAAGTCTTTCTCTTATCACAGTGTTTCTCAACCTTGGCAACTTTTAAGATGCGTTGGACTTCAGCTTCCAGGATTCCCCAGCCAGCCTTGCTGTCTTAGCAGAACGACTCGATAAGGGTTGGAAAGTCGCCTACTTTTGATCAAGCAATAACGTTCATACAATGTAACTGACCAGATGGATGTAGCTTAACCCTGTTCAAACTCAAGGCTGATGAGGGATTAAAATAAACTCTCTCCCAGCCCACTGCTGACTGAGGTTCAGTGATTGTGTGAGTCATCCGGCAACTGATTTAAGTGTGTTCTGTAGAGAGAACCAGTTTGCTAGCAATTCAGAAAGGAGCATTTTTCCTTCCCTCACACGCCTTCTTAAAGATGCTGGGGATTGCAGCTAAAGGCTGTTTTGTACAGTTCATCCCTTTCCCTTGTTCTGATTGTTTTCTTAAAAACCCTGACAAAAAAAGCTTGTGAAGAGGAAATCTGTTGTTAAGAGCAACAGGTGAGGCTCAGTTTCCTGACCAGCAAATGAACTCTTACCTCACCCCATGCAACTGTAAAGTTCCAACGAATAAAGTTTCACTTTCTTGTCTTGCTTGGGGAACTTGTATCTCGGAATGAATAATGAAGCAATTTGGTGCTCTTCAAACCCACCCAGTGGAGGATACTTAATCTACTACAATAGAGGAGGGAGATGTGCTCTGAGTTTGTGTTGACTCCCAGTGACTCCCTGGACTATTCTTGGCAAGGATTTCTAGCAGTGATTTTCCCTTGCTGTCTTCTTTCTAAGACTCAGAGAGGGAGACTGACTAAGGTCACCCAGCTGGCTTTGTCTCTAAGGTGGGACTAGAACTCACAAGTCTCCTGGTTTCTAACTCCGTGCCTTAACTATTACACCAAATTGGCTGCCGTACCTAAATAGCACTAACAATAGCTCTTAGACTTATATACCACTTTATAGTTCTTTACAGTCCTCTCCAAATAATTTACAGAGTCATCATATTGCCCCCAACTATCTGGGTCCTCATTTTACCGGTCTCAGAAGGATGGAAGGCTGAGTCAACCATGAGCCGGTCGGAATCGAACTCCTGGCAGTGAGCAGAGTCAACCCTCCATACTGCATTCTAATCACTGGATCACCAGGGGTCTTCTAACCATCATATAAGACTGTATAATTTTCAAGAATACCTACCAAGCATACACAGAGACGACTCCTGTGGACACTCTGATTCCAACTTATTGGATGGGAGCCACACCTGTGCAATGCTAACACTATGTGAAAAAAAATGACATTTTACCTTTATCTAATGCAAAACTAAGTTTTAAGACAATGCATGCTATTTTAACGCTCCCGGTTACGTCTTAATTTTAAGGTTGCTTTTCCTACGTCCTGTTTTTAATTGTTGCATGCATCCCTCTCCGATCCATTTGGAGTGAAGCGGTGCTGCGCATTTCTAAAACGAAACCTGTGCTTGATCTGTATTTCTACAAAGGGAAATTGTCTGCTTCTTTCCAGGTCACCATGACTGACAGAGCTGCAGCTGAAAGAGCCTGTAAAGATCCCAATCCCATCATTGATGGGCGGAAAGCAAACGTCAACCTAGCGTATCTGGGAGCAAAGCCAAGGAGTATTCAAACTGGTGAGGCCAATAGCTCTTCTCTTAACCATCACTTAAGTTATTTCATGTTCCATGCCAGTGTTTCCTCAACTTTGGCAGCTTTAAGATGGGTGAACTTCAACTCCCAGAATTCCCCATCTTAAAAGCTGCCAAGGTTGAGAAACACTGTTTTATATGGACTTCAGTAGAGATAATCCAGTACAGAGATCTAACCCAAATGCACTTTTTCCAAGAGGCAACTGGGTTTTCTGGGTTTCTTTTTCTTTGAAGATGTTTTGCTTCTCATCCAAGAAGCTTCTTCAGCTCTGACTTAGATGGTGGGGAATGGAAGGATTTATACTTCTTGCAGACAGCTTACATATAGAATAACAGAGTTGAAAGGGACCTTGGAGATCATCTAGTCCAACCCCCTGCTCGAGCAGGAGAGTCAATTCCAAATATTAGGCTCTATCTAGGATTGAACTCACAGCCTCCTGATTGTGAGGTAAGAGCTCTAGGCCACTAGTCATTCGCATTATTTTAGAAAGTCGTTGAGGCCACTTGGAGATCTATCTGTGTCCTCAGAGTCACCTGAGTGGTGCAAATGGGTGTGGAGCCTTCTTGGAACTGCTGAAAGGACTGTGTTGTAGACCGGAGACAGATGATGTCATATCCTCTCCTCTCTGTTGAAAAAGAGCTATTCAATTTTATTCCACTCTCATGCTTTATGCAGCATTCAAGTAAATCCTGAAGTCTTTTCTTCCTTGTTTTCTTTCCTTGTTTCCTTGTATCCAAAGCCCCCAACAGTCTCCTGGCTATCACTGGAGGCGCTATTATGCAGGTGCACTGCAGCAGAAGCCCCAATAAATAGCCACAGATTAGGTTCAGACATTGCGCTAAGCCATTGTTTCTCAACCTCAGTAGCTTTAAACCGTGTGGCCTTCAATTCCTAGAATTCCCCACCAGTATAGCAATAGCATTTAGACTTATATACTGCTTTACAGTGCTTTACAGCCTTCTCTAAGTGGTTTACAGAGTCACCATATTTCTGCCAACAGTCTGGGTCCTCATTTTACCCAGCTCGGAAGGATGGAAGGCTGAGTCAATCTTCAGCCTGGTGAAATTCGAACTGCCAAATTGCAGTCAGCCAGCAGTCAGCAGAAGTAGCCTGCATTACTGCACTCTAACCACTGTGCCACCGTGGCTCACCAGTATGCATTCAGTAACAGCTTAAAGTTGCTGAGGTTGGGAAATCTGCACCAAGTCAGGGATCCCCAACCCCAATGCTGGTCCATGGCCTGTTAGGAATTGAGCTGCACAGGTGGAGGTAAGCGGTGGGTGAGTGGATGAGGCTTCATCTATTAGTTGCCATTCCCCAGTGCTAGCATCACCGTCTGGGCTCCACTTCAGGTCAACAGGCATTAGATTTTCATAGGAGTGTGAACCCTACTGTCAATTGCTCATACAAGGGATCTAGCTTGCGTGCTCCTCCTCCCCCCTCCGTGGTCCATGGAAAAACTGCCTTCCACAATGCCAGTCCCAAGTGCCGTATAGGTTGGGGGCTGCTACACTAAATCATTATGGAGTTTCCCTGTTTTCTGGCCTAACTTTATTGATTTATTCAAATATTTATAACCTGCCATTCTGTGTAAGACGTTTCAAAGCGATGTACCAGAGGATTCAAAATGCAACTGTTATCTACAACCATAATTTGCAAAATACAATCTATATCAGGGGTGTCAAACTCGCTTTGTCACAGCATCATCACGTGACGTATCGCCACTTTCCCCCCCTTTGTTAAACCGGGCATGGGGGTGGCCAGCACATGACGCATCTGGCCCGCAGGCCGTAGCCCTGGTCTACATAATTGAAAAATGTGTTAGTTTGTATGAAGCAGACCAGTGTGGGTTGTTCAGTAAGCATGGTTAATAATCTTGGTTTAGTTTTTTGCATTACTGACTGGGTTTATACACTGTCCTAAACCATGGTAACCCAAGTAGCTGGATCTACATATGTACCTACATACCTATTGTGCTGTTCCTTTAAGGGATAAGTAACATTATTCTATGCACAGAGAAAAAGAGTAAAAAGTAATAAACAACAGAAATTAAAGACGAAAAGAAAAGAAAAAGTAACTAAATCTAAATTACACCTTTATGTTTTTCTATTCTTTCCGTCCTTACATCCCTCACACCTATATATTGATTCAAACATCCACTTTTTTTCCTCAAACACCTCCCTTCTATGTTTTTGAGAATCTCATCGGCTCCATCCCATCACACAACTTTCTCCCTCTTCTCCCTTTCATCTTGACTCATTAATTCTTCATACGTTTGTTTTGCAGTTAGATTCTTATGCATTTTTTCCTGCAATGCCACATTTCATGTCCTTCATGGATAGGACTTGTGCAACAGTACGTTGGCTTATAAGGCAGACCGTAGGTGAGAGATTCTAGCTTGCATAGATTAGTATGAGCATGCTTGGGATAAAACTGAGCATTGTTTTCAGTTGTGCAACTTGCACTTGTTCGCCATCCAGAGTCACTGGGTCGAGATGGACAGCTATAGAGATTAAGTTTAAATAAAATACTTAGCAAAATTGACATGCGCTATCCTATTGTTAGTAGGGAAGATTGCCTGTTGCAAGGAATGAAGCTGGTATGGCTTGAGAAGCATTTCTCAGATGAGAACATAAGATCAGGAGCCTTCCAAGCCATCAAGAGAACAGGCAGTATCTTTTAAATCAGAAAGTTTGGAATGAAAAACCTAGAATGTTAATCCCGGAGCATAAGATTTATACATATTTCTTGATTTCTGAGTCTTCAAATGGACATATCTTTTGTTTATATGTGGCTTTGTTCTTATTGACCTAGAAAAGAAGGTAGTTCAGCCAAATCATGTCTTAATGCTTTCTGCTGAATAAGTTGTTTCCTGAATAAGGAGTAATCTATCTGGAGAGCTGAGTTTTATAGTTGAGCCTGACATGAAGCTTAACAGACATGGGACAGGAATAATTAAGGCTGTTTCTCTAGTTTTATTAACAAGCATTATATGAAAGCTCAGTTAACCAAAATCATGATGGGAAATCAAGAACAATGTTCACAAAACCAATGTCTCAAGTTTATACTTGAATAACACAGCTAGGCAAGCTTTTGTAGTAATTGACCAGAATTAGATGGTAGAAGGGGATCCGAATGTTCCCTTTTTCATTTTTGTCCAAACTTTATTCTTTTTTGTTTTTTTGCCTTAATCATAATTGGCTATGCCATCCAAAACGGGCACATTCAAAGCAAAGCAGGAATTGGAATTAGCGTGTCATCCTCATGATTTCATCAATTTGATGCTTTAAAATACTTGCCTTTAGATAAAGTGTTCTTGCTAGCCATAGGCAAACGTTTCAAATTTAAATAATCTCGCTCTCTTTTTAAGTACAAACCAGTTGTTTCAGGTATGACACAAAACTGGTTTTTGAGCCCTTTCGACAGGCGTCAAGATCGACTGTTCTGAGTGTGAAACTTTCAGTGGCAAACTTGAAATGTTTCCAAAATATTTAAAAGGGCTGTTTTGTGCTCAAAACAAGGTGTTTGAATTTGGGACAGTTCAGTTTGCAATGCTTTGCCCGTCCTTCATTTGCTGTTCAAGAGACATTAAAAACCCAGCAAAATTCCATTGAGATGCATATTTTAAAATATCCATGGATAATTGATTTTCCACAACTTGCAGGCTAGTGTGTAAATTTGAACTGGTGAGAGCATGTCACAAGCACTTTCACAAAATGGTAGCTAGAATGAGTGAAACCAATCATCTATCACTCATTTCTTGGAAGGCAAGCTGTCTGGATTGTTTCCACCAATTTAAGTAATTTCCCAGAATCCTCTGCATCACTTCCTCTTCCATTTTTTTTTCTTCTGGTAGGGAGAGCAGGCACACTTCCAAACAGAAGACAGCCTAAAAGTCCTGTCAGTGTATTTTCCAAGAAAGCTTCTGAGCCCAGAAACATTCCTGGAAATGATGATAATGCTTGAGTTGGCACTTTGCTTTGATGCATGTTAGCTTCTCACTTAATTTCTTAAAATTAAAACAATCTTACCTTTGACTTTCCACCCAGTAGTAGATGAACACACTTTCTATCACAGTTTTGGGCTGCAACCAAGCTACCATTTTAATTTCTTGGAATGCCCCTTGAGGGGTGAGAACTTATTTGGGCTCTGGTCAAAAATTGAGAAAATACCTAATTTGACTCTTCTGGCCTGCCAACCCTTCTCCCCTCGAACAAAAGAGAAACAATTATTTGTATGTTCCTTTATTTAAAAAATACAGTCCAATCATGCATTATATAAAGAAATGCCAAGTAATTACAAAAACGAAATATAAGTAAAATAATAAACTCATTTTCGGAAAGACCAGAGACCATGCAAGAAGTACACCCCATTCTCGCGTGGTCCCTGCAGCCTCCAAAAATTGTGTTGAGAACCAGGCATCTTTCTGAAAATAATTGTTGGGTGTTGGGGATTGCTGGTGTGTCACCCAAAACAGTGTGGCATTTCACCTTTGACACACGTGCTATAGATTCACCATCACTGGCCTAGGAACATTTAATTAGGCACCAGTAGGGGGATTGAAGGAACTGGGTATGTTTAACCACAAGAGTGAAGGGGGATATAATGCAGTCTTCAAATATCTCTGCTAGACAGAAGAACACCGTAACTTTTTGGTTGTTTCAGATGCAGGATACAGAATAATAAATTTAAATTTCAGAGGTATCAAGGTTAAAAATACCTTCTTTATAGAAAATGCAGTGGACCTAGAGAGATACTGAATTTCTCTTTCTTGGTGTGATCTTGAAGGAGACTTTAAGTTGGATTCTTGCATGAAGCTGAAGGTGGAATATTGTGGATTCAATAGCCCATCCCCTTCCAACTCTGTGTTTCTATGTCCCATAGGGTATATGCAGCTGTATTATTGCTTCATTAATAAAAAGTTCTTTCCTATGTAGAATGTTAAATTTTGAGGTTCCTGAAAACAAGAGGAGTGCTGGAAATTTCACACTTGTAAATAAAACCAAAATGAGGGGAAACGATAGAATTTCACACTTTGTGCAGATGGGAATCAGCAACAGAAATCTTGAGCCCTGCACTTCAATTTAGATTCTGTTTCCTCACTTTCTAGCATTGTGTAAGACATGAAATAGAAACTGCAAAGATGTAAGCTGAAGATCTTGATTGCTTTAAAAAAAAGAAAACAAAGAATATTCAAATATATTTTAGCGCGTGCAGTATATTTGAATATATATCTGCAATTTTGAATATGCATTAAAAATAAATGTATTGTAAAAACAGAAAGAAATTGCTGCAGAAAGATGAAAATGATTTCAGTTTGTATACAGAGTTGAAAAACCACAGCCAAATATTTTCCAATTAGGTAGGAGTGGTTTTGTATAAATCAGGGTCATGTCAGTGCTGCATTTATCTACCAAAGAAAGGGTCATTTATCTGAATAATACTCTGTTCTGCACAATTTCTTCTTTAATCGTCCCTTTTGAAAACGTACAGAAAAAAATAACATTAGGCAGATTTTGAACATGGTTTTCCGCAATACATGGATTTTTCTACAAAGCGTAACCAGCTCTTCTCGTGGTACACAACACATTAGTTAAGTTCACAAAACTTACTAAATCTGATTACTGAATTAAATTATTTTTGTTGGTGTGCAGAGTTTACAGAACTATGAGTTAACTCAGTGGACGGAGTTCACAACATAGTAAATAATTAAGGAAAACCTAATTAAAATTGATGCTAATAAAGCTTAGGCTGTGATTTAAGTGCATCTCCACAGTGTGTACTATTTCACCTGGGGATGATATTTTTGAAACTTTCTTTGCCAAAAATAGAGAAGACCAAGGAGACCCTATTTTTGAGTTAAAACACTTCAACAGTTCATACTGAAGTTATTTTTAAATGTTTATTACTCTGCTTCCAGAAGGTGTACCACAAGGAAACAAAGATGGAAATGTAATACAAGCTCAAGGTGAACATTAAGAGAATTGAATTTAATCACAATCTAAATAAATAAATCAACTGGAGGCTCTTGAGTGGAAAGTAATAAAAGACACAAATGTGAAGATCAATCTAGACATTTGGGGAGGATTGATCAACTGCAGTACCATTATTCTACTCAAGTCACGTTGTGTAAGAGAGGATGGAAAGTTTTAAAGAAAAGGAAGACATGCAATATTATTATGCATCTTTCTAGCACACTCCAAAACAGCTTAGTGCATACTAACAATTGAACATGTGAAAGCGATAAGATGCACAGTCCTCTAGGTGGGTTGCACTGTTGAAGAAGCCATCAATCAAGTTGCATGATTTAGTTTAACTTTGCTTCAACCATTTTTCCCTAGGTTTCACCTTAGGGGTGCAGCAGTTACATCCAGCTCTTATTCAGAGACCCTATGGGTAAGTGGAATTTTTCTTTCTATCTGTGTTAAACAACCAATCTGGGTACTAATTAATAAAGCATCAAAGAAAGAGGAAACGAGCTCTAGGTTACAAAACTTAGTATGGCTGTAGCATCTGGAACCAGAATTCCTGGTCCTCACTTAGAATACGAAGCAAACTTTTTGTACAAGTGCTTGAATCGGGTGATTTATTTGTTTACTTACTCATTCATTCAATATGTAGGGCCGCCTACCTCAGTAATTGACTGTAGGCAGTGAATAATCTTGAAATACATTAAAAACAAATTTCCTTCCTGCTACATGTAGCTCAAGGACACCATTTCTCTGGTACTCTTCATTATGTCCCAGAATTGTTACAGGGACGGACCATCTATAAGCTCGTTCCACAATCTCCACTTTTGCTAAATTGAATTCCTGTCTTTCATGATCGTAGGTGGAGATGAAACAGAGTGGTGGTTCTTACCCTATCCTGGGAAGCAGAGCAGCTAGATTCATACATTTTTATTCATTTAATCAAATTTATTGGTCACCCATCTTACTACAGAGTAACTCTATACATACATGCACTATGCTAAGCTCAAATGGGATTGAGTGGTCTTAAAATGTTTTGAGAGTTAGACCATGATATTAAGCTTTAATATATTTTATTATTTACTTAGGTAGAAAGTGTAATGTGTACCCAGTAGTTGTGTGACTTATGTTTAAGATTCAATGGGTTGTGTGTCCCCATCCAGTCTTCCCACATGACGAGGCTAAGATTGGGTTTGATCAGAGTCTAAAGTCATAGTTTATTGTTTATTTGAATGAACCATGGTTGACTGGATTTATACAGGGGGGAAAAATAAACCCATTCACATTATGGCTTAGCTTTTATATCTCATATCTCATGCAACATGTTTGTATTCACATAAAATGCTAACTCTTAAGGGGGCTTGCTCTACGTTAGCCTAACAAGCTACATCCTCCCAACATGAGAAATCCAACCGATTGATGGTTTTTTGGCCAACTTATAGCTTAGCCTGACATGTGAACTCATGCATTTGAACTTCTGCCTTAATCTCTGGAGTTGAAACAACCCGTATGATTTTCTGAGGTTGTGTTTCTTATGGACGATAAGGCCTTAGGCAGGTCTCTTGCCCATGGTCCTTGTTCTGTAGGACTGTGGTCACTCTGGGCTTGAGCCACCTAAAGACCTCTTTCAAAGACGTGCCGTGTGAGTTTTATGAAATCCAAGAAAAACTTTGTTGTTTGTTTGTTTCAGTTCTAATTTAAATGGTGCCGATGCAAGAGGCCTTGGCAGCGGGTTGCATCTCATTGCTTTGGGCCCCATGCGGCAATTCCAGGCCAGAGAACAAATTGCATTCAGATAGTAAATCTAATATTCCGTGAAAAGAAACATTAGGTCAAAAATTGATTCTGGACAGATGTTCTACAGGACTTGAGGAGTTTATAGAAATCGGCTATTGTCTCCACTTTTCAATAGAATATCCCAGCTCTCTTTGGTCTAAAGCATCCTCTTTTTAGACATCTAATGGGATCTGGCAGCTGCTTTGGAAAAGCCAAGAGTGCTCAGAGACAACAATAGCAACTGTCATCCTAACTTCATTTAACTGTTTAATGATTGATGTAATTCTCTGAATCGCTCTCTTTCGCTTCTCCAGCACTGCTTTCTGAAAATGGAAGCTTGTGGGTCTGTGTGTGTCTTTTAAAGAATTTGGGGAAATTTGGTCCTCTTGTGGGGGTGGGGGAGAGAAAAAACTTTGGAAGGCTGATGGTTTAAGAAACAATGGGCCATTTTTTTCTTTGCCAAGAGGAATTAATATTTAATCTCTTTGTGTCTCCCCCCTCCTCCCCCCTCCAGAAGCCCACACATAGACTGCCTTTCTTTAGAGCTTCCCTCTCCAACTTTCCTGCTCTGTATTATTCAACTCTTCTGCGTTTATGATTCCAGTGGTGGTGGTAGTGTTTTTTTTCTCTTGTTAGTCTGATGGCGTCATAATAGGGAATTAATAGGGAGCCATGGTGGCGCAGTGCTTAGAATACGGTATTGCAGGCTAACTTTACCCACAACCAGGAGTTCGATCCAAGGTTGACTCAACCGTCCCTCCTTCCTAAATTGGTAAAATGAAGACCCAGATTGTTGGGGGCGATATGCTGACTCTGTAAACCTCTTAGAGCAGGGGTGTCAAGCTCAAGGGCCAGGGGCCAGATCTGGCCCATGGGGTGCTTAGATCCGGACTGCTGGGCCGGCCTGGAAACAGCACAGGACCAGCCCATGGGGCCTCTGCCAGCAAAAATGGAGTTCTGTGGGGTGCACATGGCCCCCTGCACCCCATTTTTGGCTGCAATGGCCTCCTGCAACTCCTCCTCGCCCCCCTCCCTGAGCTCAGTTTTCGCTGGCAGAGGGCTATCAAAACAAACTAAAAACAAAACAAAAGGAGAAATGTTTCCCCTTTTGCATTTGAGCATGCAAGAAGGGACAGG
>JAOYMU010000263.1:74728818-74739128 GCA_025802295.1 Psammodynastes pulverulentus
GGTTCTCCGAACTGCTTAGAAAGTTAACAACTGGTTCTCACGAATAGGTGTGAACCTGTTGAATCCCACCACTGCTTGTCTGGCCTTCGGGTGCTTTGGAAAATAGCTTGATCCCCTTCTCTCTGTGGCAACCCCTCAAATATTGGTTCGAATAGGTGCAAACCTGTTGAATCCCACCACTGATATTAATACTCAGGCTCAGAACTCAAATCAAATGACATCACTGATACAATTGCTTCTTTTTGCATTGTACTTCTATCCATGTAAAAATCAGATGTGGTATTCAGCAGGTTCTGACCAGTTCTGGAGAACTGGTAATGGAAATTTTGAGTAGTTCAGAGAACCAATAACGAGTGGGGAGGGAATGGAGATTTCGCAGTATCCTTCCGCTGCCATGCCCACCAAGCCACACCACACCCACCAAGCCACGCCCACAGAACCAGTAGTAAAAATGTATGAATCCCACCACTGGTGCAAATATACTAGGGCACACTTGCAATGGGCCAGGAAGGGCTGGAAAACATAATGAAAAGAATTCAGGGCAATCTAAAAAAAAAATCAGTGAAAAAAAAATAGAACAGAGTGCTAAGGCATTGGTGACCTTCCCAATTAAAACACAGGAAATGAGAACCTAAAAATCTGAGGGAAAAAAAGAGTGTGAAAGTGTCAGGAACACACTAAGCCCAAATGATTGATATTGGACATAGAAACAACGCTCAGTGGTCACATCTTTGAGGGAGAAATCCGGTTTTATTTACTGCAAAAAGGCAAGAGCTTGCTTTGGAAATTAATGAGCCAGAGCATGATACTTTGGGGATAGATTTATTAAGTCAAGCTGGATACTGACGGTGACCTTCATTCTTTATGTACTTTTACAGAAAGATTTTGAAAAAAAAGTTATGAAACTTACTTAAATCGCCTTTCCGGGCAACGGAGGTGGCACAGTGTGGACACTGGTGTTTTGGTACGTTTTTCCCATGTTGATGCAAAACATGGAACTTCAAAGTCCCAGCCTGTGTGAATCTGGCTTTGCAGATCACACATTCAAAGGGTTTTTCACCTAGAAGGAAAAACATACTTGTAAGAACTGATGAACTAGAGCAGGGCTCTCCATCTTTAGCTACTTACAAGACTTGTGGACTTCAACTCCCAGAATTCTTCAGCCATCTTGGAAGTTGAAGTCCACAAGTCTTAAAAGTTGCCAAGGTTGGAGACCCCTGAACTAGAGAGCAAAACGCCAAAGCTGAAAATGATAGCATATTTTCCAGATCCCACTTTTTGCAATCCTCACCCTGAACTGATGCTGCATCCATGCCCCTAGAACACTGTGGGGCTGCTGTAGGATTTCTGCAGATTTCGGCTTCTGTTACAGCAGAAAAGAAAAGGCTCCAAACGTGAATTCCTGACCTACGGGACAGATGTTTTCTCACTGATGGGAATTCTTGCCCATCTGACCACCTAGAGATCTTTCTAGGTCCGTGATGGCGAACCTATGGCCCTCTCTGTGGGCACACGAGCAGTTGCCCCAGCTCAGTTCTGCCACGTATGCATGAGGGCCTCCCATCGGACAGCTGGTCTTCGGGTCTCTGCTATGCATGTGCAAGGGGTGCATGTGCATGCACAGTGGGTGGGGCACATGTGCAGGGGTGCACATGCATGTGCAGGAGACACACATGCATGCACAGGGGTGGGGTGCACGTGTGGGATGTGAGCACATTGCATTTTGGGGATGCGCGTGCTTGCACTTTGGGCACTCAATGCCCAAAAGGTTAGCCATCACTGTTCTAGGTTATCCCACTTCCTTGCCACCATTTCATTGAACTCCGTTTAGATTAGATTAGATTGGAATGGAATAAAACTAGAAGGGACCTTGGAGGTCTTCTAGTCCAGCCCTCTGCTCAAGCAGGAGAACCTGTACCATTTCAGTCAAATGACTATCTAGTCTTTTCTCAAAAACTTCCAGTGATGAAGAACCCACAACTTCTGAAGGCAAGCTGCTCCATTGGCTAATTGTCCTCACTGTTAGGAAGCTTCTCCTTAATTCCAGGTTGCTTCTCTCTTGGATTAGCTTCCAAATAAATTTCTCTTGTTTTGTCTCCAAATCCACTGAATGCCCGACTTTGCTATTCTGGAGCACCATCTGCTTCCAACTGTTCCGCCTTGCTTTTTTTGCTCACGTGCCTGTCTTCCTTCCTTTAGTGGCTCAGCATCTCACAGCCCCACAGGACCAGGCATTAACATTACTCTGCTTTAATGGCAGCCATTATAGTTTTAATACGTACCTGAGTGAGTTACCATATGTCTTTTCAATTTCTAAGTGTCCCTACTAGCATAGGAACACACCGTACAAAACTATAAGGACGCTCTCCTGTATGTGAGCGAATGTGGCGCTTCAATTTGCTGGCCTACAATTTACAAAAGAAGATTCTGAATTACAAGTGCATGGAAGGTGCTGCTGAAACAATTCAGTTAAAAAAAAGTTGGACTCTTTAGAAACGCTGTTAAGTGCTTATTCCTAGAATATCTCGTTGTATCTTCTAAAGCAAGGGTGTCAAACTCAAGGCCTGCAGGCCAGGTCTGGCCCGTGGGATGCTTAGATCTAGCCCGCAGGCCTACCCTGGAAACAGCAAAGGACTAGTCCGCGGTGTACGACCTCCTCGGGATCCCTTTTAGCTGGCAGAGGGCTGCAGGAGGCTGTCGAGGCCAGAAATGGAGCCCGGGTTGGCCACGCATGGCCTCTCTGAGCTCCATTTTTGCTGGCAGAGGGCTGCAGGAGGCCATTGTGGCTGAAAACAGAGCCTTGATGAGTGACGAGGAACTGGACACTGCCCCCCCTGCCCCCCGCAAGGTCCGACCCTCAACGAAATGGAGTTCGACACCCCTGTTCTACAGCAAGGGTCTCCAAACTTGGCAACTTTTTAAGACTTGTGGACTTTAACTCCCAGGATTCTAGGAGTTGAAGTCCACAAGTCTCAAAAATTGCCACGTCTATTCTAAAGTTCTGCCTTCCCAACTACGTCTCCTGTTGCTCTGCATTAATGCTAGTTCTATTAGGATGAATCCTAACAGCAAGAGGAAAAATATTAAAGGTCCAATTCTGCAAAATAGTTTTTTTACAAGACTACAGTTGACGATTCTCTACATTGAACAGCAACCACATGGAGGCTGCAGACATCTTTCTTTGCTGAAAGTCAGGGGTGGGCTTCAGAAATTTTAGCAAGGGGTTCTCTGCTCAGTTGCTGGATGGGCATGGCCATGGTGGGCGTGGCCTAGCCAGCCTCCTGTATCATGGCGGCAGGGGGTGGAAGTGTTTTTGCACTCCCCGGACGTTTTCCTCGAGCCTCCGGGAGGGTGAAAATGAATTTCCTGAACTTCTGGTAGGCCAGTTTTTCGTCCTTCCCGAGCCTGCATGTGCACTCTGCACTTACCTGCATCCAAAACAGGTCATGTGGGGATTCCTGAGAGGGGCAGGGCCAGCCAGGAGTGGGATTTGGGGGTTCTACGAATTGCACAGAATCTTAGCTGCAAACCCCCAGTAGCCCACCCCTGCTGAAAGTTACAAAATAATATTTATTCAAGAAAGTTGCAGCCCAAACTGTTTCTGGTTTGTGAAAGCTGCATACAAAATGATGCACGCTAGAGTAAGTTGTGTATAAATGCCGTATTACAGACAGTTATAAAGAAAGAAAAGCACGCAGTGGCTTGACTGTGCATAAAAACCCTATAAACTAAGGCTAATTATGCAAATTGCATAGCAAAGCTGAGCAATTGGCGATTTTGTAAGTATATGCAGCTATGATAGACAACAGATATACACAGATCCTCACATCCTTTTATATTACTCCCCTTTTATTTAATATTGCTTCTCCAAGTTTATATGTTGTTTCCAAAAATGAAAAAAAAAAGAAAGAAAATATTGTTTAAAGAACTCTGCAATCTGCTCTCCCTTGGCTGACATCTCATTAGTTTCTAAAAAAAAAAAATCAATGCTAAGGGCTCCTACTTCATCCACGGAACATTCACAAGAATATTTTAACGCTGATTAGAAACAAACCACGGTTTTCAGAAGAGTTGAAAGGGGTTTAAGCTTCTTGTCTTTCTTTCATCCCCCGCAAGGCAAACAGATTTCTGAACATGATACAAAATCTATTTACCAGAAGCAGGAATGAAATGCAGGTATTAAGACAAGCCTCAAAGGATCTTCTCAAATCTCCCTGCCGTCTGAAATATGGAGGATGACCTCAAACAGGGATTCCTGGCAGCCATCTTGATTTTCATTCCGCATTAGATTAAACCCTGTATTTGCTTAACGCTTCTAGAATGTATTTTGCTGGGATTTTGTCATCCTTGCTTTAAAAAGTATCTCTCAGAGGCTTCTTTTACTCCACGTAAGGCGTATTCCTTATAAAGGATTAGCACCACTGTTTAAGAAAAGGACAAATGTTTAGCAAGTTTGAAAGGGATAAAGGTGAAGTCCTACAGGGAGTAGTTAAAGATCCGAATGTATGTAACCTATAGAAAAGACAATTGTAAGTAGCTGTTTAGGAACCACAACTTGGTTATTAAACAAGGGACCACTAAGGGAACAGCAACTGTTCTTATGATCTTACTTCATCTTCACCTTATTCATCACTGTCGCAACTGTAAATGGTTACTAACAGCAGTCTTCAAGCAAATAAAATCTAACACTGAATGGAAACCAAGACAATTCCTGTTTGAGGTTACCCTCCATATTTCAGGTGACTGAAAGACTTTGAGAAGAGCCTTTGAGGCGTATCTTAGTACCATTTCCCAGAAGGAAAGATATTCAGGCTAGATATCAGGAAAAACTTTCTGACTAAGCCAGTGGAAAAGGGTCTCACAACACACTGAGGCCAACTAGCCATGGCCAACTTACGATAGCCAACTCGCCACAGCCAACTCACTGCAGGACAACTCACCATAGTCAACAACTCAGGACAACTCACTGCGGGACAAGAGTCACACTAATATTCAAAGAAAGGGTGGAATACAATAGTAGACTGTGGCGAGTTGACCGCAACAAGCTGACTGTGACAAGTTGTCCCATTCTGCTCACAACCAATGGCTAGTTCTTCTTTGCTTTGGGGTCTTCAAGCAGAGGCTGGATCAGATCTGGCCATTTTACAGCCCCCAGGTTACATCCAGCCCTTTGTCTGTCCGGCCACTGTGAGATCCGTCAGAAATTAGAAATCAAATAAAAATAAGAGTATGACATGCTCACAATTACAATTGCATTGCTTTTATTTTGAAGGCCACTGCTTTTTTTCCCCAATTTATGTATATGTGTGCCTACTTACACACCTTCACAGCCCCATTGGTTCAGCCCTCCACAACAGTCCCAGTTTCTCATGTGGCCTCTTGGGAAAATTAATTGCCCACTATTGGACTCGATAGTCATCTGACAGAGATGCTTTACTACAGTGGTCCCCCAACTTTCTGGCTTGGGGACTAGTGGCGGTGGCGGGGAAGGGATGGTTCTGTGAGACCAGTGGGCAAGCACACACATGCAGCTCCATTTGTGTGTGGGGCAGACGTACGCACCGATCATGCTAGATGAGCTGTATGCTTTCCTGCCGCTTGTGTGGCCCAGTTCAAAATGGGCTGTGGCCTGGTACCAGGCGGCAGCCCAAGGGTTGGGGACCTGTGCTTTAGTAAATCTTACACTCCAGTTTGTTTAAGGAACTTAGAACATAGAAAAATATAGTTGGAAAGGACCTTGAAGTTCTTCTAGCCCCAAGATGGCAAACCTATGGCACCTGTGCCAAAGGTGGCATGTGAAGCCATATCTGTGGGCACGCAAGCCATCGCCCACTGGCCAACTGATTTTCGGCTGGCCTCGCCCACGCCACCTTGCGCCTCCCAGGTGTATCCATGCGGCCTGTTTTGGATGCCAGGTTAAGTACAGAGCTGGCGCAGAGGCTCTGGGAGGGTGACAAATGGGCCTCCTGGTAGTACCAGAGGGCCTATGGAGGGCCAGGGGAGACTGTTTTCACCTTCCCCAGGTTCCAGGAAAGCCCCTGGAGCCTGGGGAGGGCGAAAAACAGGCCTACTGGAAGTCCGGAACCAGGCCATTTTCGGCCTCCGGAGGCTTCAGGGAGGCCTGCTAGGCCCAAAACGGGGCACGGGGATTGCGCACACATGCATGGGGGGGCACATGGAGGGCATTGAATTATGGGTGTGGGAGCATGCAGTAGCGTGCACGCACCCAATGTGCATTGCTAAATGTGTTTGTGTTGAGGGAGGAATTTTGCTTCCTTTCACTTCTGAATTCCCTACCAACTATGCTTCTAACTAAAAATGTACGTACCAAATGTATGCAGGGCCTCTTTCGAAGGAAACCTCATCTTTCTTTACTCAGTCAAGAGAGGGCTTTGCAAAATGATTCTGCAGAGAACAATCCGTCTTACCTCTACGCTGCAGTAGTTACAGATGGAGCACTTAAAAGGCTTCTCCAGAGTATGTTTATATCGCTTGTGGCGGGAAAGTTCCCCCACTGTCACAAAGGCCATATCACATTCATTACACTTGTGTGGCTTGGTCCCTGCAAAAGAGAAGCAGGATTTCAAAATGTATTCAATTGAAACATTTAAATCCAAGTCTACCTGGAATACTGAGGAATTTGTTGTGATAGCGGGCTGTTAGTTTTACATCTACCTAGGCACGGAATCCAGTAAGGTGGAAAATGACTCATCAAATACTTCAAAGCAACCTAGAAATGCTGGTAATTTTGTGCATAGGATTAGCATCTTTTTTAAAAAAAAAAAAAAGTTAAAATAGCAGGTGGCAGAGATGAGGTAAAGCAACATCAAGTGTTCAGGAGATACACAGTCCTGATTTTGTTATAGTGGGGAAAATAGAAGGAGGAAGGAAGATTAGAAGTGTTTGCTGCCTTGAGTTATTTTAAAAAATTATTAATAAAGGTGGGATAAAAATGTAATAAATAGAATAAATTATCTTGAGAAATGTTAATGCAGTGATGGGATTCAACAAGTTTGCACATATTCATGAGAACCAGTTGTTAACTTTCTAAGCAGTTCGGAGAACCGGTTGGAAGAAATTTTTTATTTTTTGCCACTTTACGGGGCTAATCCTGTAAGGAAGGTAGGAAGGAAACATCTGGGGTTGTTTCTAGCCTAATCTTTATTGCCCTGCTTACATAAACTGCCTCTTGGTTAACCCATATAACAGCTAAAGGTTCTTGGCAGTACACCCAGACGTACTGTTGCCTGAGCTCCACCCAGTCACATGATCACCTAGCCACGCTGGTCATTAGGGCAGAGAACCGGTTGTTAAATTATTTGAATCCCATCATAAGCTGTACCACCCCAAGTAAGGGACACCTCATTGTTTCGGAAATGATTTAGTAGCATGATTGTTCTCTTTAAACAAAGCCTGATAGCTATATAAAAAAAAGCCAACCCTGCCTTCCTGAACTGATAGTCATTAACTTGTAACCAACTGTTTGAAGTTATAACAGCACTGAAAAAAAAATGACTTATGATTGGTCATTGCACTTACCACTGTCACAGCATCGTCATGGTCACATGTTCAAAATTTGGACCTTTGATAACCAGCATGTGTTTATGATAATTGCAGAGTCCCAGGGTTATGTGATTGCCATTTGTGAACTTTCAAGCCAGATTCCAACAAGCAATATCAATGAGCAAAGCTGGATTCACTTAACAACTGTATGGTTCACATAACAACTCCAGTGATTTGCTTAACAACCATGGCAAAAAAGATCATGAAATTGGGCATGACTTGCTGAACAACCTCCTAGCTTAGCAACTGAAATTCTGCTACCAATTGTGATCGTAAATTGGGGACTACTTGTACATCTAGCTCTTTTATAAAATCCACCAACTATCTTGGCATTCTCCCTCTTACTCTTGGGGTTTAGAGAGATAGGAGCCTATACAATTACTGGAAAATACAACAGAAAAAAAAATGGTAAAATGACATACTTTTGAAGTATCACCTTATAGATCTGCACCAAGAGCCATATGATTAAATAAGTGTTTCTCAACCTTGGCAATTTTAAGATAGATGGACTTCAGCTCCCACAATTCCTCAGCCAGCATGTTGAAGCCTACCTGTCTTAAAGTTGCCAAGGTTGAAATATACTGGATTAAAGAAATCAGTCCCTTGCCAGCCCGTCCCATGTTGAGAAATATAACAATGTGACAAGTGATAAATCAAATTACTTCTTTAAAAGGGGGGGGGGAGGGAAGGAATTTCTTGTTATAACAATCATAGACAAACGAAAAAGAAATAAAAGCACAGAGTTGTGCAATATACAAGAAAGCCATTAAAAAGGAATCTTCGGTAGAAAACTATAAAGGACCATAAGGTTTTGAATAGAAACAAGATGAGATAGATCTGCTGCTAGTACTTGTAGTCCTTGACATACAACTAGTCCTTTTACAACCATCCATATTTAAGACAGCCTCAGAACAAGTACTTAATGGCCCATACATCAGAAATCATACATAGTTGTGCTACCCCTCACTCCCAGAGTTATATATCCCCATTTCAGTCTCTTGGCAATCTGTGTTTACAAGTAGTTATCAAGTGCCCTGCAATCATTTGATCATTATTGTAGTCTTCTTTACCAGCTTCTCCAAAAGGTCAATGGGGAAGCTGGCAAGGAAGGTTTCAAGTGGAGGGAATGGAGGATTTGAAATCTGCTGCTCCAATGCACTGAAGGATTTCTCCTCCCCTCCATTGGGGGGGGGGGGTATCCTTCTATGCTCTGGAGGAACAGACTTCAAAACTGGCAAAAATGCTAGTGAATACCAGCTTCTGAGCTTTTCAGAAGGCTGGCTTTTGTTAGCTTTTGGGGAGGGAAAATCCTTCAGCCTTCCAGAATGATGGCATTCAAACAGGTGTTCTTCCGATTTGTGAACAGGAGGCAAAAATGGTGCATGGCGGGATGCTGTGTGCCCCTCCCATGCTCCGTTTTGGCCTAGTGGGCTTCAGGAAAGCCTCATAGAAGCAAAAACGGAGCCTGTTTTTGCTCACAGGAGGCTTCGCTGAGGCCCAGCTAATCTAAATTGCAAGGCATAGCTGATCATTGGAAAATCATGATCGTCAGGGGAAAAAGGAAATACCAGTTCACTGAACCAGTAGCATTTTTAACTACCAGTTCTGCCCAACTGGTAGTATTTTTTACTACCAGGTCACCTAAACCAGGCTAAACTGGTAGAATACCATCTCCATCTCACTCAAAAGGAATAACATAGCACAATGCTAAGTATACATGTATCTGTGTCTACCTAAGTAATTTTTTCTTGAATTAGAAATTTTCTTCTGATACGGTTTTACCTGGCCTTGCTGTTTGTTTTTCTGGAAATTGTCTTCAGCTCTTTTTTTTTTTAAGAAAAAGCCAAGCTGTAACAGAACGTAGAAAGTAGAATGCTATCTGCCATCCAGGAACATGATCTTCCAAATATACACAAGTTCTTGTACTCTAATAAGAGCAGGCTGGGAAATTAGCCCAGGAAAAGTATTGAGCTAAGAAGATAAGCAATTACATTTACAGAAAAGTCTCAGGGAGAGGGAAAGGAAAAAGGAGCTGATGAACTGTCAGAGAGAGGAGAATTGTTCAAGTTTAGAGAAAGGAAGGAAGAAAACCAAGATAGATTTAGGCGGCTGTTGATACTAAAACTATGTAGATTCCAGGATGCAAATCCGGGATGACACAAGAGAAGCCTCTGAAAAAAAAGAGAAGAAGACAAGTGGCAAGAGATCTTAGTGAAAAAGAGACAGACTTTGCACAGAAAGACCAAGTGGCAAAGTTTCAGCATAATATAATGGTGCTAGCCAGAAAGATTGTCCAAGTATAATTAATGTTCCTGTTTAATCCTCAGAAGGGAGAAAGGATTAAAACTCGGCTTGCATATCCATGTATTCAAGTAGGCAGTCTGATTTTATTTCAAACTTTTATTTTGTAAGGGTGCTGTTGGTTAGGCATGCCTGACCAAATTGGCAATAAATCGAGTTCATGTTTCTTTCTGCATATTCACAGGAGATTGGCTGAAAATATTTCAAGAGATGCTTAAACAGCAATAGCAGGAGAGGAAACTTAGTAAGCATTAACTGGAAAAAAGGAAATAAAACAGAGGAAGTTGAAACACAGGAGTTAGTTTGAAAGGTGTGCATGTGTGTGTGTGTGTGTGTGTGTGTGTGTGTGAGAGAGAGAGAGAGAGCGAGAGCGAGAGCGAGAGAGAGAGAGAGAGAGAGAGAGAGAGAGAGAGAGAGAGAGATCAGAAATGGTTAAGAAGAAAGTA
>JAOYMU010000263.1:74802654-74814583 GCA_025802295.1 Psammodynastes pulverulentus
CTATTCTATTCTATTCTGTTCTGTTCTGTTCTGTTCTGTTCTGTTCTGTTCTGCTCTGCTCTGCTCTGCTCTGCTCTCACTCTACTCTACACTACTCTACTCTGATTAGTTTCCATCCATTGTTTCTGGTCTTGCCTTCTGGTACTTTGGAAAGTAAGTTGACCTCTTCTTCTTTGTGGCAGCCCCTCAAACACTGGAATACTGTTATCATGTCACCCCTAGTCCTTCTTTTCTCTAGACCAGCCATACCCAAATCCTGCAACCGTTCTTCTTGGAATACTAGAACACTCTAGGAATGCAGCATCAGTCCTGATTTTGCACATTCATTTGCAAAATTTGCAATTTTCCCGAGTAAACAGAATGCTCGGCTCATCTGCTCCAATACTGTATTCCAATTAATAGCAATGTGCCAATTAATAGCAGCTCTTCACCATCTGTCACAAACATCCCGAGACCCTTTTGATGGAGAATCTGGGGACTGAATCTGGGCGCTTATACTTGCAATGCAATGCATGCATTTGTCACTAGGCTGTTGCACAAACTGGTTGGCAAACTAACTCTTGACGAATCACCCAGATCCTTCAGAACAAATTTGGAAATTTCTCCGTTCCCCCACCCTTCTCATCCCATTGTTTCCCTTTTGAGCACTCTGCTTGTGTGCAGTAAAGAATGAATGAGAACAGCAGGGCTCTAATTAAGAAGGAATGAATTCCCCCCTTATTATGGTAAATAAAAAATTGGAATTACTGCCTCTGCTCTGTCAACAAAATTCTGCAAGCATGGCTGCATGCATAAACAAGTATGTAACTGTTGCTGCTAAATATTTATAACACAGAAATGCCCAGAGGATCAAATCAAGGTTGTGAAATTCTGTACAAAATACAAATTCATAGAATGGGGTAGGGGTTGTTCGGTTGTTGATATAAATACACACAGAGCAAAGGATGCCATTGATTAATTAACTGGGCTTTAATAAAGTTCAGGAGGGCAAAGGCAGAATCTTTTACTTAAGAAGTCTCAACTGGAGATGAAAGCCCTCAAGAGAACAGTTTGATGTAGCGGTTAAGGTGCTGGCCTAGAAACCAGGAACTTGTGAGTTCTAGTCCCGCTTTAGGTGTAAAGGCTGGCTGGCTGGGTCAATCACCAGGAGCCTGTGAGTTCTAGTCCCGCTTTAGGCGTGAAGGTTGGCTGGCCAGGTCAATCACTAGGAGCCTGTGAGTTCTAGTCCTGCCTTAATCATGAATGTTGGCTGAGTGATTTTGGTCCAGTTACTGTCCCTCAGTCCAAACCACTCTACAGGGTTCGTTTTATTGGGGAAATCAGAGGAGGAAGAAGTATTAGGAATGCTTTGCCACCTTGAGTTATTTATATAGTAATAAAGGTGAGATAGAAATATAATAAAATAAATAAATATCACTAAGAAGTTTTTTTTTTTTAATGTGCTTAGGTGTAACTAAAACATTGGGCTTATTCAGTGTTAGCTTATACTCTGGAGGATGATGATGGGGTAAAATAACATCAAGATATATTCAGAGCTTTACCCATTTTGATGAATACCCCATGCTTCAACATGTGGTCACATCTGTCATCTTGTATTTTTACTCTTCTTTGTGGATTTCCTCCGAATGAAGGAATTCATTTGTTTTAGAACTTGCATGGCCAGGGGTCTCCAGAGGGTGCGTGTGTATGTGTCAAAAAGCCAGGTTGGCAACCACAACAATGCAGTCAAAGTCTATGGAGATTCTCAGTCCTTCAGGTCATGGTTGTTTCAAAGGTGCTTTTTCAAAAGGCAACTGGACTTTGTTTTCTCCTTGAAGACATTTAGCTTCTCATTCAAGAAGCTTCTTCAGTTCTGAAGAAGTTTCTTGGATAAGAAGCAAACTGTCTTCCAGGAAAAACAAAGTCCAGTTCAGTGGTGGGATTCAAATAATTGAACAACTGGTTCTCTGCCCTGATGACCAGCTGGGTAGGCATGGCTGGGTGATCATGTGACTGGGTGGAACTCAGGGGACAGTAAGTCTGGGCGTACTGCCAAGAACCTTTAGATGTTACATGGGTTAACCAAGAGGCAGTTTCTGTCAGCAGGACAATAAAGTTTAGGCTAGAAACAACCCCAAAATGTTTCCTTCCTGCCTTCCTTACAGGATTAGCCCTGTAAAATGGAAAAAACAAACAAAAGGAGATTTCTTCCAACAACCGGTTTTCCAAATTGCTTAGAAAGTTAACAACTGGTTCCCGTGAATAGGTGCGAACCTGTTGAATCCCACCACTGGTCCAGTTGCGTTTTGAAAAAGTACCTTTGGGACAATGCAGGCTAAGCCTTACCCCTGTTTTACATGTGTTGTGTTCTCCATAAAAAGGATGGGACTTCAGTCACCTGATTGTGTGGATACTATCTTGAATTTTTTGATCTTGCTCTGCAGACACACTTGTGCACCGTGTGGCAAAAAGCTATGATGTGTTTTGGGGTGAAAAGTGTATAAAGTAGGAACTAACAATGGGATCAGTACATATTTCAACACAGTCCCACATAGCTACGCAACCAAACTATAAACCAGGTTTAGTATCAACATGGTCATGTTGATGGATGACTGAAGTGTCTTTCAGATTGACAAGAGCACTCTCCAAGCTAAGTACAGGCCCAGTCTAATTATCTTTATCATAATTTCATCCAGCAATGGGATGTAACCGGCGCCATCTATCTGTTTGGGATTGCACATGCGCACTGGAAAAACGCACATATGATGCTTCCCAGCCCCTAGCTAGGGCTTGTCGGAACAAGCAGCTTCAGGAGATAAAGTGCAGGTAAAAATCAGGGCAGGTGGGAGAGCCCATCATAGGTTTTTTGCTTCCTGTTCTGCTCTGTGGAACAGAGGCTTCCCATAATAACCATATTGCCCAACCCAGGCAAACCCAGCTAGATCCCACCCCTCATTTCATCTTTTTAAAGTATTCATTTCAGATAAATGTCAATTGCCCTTCATTAGAAGGTGGTAATTAATTTGAAACTCTTTGACCCCAAAGTCAGACTAGCCACGTGATTTTTTTTTGTTACACAGAAACCAAAACAAAATTCAGAATTACTGAACGCCATTGGATTTTCACAGTAAATTAGAATAATTTTGAGATTAATAAAGTTCTGCTCTGTTTTACTTTCATTAGAAATTCTATTTCCCCTACATTCTGATTTAAAAAAAAGATAAATTTTCATAATTTTTTTTGTTTACAAAAGCACTCCTATTTTTGAATATTAAATCTGCAGCTTTCAAACTTCTGCAGCATAATTTTCTATCGTGGTTCCCTTTCCCAACCCCGTAGAATGGTCGTCTTTCCCTAAATGTATTGCAAAGCTTTTAAAGTTTTCTGATAACCTTCTTCCACCTTCAGCGCTGAAAACATGCTGACTGGGCACCCGGGGATGCAAATTCAAATCAATAGCTACCATCAATTAAGAAACAAACAAACCTTGAACTCTCGTCAATGATATTGCAAAATTCAAAAGGTCCCTTTTGCTAGACCAAGCTGGTGGGCTGCAGCTGTTTTCCACTGGGGGAAAAAAGAAAGATGTGCATGTAAACAGACGTGTTTGTACAGAATCAAATATAACAGAGTCTTTGATGTGCTAATTAAGCCGTTCCACTTGTCATGGTGTGCATCTTTTAAAAAAAACAAGCACGGACATTTTTGCCTGAAGAGCAGCTCACTGAAGTTCAATATTGTACTTTGTTCTCATGAACAAATTAGTCTGGTAAAAGGTATATATTTAAAATATGTCAGTCTCCACTCCACTATGTTTATGGTAAGTTCTTATATCCATCCACTGACTATTCCCAAGTACATCTGCAGGTACTGAAATGTGAATTGGATGGGATTTTTCAATCAAGAGCACAGGTGTCCCCAGAATATGGTAAAAAAAAGTCAAGATGGTGGCCACAATGGTGTCATCAAAGCTTATGTCACATTTTCTGGGCCAAAGGCCACCCTTCACTTTTTAATGACTCAGTTCATTCTCCGTGAAGCAGTGGATGGATTCAGTTTGATCTCGTTGAGATTTGGCAGTAATTATAGTTAACAGTAATCCTGTATTTAATAATGTTTCCCCTGAACATTTAGTATTGCCTTTCCCCAAAAATATTTTTGGGTCCTGGGCTCACACATGCTCCTCACACCTTAGGACTTATGAAAGCATTCCATGATTGCCAAGACAATATAGAAAGAATAACTGCGGAGGAATCATCTCTACTGCTTTCAGTTGGATTTCTTCTCGAACACTGGAGAAAGTTTTCTAAGTATTGTCTTTGCTTATTCTCCATTACATTTATTTATTTGTTTGTTTGTCAAACATGTACAGGATAACAAGTATAAGTGTGAACTTAAACATGAACAAAGGAAGTAAATACAGATAAATGGGGACAGTAAGACAGGGACAGTAGGCACGCTGGTGTGCTTATGCACGCCCCTTTAAGGACCTCTTAAGAATGGAGTGAGGTCCACAGTAGACAGTTTGAGGTTGAAGCTGTGTGAGGTTGAGGCTGTAATAATGGAGTCAGGTAGGGCATTTCAGGTGTTGACCACTCTGTTGCTGAAATCGTATTTTCTGCAATCGAGTTTGGAGCAGTTTACCTTGAGTTTGTATCGGTTGTTTGCCCTTGTATTATTGTGATTGAAACTGAAGAAGTCATTGACAGGTAAGATGTTATAGCAAACAATTTTGTGAACTATGCTTAGATTGGACCGCAGGGGACACAGTTCCAGATTTTCCAGGCCCAAAATCTCGAGCCTGGAGGTATTGTGAGTGGAGGAGTGGAGTACTTTTCTCTTCAGTAATTTAGTAATCTCACATAGTAGATTACTAATGAAAGCCAGCGGTTGAAGGGAGACATTGCATTAAGCTATAACAGCCTGTTGGACTGGCGTTAACTTTTTGTGTTGGCAAGGATTGCAATGTATAAACCATTATTTGTGATTTAGGTTAATGTGTGAAGCCAATTGACTAGGGCTTAATCAATAACACTTGGTTAAAACCAACCATAGCTTAGAAAAATGTGTCTTGTTAAGAGTTTCCTTGCAGGAAGCATGGGGCCAATGTTCTACTGAGATACTGTTCTATTTCAATGTGCTTCCATTTAACCCACTCAATGGAATGACATTTCCACATGCAAAGGAAGGAGCCCAGAAATTTGATTCCCTCATAACAATGAAGCTTCCTCCACCTGCAAGCAAGAGTTCAACCTCTAGTTCAGGGGTTGAAAAGCCAGCACAGTGGAGGAGGACATCTGCTTGGGGAAGCTGTCATAGGAAGTAGATTGTCTCCTCCCCCTCCCACTGAAGGGTAATAAATAGATGAAACTTAACAAGATTTGTATGAGCTGGGTTCAGCCTCTGAAACTTGCCATCCATTTCACCATGACCCATGTATCAAATTGTTGTGCCCTGAAAACCCAGATAACGTGATATGCTATTTAGCTCTAAGTAATTTGCTAACAGAAATTAATTTGTCAATTTGATTAGCTCAGCATTCACTTCAAATAGTTATTGGCAATGTTTTCGTTTTTCATTTGCCATGTTATGTGTCCCCAGGTTCTTGTATACTGGGGAAAAAAAAATATTCACAGAACTGGCTACCTCCAGCCATAGATCACAAACCTTGATTAAACTTTGCAATCAAATTCAAATCTAAACTTTGCAACTAGTGATATAGTGTTCCCATTAGGGTAAAGTTTAATAAGCAATGCAGTGTTGTACATGACTTTTAGAATAACTGCTGTCTTGATCAGAATATAAACTTCCTGTGGTGATATACTGTGTATTCCACCTTTGTCCCAATAAAGCAAAGTGGAAGTATTTATAACTAGAAGGATGTCTAAGAAAACATGAATAAAATGCTATCCCAAAATGCAGAGTAATACATTGAATAAGTGGAAACCTGAAGCTTAGCAGTCCTACAGTCTTCAAGGATTTATAGGGGTAAATTCAAATCCAGCACATTAATTTTAAAGTGGAATAATTTGCAGGAATCTATTAGCTCTCATCTGTATAGGTTGAACTATCTAAAAAGCCTATTAGCATAACATTTGAATACAATCAATATAGGGGAAGGTGGATAAGCTCCCACTTTTGGCGCAGACTGAATTATCCTAAGTGATCTTGACAGTTGTGTTGGTATTCTGGTTGGGTTAACTCTTGATTGCATATTATTTGTATGATTTGGTTGCGTGTGGAGAGAATAGGAGAGCAGACATGGATCCCAGCAGATTTGTACAGAATATAGAATAGGTGTAGAATAGGTGACACCTGGCTCAACAGTAGTAACTATGAGAGTGATCTAGTGGAGTCAAGGACAAGTCGGCAGGGCCAGCTTGGCACCACCAGTTTACCACCTCTAAGTCATTGCAGGACAACGCAACATGGCCAATGTGCTGTAGGGACAACTCACTGCAGGCAGCTGAAGGGACACCTGGGCAGGCAGGTGAATGAGTGGCTGGGTGGGCAGAGCACAAATTAGTGATAGAGGTGATAGAGGTGATAACACAAATTAGTGGTAGAGGTGGCCAGGGGCTTCCCATTTTCACACACCCTACTGCCGTCTCCACTGTCACTAAGCCAAGCTTCGGGTGTTCAGCATTTGAGCTGTTTGGCATTTGTAGCAATATTCCAGTCGTTCTGTACTAGCACAAGGTGAGGCAGGTGGCAGGAAGATGGCAGAGGTCAGGCATGTCCCATTTTCATACCCCCCTCTTCTGCTGCCAAATGTCCCAAACACCACTTCCACTAAACAGTAAATATTATAAATAAAATAAGGAAGAGAGCAGAATAGAGTTAGAGGAGGAATTGGAAGGATATATAGGTCAATCTTCACATTAACATAGAATAGTAGTGTTGGAAAGGACTTTGGAAGTCTTTTACTCCAATCCCTAGGGATGTCAAACTCGATTTCATTGAGGTCCCCATCAGGCTTGTGTTTGACCTCGGGGGCCGGAATGGGCATGGCCAATGTCACTTGTGTCCGGTGCGCCTGTGGTGGCCCAAGCTCTCTGCCAAAGAAAATAGGCTCCCGAGCTCTGTTTTCAGCTGCAACGGTCTCCTGCAACCCTCTGCCAGTGAAAACGGAGCTCGGGAGGGCCACGTGCAGCCCTCACAAGCTGCATTTTCACTGGCAGAGGCACTGTGGGCCAGTCCTTTGCTGTTTCCAGGTGACCCTGCAGGACAGACTTAAACACCCCACAGGCTGGATACGGCCCCCAGGCCTTGAGTTTACACGCCTGCCCTATACCATTCTGGACAAATGGCTGTCCAGTCATTTCTTGGAAACCTCCAGTGATGGAATCCAGTGATGGAAAACAGAGGAAATCTAAAGCTTGAGAGCATCCATAAATGGCCAACCAACCTTGGCTTGTAAATATTTAACAAGTAAGATCCAGCCAGTTCTCTAGAGAATAATTTCTATTAACAATTGCTTTTACCCACAAGAAATTTCAGTTCATCGCCAACACAAATCTTTATTTTGGTCACTGACCAGCATTTTATACAAGGGTTCTGGGATTCAAATTGAGATTATGTAGATATTTTCTAAATGATTAATAGAAACAAAATGGCTCCAACTGTAACACAACATAAGGACAATTAGCAGGATACTCAAAATTCTAACTACTTAAAACTTAATTGACTAAATTATAAAATAATGTGAATAAAATATTTAAATATTAATATGCTAAGTTAATGCATGAGTTTGTCTACAGGCACACATATCAGTTTATTTGAATGGCCACTAAAGAGAAAAACTTAAAACCAAACAAAGCATAGGAACATGTAGTGTATTTATGAATTCTTAAAATTCTCCCATAATTTGGATCCATTAGGTTAAATTCATAAGAGGAAGATAAGAACACAATCGATGTGTTCACAATTTAATTTCAGTTTATTTGATCATAGTTTAAAGTATAGACTACAATTGTTGGTGCCACATGGTAAATCACAAACTATTGGCTGGGTTCATATATAGCTAGTTTTCAACTTACAGCATTCAGTTAGCAACTATTTAAAGCCATGACGGCACTGGAAAAAGTGAATAATGACCGATCCTTGTATTTATGATCATTGCAGCTTCACATGTGATCACGTGATCAAAATTCGGTCCCTTGGAAACCAACATGGCGTTATGATGGCTGTAGTGTCCCAGGATCACATGATAGTCATTTGTGATCTTCCCAGTCAGCTTCCAACAAGCAAAGCAAGGGAGAAACCAGATTTGCTTAACGACCATGGATTTCACTTAATGACCATGGTAATTCATGTAATCACCATGGCAAAAAGTTATAAAATTAGGCAGGAATCACTTAGCACCAGAAGTTCCAATTGTGGTGGCAAGTTCTAATACCTAACACAGAGGTGTCAAACTCAAGGCCCGGGGGCTGGATCTGGCCCGCCGGGTGCTTAGATCTGGCCCGCAGGGCTGCCATGGAAAGGACCAGCCCACGATGCCTGTGCCAGCAAAAACAGAGCTCGCAAGGGCCATGCATGACCCTCCCAAGCTCCGTTTTCACTGGCAGAGTGTTGCAGGAGTCCGTGGCAGCCAAAATTTGCAAAAATTAACAGAGCTTGGGAGCCTGTTTTCACTGGCAGAGCACTCAGACTGCCACAGGCGCCCCCCAAAGTCTGGTCATGCCCACCTTGGCCACGCCCACCCAGGCCCCCCAAAGTCAAACACAACCCTAATGTGGCCCTCAATGAAATTGAGTTTGACACCCCTGATCTAGCTCTTTTTATTCATAGGTTAATAAAGCGGTCCTTACGAGCATATGGTCTATATCTGTAGGACCCACAAGGCCAAATTCTTTCACCCAAGGGAACTTTTGTATATTTACTACATACCATGGCAAAGGGTAAGGCACTGCATCTCACTAAGGAGTATGCTTCCTGTGTGTGCAGGAGTCGTTAAATTGCAACGCTGCTTGGTTGGGTTAAGCAAGCCATTTATTTTATCCAGGTTCTTATGGCTTGCAACCAAAGACACATCTCCTTGGTGTTCCATACCATTAACTCTTGCTTTAATGCTCATTTTAGCACGATCAAGCCCTGAAGCCAAGAGCAACCCCCATGGAGACCTATAGGAGCAGAGTTTAACCTTTGAATGGCAGCACCATGGAGATTGGTAGCAATCGGTCAATATTAAAGGACCAAGTCCGGAAGCCGATTCAAGTCGGGCTGCTGATTTCATTTCTGATTAAATCCCCCAATAGTCCTTGACTTTGGACTCCAACTGAGTTCAGAATTTCTGTTTCTAAGTGAGACAGTTATTAACTGAGTTTTGCCTCATTTTACGAGCTTTCGTGCCACAATTGGGACGTGAATCACTGCAGTTGTTAAATGAGTAACACAGTTGTTAAGTGAATCTGGCTTCCCCGTTGACCTTACTTGTCAGAAGGTCACAAAAGATCATCCCATGACCTCAGGACACTACGACTGTCATAAATATGAATCAGTTGTCAAGCATCTGAATTTTGATCATGTGACCACGGGGACGCTGCCATGGTTGCAAGTGTGAAAAATGGTCATTTTTTTTAGTGCTATTGTAACTTTGAATAGTGACTTAATGAAGGTTGCCATTTGAGGCCCACCTGTAGATTTAATTAAAAAAAAATTATATCAACAGCCCAAATCCTCATCTCAATAGGATAGCCTCAAGACTTAAATATTTGTTTAAGCTGCAGGAATATACTAGATAGGGATGTCTGCCTAGGGTAGGGGTGTCAAACTCGCGGCCCTTGGGCCGGATGCATCACGCACTGGCCACACCCACTCCCGGTTTAGTGAAGGGGGGGAAAGTTGCGATACGTCACATGACAACAACGTGACACCGTGAGTTTGACACCCCTGGCCTAGGAAATCAGTCAAGGCTGGGCCTACAGAGCTTTGAGTGTGTGATTACAGCTATTATCGTGGGGTTTTTTTGCCCCCTTGCGCCCCCTACAGACACCCCAATGAAAAACAAAATGCCCCTGATACAAGAAAGATGTTCAGTCTTTGGCAATGGGCATTTTAGGTCATATGTTGTGTTCCCTGAGGGCTCCAGAAAAACAACTCCCAATATCTGAAATTTCGTATCTGTGTTCAGTTTATAAACCTCACCATTTATGGATCACAGACAGCTTTTAGGCTTTATTCCTCCCTCAAGTGGGTAACTTTGATTTGTAATAATTAATCTCCAGCTGTCTTCCTTCTCTTTCCCATGCTAAGCTTATAAATAAAATAAAGGCAGTTATAAATTGAAAGTTTTATTCTCCACACACTTTTATCCTTTAACTCAGCGTAGCTGGAGCCAAACCACAAATGCATTTTTTTGCTTTTAAAACCCATGTCTTCCTAGGGATGCTTTTGAAGAAAGCTTTTGCCTTCATCATAACAATGGGGAATTGCAGATTCTGTTTTTGGTGGTGTGAGGATACTTATCAGACTCCTGCCTGAGGTTTACTGTATCACGTCCCTGGCTGTACTTTGGTCTTGAATAATTTCATTTAGAGCCATTAACTTATCTGCTATCAACTAAAGTAAATATTTTATGACCGCAAGGACACACATAGCATTCTTAAACAAGCAAATAGAAAGCTTTTACTTTATTTGCCTTCTAGGCTGATCTACCCAGTTCAGGACAATTATTATTGTCGACCCTGTCATTCAGTGGCACATACAAAACACTCGGTGTTCAGCACTTATTTTACACAAAAAGAAAAATGTACTAGAGCAGTGATGGCTAACCTTTCCACCACCAAGTGCCAAAAATGCAATGCACATGTGTCCCCCCATGCATGCACCCCATCCCCCTGTACATACGAACACATCCCACGCATGTGCGGCAGAGACCGAAGACCAACTGGCTAGCGGGAGGCACCCATGCATGCGTGGCAAAGCTGAGTTGGTGTCATGCCCCTTTCGGAGTCTGAATCTGAGGAGGAAGACAAACAGCTGACAGGGAGCGGAAGAGTAGCTTTGTTGGCTGTGGAGGAAACTGGGGAAGGGCAAAGTCAGCTAGACAGAGCAGGGGAGAGATAGAATAAGGGAGAGGGAGGTCAGAGGAAGACCCAGGCCCATCTCCTCTTCATCCTAGGGCACGCAGGGAAGAATGGAGAAGAGAGCAACATGGGTTGCACAGCTTACAGGGGAGGAAAGGGCCCTGATTCCCTTCATTAGGTCCATCTGTGAAGAGAGTTTAAAAGGGGAGGTAGCTGAGACTGGCGTTTGCTGGGAACAAACGTGAGTTTATCTTGTGTTGACGGTGGTTATCTCTATTCCTGGCATCCTCCCAACTGGGCTGATTCACTGCCGTTCCTTCACTGCTGAAATTCCTTATCTTGCTGTGCCAGATTAATTACTTCACCTTGCCTTGTTTGGACTTATAGTTTCTGTTGCCACCATTTTGGACTTGAATATCTGCAGCCAAAGGCTGTTTCTGGGAGAGTTTTCCTCCAGACCAGAAGGTAACCAGGACATTGGGGAGCTAATAAAGGAACTCCTATTTATTATCTGAATGTGTTGCCTTTGTGCCACGGCCTGGGTCATCACATCTGGGGCGATGACTCGCATGCCCGCAGAGAGGGCTCTGATTGCCAGAGATTCCATATGTTCGCCATCACGGTACTAGAGCAACGATTCTTCACTCATACACCATACAACTCAGGATGGCTAATATCACAAAGAGCCACTAAGTCACTAACAAAAATTAAAATACATCATGTCTTGAGGCAGTTCATGTCTGCATAAATCTCCCCTCTAGAAATTTGTCTAATTTCTTGTCCCAATGCTTAAAGGCAAAATTTTCTGACTCTATTCCTGATTTGTTCTGGCTAGTTCTGTGCTGAATTTCTTTTTTCACCTTTAAAGAGCAGGGCATAACACCCCCCCCCCCGTGCACAACAAATTAATTGCTTTCAGC
>JAOYMU010000263.1:74834278-74852461 GCA_025802295.1 Psammodynastes pulverulentus
GTATTTTATTTTATATTCATGTACACTGAAGAAGGTATTTAATTTCATTGTACGAGGTACAATGACAATAAAGTGAATTAACTAACTAACTAACAACTAATTTTCTACTGAGTTAAAGCATAAACTTTCCTGTCAGTAAATATGTCTCTTTCATCTTAAAGTTTTAAAGTGACAGCCACCAACTAAATGTTTGCATTTTCTTTTTCATATAACATACGATATGTTATAACAACACAACATACAGATTAATATTTTACCAAAGCTGGGATCATATACATTGGATCAAGTGAAAAAAAACTCACAAGAAAGAATGGATCATGAGCAATTAACTCATACATGTTCCAGTTCTAATTTGTGCACACATATGTAGAACTTTGGTTGGGATCTATGTGCCATCATCTTCCAAAGTCAGGAGTTCCTACTAATCAATCAAGTTATTTTTCCAATCAGTCAAAAAATGTAGCCCCCAAGTAGCACGTGTACTCCCAACAGACTTTCACAGATATCTCTTTACCTAAACTGAGGAACTGTGGGTCAGGCAAAAATGCAGTGAGAATGGTAGGAGCATCCAACTTACTGCTGGCTTCCCCATTAACTTTCCTTGTAGCAAGCTGGCAGGGAGTGTTGGAAATGATGATCACATTATCACTTCTGACTGTGGCAGTGCAACAGCACTGAAGTAGCCCACAACTTTGGTAAATTTCAATCCCAAAGAGAGTCATGGGTCCTGAATTTTGGATGCATTCTATAAGTAAGCCCATTTCTGGTATATGGACTGAAAAAGGGTTGCCCTATGATGCATCATTTTTTCTTATTAGTTACAAACAATCAAACAAAAATGAAAGTTTTAGTGGTGTGTGCATACACACACACATACACACAAACACACATGTGTGTGTGTACACACACACGTGTTTGTGTACATACATGTGTGTGTGTGTGTACATACATGTACATACCCTTTAGTGGTATATATATGTATATGCGTATGTGTATGTGTATGTGTATGTGTATGTGTATATGTATATATTTTCATAGATTTGGGGTGTTGTCCAATGGGTGTTGCCCGGTCATTACAGCACAAAAGACTAACGAGTACTCAGGAAGCCACAGTACTAGAGCTCAGGATGTTACCACACAGCCATTACCTCCCCACCAATATTTATAGAGACGGCAGCTCCAATCGCGCTTTGCTCGCACAGGCATGAAGCCACAAGCACCAGCCTGAAGATGACGAGTGGAACCTCGTCGAAACGTCACCAAGATACTTTCAATCCTACACAGGAGAAGACCCAAATAGATCAAGACTTGTGTATATGTATATGTATATATGCCTTTGTATCATCTCTAAGCATATGTTTGGCTAGTCCTCTTTCTGCATCTATTTTGAAATGCATTTTTAAAAGTCCTGGTGAACATTTTGCTCTCATCTAAAAGATACATGAAGATGTTGGTGAGCATGCAACCATTTCCCAGCCAAATTAGATATTTATGAATCAGCCTGAATACTAAGAAAACTTAGAAGAGGAAGCAAGCAGACCTTTCTATGGTTTTAAATAGATTGCTGCAGATCTTGAAATAAGTAGAAGCAGTTCCCAGAACCAGAATATTGGAAGAGTGGACAGTTAATGAAGTCCTCCTGATCTTCTGCAAAGATTCCATGTGAAAATGGCCAAAATAATGTTTCTTTCATATCTCACTAACACATCATAATTATTAAAAGACATGTGATGAAGGTCTAGTAGAGATTTGTGTGTTTCTCTGATGTGGAATTTCGACGCCAAAAAGCTCAATATTAATTTGCCATTGACATGCATTGATGCATGTATTTGTGATAAGAGCTTTTCATCTTGAAAGATGAGTTTTCTACAAATGGTGAACGTTTATATAAACATTTTAGAACAGCAATACATTGTTCCTTCTCCATACTCTTAGATTTATTAAGGCAGTTTTAAATAGAAAATATTAAGAAGCTTACCTCTGTGGCCTGAAAGCTTCCCCTTCCTTTATATTGATTTGAAAATAAGAGAAAATCATTTCTGGACATAGTGGAACTCAATTTTTGTACAATTTGCTTTTGATATATATGTCTGCAGGAGAGCAGTCTAAGTAGAAGCAATAAGTGCCAATGAGTTTAGCAAATGGATGCACCAGGGAGATGCTTCGTGAAATTTCAAACCCAAACCCGAGCAAAGCTTTGCAATTTTTCACTGACTTGTTGCTGGACCTAAATTGCTGCCTTTATAAGACTAGGCACTGGGATATTTTTCTCATTCTATTGATTGTACCATTTTAACTTAAAAAAGGTTTTTATATTGGTGTCCTTATCTACAGAAACCATTCTGAAAGTGGAAGTGGGGAATATGTGTAGTTCTGCCTTTTCCCATTTCCTATTCCTTAAATATATCAAGTCTTTCCCCACCACTGTCTTGGGGTGCTATCCATCCCTCCCTGAATCAGCCAGCTGTATCTGCCAGCATGAAACATGCTGATGATTGCTGATCCTTATCCTGTCTCTATTCTCAGTTACTGCCAGTCACCCCATCCCCCTCCAAGGTAATAGGCAACAGATTTTACATAGAATGAAGCTGTCCTCGGAGAATGTCGAAATGAAGAAGGGGAAATACTACTTGAACATCAGCACAGCTATGGTTCACAAGGCTATCTCACTCATGAGTCAGTAATGAGATGAAGGCAACAACATGCGGATGTGATACAAATGATATGCTGTTAAGGCATGGTTGTGCTTTGTTTGGGTGGTAGTAGGGAAAGTCCCAATGACAGCAACAAATGAATCCAAGTTTTTCAAATAACATTGGTTTTTGTTTAAGTCAGTGGAACTATTGCTTATTCCATCTAACTTCCAGTCCAGGAGTCAGTTCTACATTTTCAAATGTTCATCTTCTAGACTTCCAAGAAATCGCTACACTATGCAGAGACATAGACAACCTAAGTGAGATTTTTAAAAAGCCTCACAGAGGCAGCAGGTAAAATGAAATCTACTGCTGATGATCCTTGTGTGATCTGCAGGAGATCAACAAAATTCTATACTTGAATAGCTATAGATCAGAAAGAATCTTAGACATCTCCTCTAAATTATATATTTAAAAAAAAGAAACTTAAGGGAAATGGAATCAAACTCTCATTCCCATTTCCAGGAAAGGGACAGAAGAAAAACTGATCTATGACAAGCTTCTCTCAACCCACGGGGCTTTAAAATAATCTAATCCGTCTCAAGGCTACTGTTACCCTTAACAATATTTTTTTCCGTTCAACCAAGACTCTAGATCTCTTTTTGAAAACTATTTGGGTCCTTTCTCAATATGAAGGTGTCAAATACCTTTTCCACATGATCTACCTACAACAGGAGAATCTTCTAAACATTAAAATTTATATTCTATCCTGGCCCCATCTATTCCTACCCAACCCAACAACTGCACAGTTCTACAGTTCATAGGTCCCATCCCCATTCAGTATGGGTGTGACAGTTTTTCCAGGCTGAGCACCATGCTGGGATTTTGAGTGGCATGTCTGCCTCATCCCTCCCCTCCTCCAAATGTAACTATATTTCCATTTTATTTCACTGAAAATAACTATTGTTCGTATGATTATATTCCAGACCTACATTCAACCCTCAAAAGAGCCACAAAAGAACTGCATCCTGCACAGGTAGGGTTTTTTCTATATCCCTCTAAGGATTGGGAATATGTTTTATTTTAGAAAAAATAAAACAAAATATAAGTGAAATGTTAAATTTACAAATCTATATGCAGATGCTTTCTATTATCTCTACCCTATATCATGTTACTATTATTACTATATTACTATGCTAGTTACTATTAGTATAACAATTATTATACCCTATTATATTATAGCGCTCTATGATGTCATGCTGGTCACATGACTGCGGAAACGTCTTCGGATGGCACTGGCTCAATGGCTGCCCTTAGAATCAGCAATGACTAGAGGAGTAAAATCTACAGGGGTTCCTTTACCTTTTACTTCTTTAAAATTATATTACTATTCAGTTACCATTGAAGTATTTCCTCTGTACTATATAATTATTACAATAATTGTTACAGTGTACCGTATAGTATTACTGTTACATAGCAATGTTTTTTTTCCCCTTACAAATCCCATTCTGCCTTTTGCCTTAATTCCTCTATTTTGGATTTCTCCTGTTATTTTTCTTCTTCTCTGTTAATGGCTATTTCACGCTTTGCTGTGCCTCTATATTTCCTTTTTCTCTAGACCTTCCACTCCTTTGTAGGAAAAACACTTATTTTATTCAGCTGCTTTTCTGTTTGCTAGTGGCTGCACACTTCCAAAACACACATTTCCTCCATTCTCCCCCACACCTGTTTCAAGGTTGCAGTTTTATTGGCAACTCTGCCGTGCTGACACCGAGGAAAAGGCTCAAGTGATAGAGGAGAAAGGCAGCCCAGGTACCACAATTTTTCTAAGCAGCCTGCTCTTCCACAGTCACTTTACAAACTACAGTAATAAATGGTAAAAGTGCATCTCCAATATATAGCAATTACATCTCTGCTCTAGAAGGTGCTATTAAATGATGGAAGGATTTCATTTTATCATTTTTATTTATTTATTTATTTTGTCTACTGAAGTCAAAGGCCTAGTACACAGAAATGTATCATATGAGGAAGCCCGACACACTGAAATAGCTCATGGGATAACATGTTAATATTAGTCCTCTTGCCTAGAATGAAAACTATCAATCCATCTATCATGTCAAACGCTGGCCCATACTTTGTGTCTCAGTCCATGTTTGGGCTTGGGGTAATTTTTCCCCTAGAAAAAAGAGTCTGAATGCTTAAATAAACTTAAGAGAAAGCAGCAGTTGAAATAGATTTGGTAAAAATATAAATGTGTTGTTCCACGCCACCCTATTTTTAAAACGGAACTATTATGAAAACTTTTTTAAAGATCTTCCCCAGGACTGAATACATTGGACAGATGTGGAAGAACAGTTGGTTGATGAGGAATGAGAAGTGCTGCTCCCTGGAATGACAAATCCAGTGGGAGAAAAGGGCTTGAGAATCATCAGCAAATGCCTGAGGGATGAGGGAGTAGGGCAAGAGAAATTAATCCATCCTATATTCCATTGTATTAATCAGATTTAATAGAGATGCCCACTGCAGTGTGCTCTGGAAAGCTTTAAAAATGTTCACAATATACATTCCAATAGGTTAATGTCTCAATGTGACCAAGAAAGTGGAGCACTGCACTGCTTAAAGCTGCACGTAATTTACAAATGAAATATTCGACTTTGGAAAATCAAGAGTCCTGATAACCAGGCAAGTTGGAATGCAGAAAATCCAGTCTTCTAGAATCTCCTTCACTAAAGGAACCAATCAATCATCTTCCTAGCTGAAGGATCCAAGCTTCAAGCTTTCCAGTTACTGTCTTTGTTCAACAGCGAGACTTACCTTAAACAGGCTGATTTGTCTGTTGCAATAGTTAACAATAATGAGGATTCAGTTAGCTTTTTTGAATGTATTTTCTAGAAACAAAAAAAAATGGGTGGAGTAGACTGAAACAAACCACCTTTGTCTATTAAAGATAAAACAAAAATCCATATAAAAGACATTTGTTTGAAGCCTGGAAAACATGGTCTATGCCAGGGTATATAATATATTGATAAAATACACTAGAAGTTGTATAAAGTCCAAAGATCTCCTTTCAAGTGATAAAACTAACTCATGATAACGAACCTAATTTTTCCAGTCAGTGTTATGAACTCTGAATCATTCTTGGAAAACTGGGAATTAAGCTGGACTCCATTCAGGGCATACAACAGAAAAGTCTTTTAGTTCACAAATGGATTACTTTGTAAGACACTAAACAAAGAACCTGCCCTGGGGCAGCCCTTCAGTTCTAAAAGATCGAATATAATTAGACAGTAAGATATTCACTTGGATTATCCGAGACAGTGATTAATGTGCTGTGCACTTTCACCCTTTTTTCTTTTTGGAGTCAGAAATACTCCCTATGCCTGACTTCCAAATAGTAAAACACCGCTGGAGGTATTTATTCAGTCTGATTAGCCAGTAAAATGGAGATGTATTCCCCCAAAGGCCAGCTCTTGGTATTAAAGCACCTTTTTCGCACAGAGAAAGTGCCAGGCCAAAGCTGAACTCTGTCCAGAGAGGATTTAAAAAAAAAACACCTTCAGCTTGGCACCTGGGCAGCTGCAGCCAACCAGTCTAAGCTACACTAGACTCACTAGGACAGTTTCCTAAATGCTAGCAATGGCACATCGATCGGTATGGATTGTAGTTCATCATAGTGGGACAGGCTGGCCCCAAAAGCCAAATCCATTTTATTATTTTATTTAATTCCATTTCAGCTGCCTGCTTGCAAAACAATTGTGGGGACTTAATGGGTTAAAAACAACAATATAGGACAAAAATAAAACAGTGTAAAGTAGAACGTATTGCATCAGGCAGCCAGTTCATGCACCTCATGAAGTTCTAGCAATCTCATAAAATTTCCTGGCCCTGCAACTGGGGAAATTAGTTAAAAACTTACTGTTAAAATGTTTTGTAATTTTGGTGCTTTTACATTAAATTTCTTATAAAAATGTCTCCTTCGTATTGATTGAATTCACAATAATTCAGACTTTCCAATGCTACAGAGCAGAGGTGGTATTCAGCAGGTTCTGACCTGTTCTGGAGAACCTGTATCAGAAATTTTGAGAAGTTTGGGGAAACAGCAAATACCACCTCTGACTGGCCTCGCCCCCATCTATTCTCTGCCCTCCGAGTCCCAGCTTATCAGCTGGGTCTTCTTTTGTTTCCCTGCACAGGAGAACAGAGCTGGAAAGCAGGTTAGTGGGGTGGGGAGGGAATGGGGATTTTACAGTATCCTTCCCATGGAGTGGGAAGAGAATGGAGATTTTGTAGCATCCTTCCCCTGCCACGCCCACCAAGCCATGCCATGTCCACCAAGCCATGCCCACAGAACCAATAGTGAAAGTTTTTGAATTCCACCACTGCTATAGAACTGCACCTCCAGAAATACAAAGCTCTCATTCCACAGTATGAGTTAGATGTGAGCTTTTCTCTATTGCTGCCCTTCTACAGTATCCTAATTCTACCTACTTCCTTTAAACAAGCCTTAAAAACCTGCTTTTCTCCACCCCCACCCCCAGGTCTTGGTTAGTGTGTTATTGGAGCCCTCTGTTTTCTGGATGGAGTGAGTTTTTTTATTTGTTTTTTTTTTTCAGTGACAACTATTCTTTTCTTATTTGGTGTTATTTCTATCTGCTTCAGTTGTGAAACTGCCTGGAGTCACTCTGGAAATGGGTAGTCTAGAAATCTGATGAAGAAATTCTAATGAATCCCTTTCTGATCCTGGTGTAGCTAAGGAACACAGTACACCAAGTGTTTTGACAATTGGCTTAATTTTATTTTGGATCAATATTTTGAACTGTTTTTCCTTCAGTGCTTTTCCTTCTCAGGTCCATCAAACAGGCAATATTTTAAGTTCTGTCTCAATTCAGGAAAAACAGGGCTAGCTCCATTTTTGTGTTTATGACGTTAATTTGTTTTACATTTTTAAAGCTATTGCTTCATTTTACATTGTTAATATTTATCTAATACCCCATAAATAAAAAAAAATTCAAGGTGATTTAGATTTAAAAAAAAAAAATCCCAAAAGTACAGCAATATGGCATAGAAATAAAACTAGCAACAAAATTAAACTATCAAGCATATACATAGCATTAACTGCTGGTTACATTAGGATAATCTATAATTAAAATATACCAAATATTATTTCAGGTTGAATTACATGGGATGCTTTTTTATTTACTGTTGACACCTGACCTGAGGGTTATCATTTTACACTAAATGCTGACAATGAATCCGATCAGATAATGATTGAATCTCAAAGGGTGGAACTTAAACTTCTATTTGAATCTCATTGGATTTGGTGTTTGGTTTTTTTCTAGATATGTGGCCCATGCTAGCTAGAGACAATAGGAGCTAGTCTAACACCCCAGGAGCTGTGAAAGACAGTAATTTAAAACAAAAGTGGATCTTGCTACTCAATGAACAATGGTGCCAAAATGGCTCTGTGCTACCATTGCTGAAGTATGCTTAAATATGCGAATTATTGTTGAAAAGGAAACAGAAATTGTCAGAATGGATGGTGCATCTCAGAGAGTTCTTTTGCCTGGAGGGGGAAAAAAATCAAACTTTTATCTGATCTTCCATGGAGCAATGATGTGACTATCGACTTAGCACTTTAATAAGAGAAGAACATGTCTCTCAGGTTGCCTGCGGGAGGTGATTCACCAGGCTGCAAAGCAAGTTTTATTTAAATGGGGTATGCGTATGTTGCAGTCTGTATATATTTCAGAGAATTTAAAAATACTAAATTGACTATCTGTCAGAATGGGTAGAAGCAGGATGAGCCTGGTTCTATCAGCTTTCCAAGTGTGCATCAAGACAGCGGACTATATCCAGTTGTCTGCTTTTCAAAATACAGGGCTACATTTTATTTTATTTTATTTATTTTATTTGTCAAGCATATATGAGAAAAAACATAATGAACATAATATATAAACATAAAAGTATAAGTAAATACGAATAAAAACAAACATTAGGACAGAGATGGTAGGCACGTTGGTGCACTTATGCATGCCCCTTACAGACCTCTTAGAAATGGGGTGAGGTCAACAGTAGACAATTTAAAGTTTTTGGGGTTTGGGGAAGAGACCACAGAGTCAGGTAGTGCATTCCAGGCATTTACAACTCAGTTGCTGAAGTCATATTTCCTGCAATCAAGTTTGGAGCGGTTTACCTTGAGTTTGAATCTATTGTGTGCTCGTGTATTGTTGTGGTTGAGGCTGAAGTAGTCATTGACAGGTAGGACATTGTAGTAGATAATTTTATGTACTACGCTTAGGTCAGACTGAAGGCGTCATAGTTCTAAGTTGTCTAAGCCCAAAATTTCAAGTCTGGTATTTTGTTGCGAAGAGTGGAGAATTACCAACCTACATAAAGGACTATTTTTCAGACATGCTGCTTTGGTAACTTGTTAGGATTGCAAGGATTGTAATGCTTAGCCTGGTTCCATGTTGAACCAGCAGGAAAGCAATATGTAAATAATTAAACATTGGCAAGGAGTCTGAAAGGAGGCATGATCTTATCCTTTAAACTATACATTATCATTTGTATCTGTCTTTAAAAAAAAAATGTTTATGTTCTGAGGAAGTTTAAAGAAGTGTGCAGCACCCCAAATCCATTGTTTCCTTACTACTGTCCATTACGTATAAAGGAGATGACAAAGTAATTGTTTTAAAATGCAGAATACAAAATAACAGAGTTGGGAGGGACCTTGGAGGACTTCTAGTTCAACCCTTTGCTCAAGCAAGAGATCTATACCGTTCTGGACAAATCTCTTCTTAAAAACTTCCAGTGATGGAGCACCACAGCTTCTGAAGTCAAATCATTCCACAGATTAACTGTTCTCACCGATTGGAAATTTCTCCTTAGTTCTACATAGGTTAGATCTCTCTTTGATAATCTCCCATCCATTACTTCTTGTCCTGTCAGGTGCTTTGGAGAAAAGGTTGACCCCCCTCTTCTCTGTGAGAACCCCTCAAATATTGGAAAACTGCTATCATTTGTTAGATTAGACGAATTCAGTTCCTACAACCATTTATCATATGGTTTGGTATCCAGTTCCCGAATCATCTTTGTTGTTCTTCTCTGCATTCTTTTTAGAAGTCTCAACATCATTTTTGCATTGTGGTTAACAGAACGGGGCATAGTATTTCAAATGTGGTCTTACCAGTGCAGTATTAAGCAACACTAACACTTCATGTGATTTTGATTCTATCTTTCTGTTGATGCAAGTCTAGGACTGCATTGGCTTTTCTGGCAGCTGCAGCATGCTACTGGCTCAAATTTAAGTAGTTGTCCACTACTAGGACACCTATATCCCTCTCACAGATACTGCTATTGAAGCAGTTTCCACTTATTCTATACCTGGTTTGGTATAGAATAAGTAGAAACATTTGGTTTTTCTTCACTAAGTATAAAAACTTACTGTTCTCACTACTGAATTGTGTTTTGTTCAGAAATCTCCTTATCTGAGCAAGAATTTGAATCTCCCCAAACAGAAGACTCCTGTGAGTCCCTTGGACTGCAAGGTGATCAAACCGGTAAGTCCTAGAGGAGATCAACCCTGACTGCTCTTTAGAAGGCCAGATCCTGAAGATGAAACTCAAATTACTGTATTTGGCCACCTAATGAGAAGGAAAGACTCACTGGAGAAGAGCCTAATGCTGGGAAAGATTGAGGGCAATAGAAGAAGAAGGGGACGACAGAAATGAGGTGGCTGGATGGTGTCACTGAAGCGATTAAATGGACTTCAGAAGATGGTAGAAGACAGGAAGGCCTGGAGGAACATTGTCCATGGGGTTGCAATGGGTCGGACACGACTTCGCAACTAACAACAACAAAGAACAAGAGAAATTGGGTTGTTGTTTTTTCCCCACAGGTTTGCTTCTTCAACAGTTATTTGTTCGTCTGTTCCAAAATAGCAATGAAGCTCATTGTCTTCCCATGAAATTTAGTAGAGGACAGGAAGGCCTGGAGGAATGTTGTCCATGGTTTCACAATGAGTCGGACAAGACTTTGCAAATATCAACAACAAAACTTTACGATTACCCTAACTACCCCACAGGGCCACCATGGAGAGATTTGGTTCCCTTGAATCTTGAAGAAGTCCATGGGAATGTTGGAAGATCAGAAGGATTTAGCAACACATGTGCTTAAATATTTCCATCTGGAAGATGGAAAAATATGTATGTGTTATTGGAATGCATCTTTTTTTTTGGCATGTTCTACACTTTGGGATGGCAAGAAGGACATTGGACACAGCAAAAGTGGACATTCCCCATGTGTTCTGTAGGAAGCCTTCTATTCATTGCCCCAGCAGGTAAGAAGATTCAAGGGAACCCCTGAAATAATATGGAGGGGTAGCTTTCAAAGAGACACAACTAGAATAACCTAACTTTCCTTTTGGACTTTGAAAGGGCCACAGTATTTTTCTTTTCATGCTCTTTTCCCCTTTTCCTTAAAATGTATTTCTCAAAAGGAAAAAAAAAAGAAATTTCAAAAAGGTCCAATAATGCTCCCTGAATGTGACCTAAATATTCTTTCAGAAAGTGATTTTTTTTTTGCCCTTGACTGCAAGTTCCTGGTGATTTCACTTCCAGAAAATGTGTGAAATCCCTGGAGAGCTTCGTTATTTTTTAACTCGCAAGGCAAGTTAAAAATGGGTTTAGCGAGAGCCAAAAGCTCTGGCTTCCATCTCTCTGAAATTGTTAACAGGATTGCTGTATAGCTTTTGAGGCCATGCCAACATTAATATCTCTGTATACTTTCATCTATTTTATCAGCTCTCTTTCTGTATTGCCAGGAGCAGAAAGGATCCATCTAACAGACTTGAGTCTTAAACTAATTCACACTGGGTTGTCAAGGCTTCCACAAGACTTGCTGTAAACAACTATGTTCTCTGTCCCATGATGCAGCTCCATTGAGCACGTGGAGGAGAAACAAATAAATAAACCAGGGGGAAGATCATTCTTGACAGCAAGTGGTGCTGAAATGCAAACTGCTTAGACTGCAGAAAAAGTGGGTCAGATCTTAACTATGAAGTTTTGAGTTTAAATGGGAAAGCCTTTTAGGTAACCTTTCCTGTTAAGGTTAGAGCCCCATCCCACCCCCCTCTTCCAGTTGTACGTTCCCTCCAAGTTGACACTGACAAGTGAATTCAACATGTACAGATAGAACCACGAATGAGGGGCTGTTTTTACACAGGTGCAGCACACAAACCAAGTTTTGCCCTACATTTTAAATTCCCATAAAGGGGTAATGATTGAGTGATGCAGTCACAGTGGCCTAGAGGTGGAGCTGTCGCCAGGAACAATCAGGAGGCTGTTTGATCCTAGGTAGAGGCAGATATTTCTCTTTGTGGGCACGATGAGAATATATCTGCTGAATACAACTCTGCATTGGCGACAGAAAGGGCATTTGGCTATTAAACATTCTTCTAGCGCTATTCAATTGCCCAGACTCCACCCTGCAAAGATTTATGGAGTTGTTAAAACAAGATGATAAGGGGTAATGATTGGCCCAAGCAATCTTCACGGCATTGTCATGGATCCGCTCTGGACCCCATTCTGGAGGAGGAGGGTGAGTTTGAGTCAGCAGAGGAAAGCACGGAACCAAGGATCAGGAAAGTGTTAGCTCGATGGAGCAGCCTCAACTGGGTTGATCCGATGAGTGACAGGCTGAGGCTAAGAGAAGTGAGCCAGCCACAGCTGCAGCAAGTTGGCCAGGAGGCTCCACGTGAGGATCAGTAGCAATGAGGAGGAAGTGGAGTCCACACCTCCTCCTGATCCAAGGACATGGAGGGCAGAGAGGAACCAGGCACAATGCTGGTCAGCTAAACTACTCACGAGGAGGCAACCTCACCTCTCATGAAGGGCTACACTGGCATTGCTTACTTAATCCTGCCCAAGGACTTAAGCCTTGCTGAAGCCACATGCCTTGTGTGCTCAGGCTATGTATCCTGACCTGTTCGAATTGTGGACTGCTTTCCTGGACTTTGTGTGTGCCCATTGGTCTCGGTTACTCGGTGACTCTTGCTGTGCTGAGCTCAGATCTGGACTTGCACAACGAGGGTGTTTTCTGAGAACTTATTTGAGGATTGAATAAACATCAAATAAACACACTCTTGCTGTATGTGCATGTCTGTGTGTGGAGATGGGGAGGGGGGCAGCACAGGCTTTGGTATAGTTTACTTGTCAGTCCATCTCTCCTCAGCTATATCTACCCATCCCATGTGATCTGTCAGGAAAGGCTCGAGCTGTCCATTAAAAAGGTCTGATGGATTCCTGGAGAAGAATCCTTTCTGTTGTGATCCTTGCCCTCTGGAACATAATTCCCTTGAGAGTTGACTTGACGTGATCCTATTGACCCCAAAAATCTGGTTATGTTGTTGAACTTGGGCCCAGGGTGTGTGGTTGAGTCCATATTTTGGTTGTATTGACTGTTGGTCCTGTATTGTTGGTCTTGTCTCATCTTTTACATTTAAGTGGGAGGTTTTTTTGGTCTATTATGTTTTCATCTTTATTTTATTCCCTATTAGCTTCCAAGAGTCATATGTTTGAGCTGGACAGCCACCTAAATCAAACGAATGAATGAATGAATGAACGAACGAACGAACTAACGAATGAGTGAATGAACAAGTGAATGAATCAATATGTGAATATATGAATAAGTAATAAAAGTGTAGTATGATTAGATAGACCCATACATGCACAACCATTTAGTATACCTACTTCCCAGTAAACAGACTGCTATTTTTTCAATTTCAGGATGGAGAAAGATGAGGATTTAGTGAAAATGGCGAGATATGATAATAGTTTACCCATTGCATAGGTTTCCCCCCAAGACTTTTGTGGAATCCCTGAGCCACCAAAACCCCTGGACTCTCCTTGTTTTGTATTATCTAAGATGCTTTTTTCAGTTTGCTGTCAAATTTTGATGGAAAATTCCAAATGGCATGGCTTGAGGCACACATTAAAAGTTTATATGAAATTCCCTATAAAACAGTTAAGCCCACAACTTAATGGAAGCCTTGCAACCTAAAAACTGTCCAATGGAAGACAAAACCTTTCTGCTTTCTCTCAACAAGGCACGTACAGCTACTTATAATGAGAAGCTAAAGTCAAGATGAAGGCATGACCATACAATTAAAGCCCTGCCCAATTATAGCTACAGCTATTGGAAGCAGATAGTGACAAAAAGGATTAAAAATAAGCATTGATCATGCTAGGATTCCCTCCACCTATTATGCGATCCTTTTAAATGGAAATGCCAGATTTTTAATTGAGACCTTCTTAGGTACGTGCGCCAGAGTTGGAAATGAAATGATAGAATCTATTATCTTTCTTAAGTTATATTTTACTTTTTTTTTTCCAATTCGACGTAGAAAGGAATTTTCCCCTCTTTTGCTTCTCTGTCTTTTTTTCCCTTCCTGAAAAATATTTCCAATTATCTAAGGAGGAGAAAAGCTGAATTAAGGTTGATAGAAATGATGTAGTTGAAAATGGACGGGAAGATTTTCTCAGACATTCTTGTATTACTTAATTTTCAAGTCGTTCAAAGAATTGGATTGGCAGGGTGTTCAAGACCAATAAAATGTAGAAGTTATTTTGTTCACAAATGCAATAAAGTTAACTACCACAAGCTGTAAAGTTGAACCTTGGTTTCTATGAGATTCAAGAAGGATGGTAAACAAGAGAGCTTGGACCTCTTCACACCCATTCACCATTTAAGCTACTATTCCAAAGTCTAGGCAGGTGTTCCCCATCCTATACCTGCACATTTGATTTATTTTTCCCAAAATAAGAAATGTACATTTCTCTTTCTTAAATGCCATTCCCTTATTTTTAATCCACTTCTCTAGGATGCGGTGGCTCAAAAAGTTAGGATGCTGGGTTGACGATCAGTAGGCTTGCGTTCAAGACCCGGTTGCTGCTGCAGGACGAGGTGAGCTCCTGTCACACGCTCCAGCTCCTGGCAACCCAGCAGTGTGAAAGTGGGTGACCGTGAGTAGATAAATGGGTATCACTTCATCAGGCAACTTAACAGGAACATGAAAGAAGCTTCCAACTGGGCATCCGCTGAAAAGTGGTGATATCAGTGTTCAACCTTTTTAACCCAGAAGCATTTCGGTACTCCTGTAGTAATCCCACTTCTCTAATTTATGAAAATTATGAAGGATCCTCCCTGTTATTTCCATGACAATCAAATCCAAGGGACAAAGAACACAAGAGTCCTTTGGCTTTATGCTCATCTTGTGGACTTCCCAAGGATGTATTCTTTAGCTACCCAACTGGCTTGATCCAGCAGAATTTAGAATATAATTTCAAACTTTTGAGACTAGAATGAGAAACCAAAGGAAACTATTTAACTGAAGCATCTTAAGAAAAAGTGTTCTCAAAAGTATCTGGGCATTTGATTTGACTCCCTTATTCTTTAGTTTTTCCTCTCTCTTTTTTTCCCCATGATGGCAGAGTAGATATTTTGATTCATCAGTTACTTAGACTGAGCCACAGAACTGACATTTGAGGCAACTTAGTTGTATTGATTTCAACAAGGCTAAACTTTTTCATATGGTTTGTAAATGGCCTTGTGGGTCACCCTGAGCCTTTTGATATATACAAGTCTATTCCCAGCCAGATTAATACCGCACTGTGAATGATCTCCAAGGTTAAATTGCTTTTAATTTTAGCTTAATTATGTGCAGAAGCACAAATAACTAACAGCATTGATCTGAACTTGGCACCAAAGACAGGTTCCAAATGGCAAAGCATATTAAAAGATCGAACTATTAAATACGGATAATGAGCAAAATAATTATGTGTTTCCATGCCGTAAAAGGTTAGACTTTAAAGTTGTCACAGTTCATAAGCAAGGAAAGATTTAATCCCACTCTTAATAAAATATTTATAAGATAATGCACGTTAATCAAAACAGCCACAATTAATTTGGGGTTAGGGAATATATTGCTCTGGATTGCTGTCCAAGATTTTCAGAGACAATTGGGGGAAGATTTTTAACAGGGCATTTGTTTTCTTACTGAATAATGGATGACTCGCAGCCAGAAGCTTTTAAAATGCAGCTTAGCTTAGGATAAATAAGCATAATTGCAAGCAGTTATGCAGGATAAATATTCTTAGGCTGGTGGTGTTTCGCATTCGATTCCAGAAAGAAGTTTTAAAGCTTTTGGATCAGAGGTGCCAAACTCAAGGTCCACGGACCGGATCCAGCCCACGGGGTGCTTAGATCTGGCCCACATGGCCACCTTGGAAACAGTGATGGATAGGCCTGCAATACCTCTGCCAGCAAAAATGGGCTCCTGAGCTCCGTTTTCGCTGGCAGAGGGTTGCAGGAGGCCATCGCAGCCGAAAATGGAGCTTGGGATCCATTTTCACTGGCAGAGCACTTGGGCCTCCACATGAGTGACATTGAGCTGACCACACCCACCCTGGCCTCACCTCCCCCAGTCCCTCCGAGGTCAAACACAACCCTGATGTAGCCTTCAATGAAATCAAGTTTGACACCCCTGTTTTGGCTGCATTTATATGTACTGTAGGTTGAATGCAGCCTCCATCTCGCAACTCTTTAAAGCTGCTGTGTCCAATCCACACATCTTGCAGTTGCTGAAGTTAGGAAGACTGCTGTAGTTTGAGCTGGTGGCCCTAGAGCCATACTAGGTGTGGTGGCCTAGAGGTGGAGCTCTCGCCTCACGATCAGGAGGCTGTGAGTGAGTTCGATCCTAGGTAGAGGCTACTATTTGGAATAGACTCTCCTGCTCGAGCAGGGGGTTGGTCTAGATGACCTCCAAGGTCCCTCCCAACTCTGTTATTCTATGAATCTATAGCCCTCTCCACATTTTAGGTGTGAGCCCCCACAGCCCATCTAAAATTTGCCACCAAGCTCATTTTTATCACAACAGTAAAAGATGAAATAGAACTGGATTAATCATATTTAAAAGTATTTCATCTTAGTTTAAATTTTATAAAGTCAACATTTTATTTTTCCTGCCTGGCTTATTTACCTCGTTGTTTTGGATCCACATTTTTTGCGGGATGTGATCTTTGATAGGTCTCTCAAATGTGAACTGGCTCCTTCAACTAAAAAATAATTTAGCCATGATGTAGAACTTCATCAAGAGTTTCTCAGCATTTCTCTTCATGTTGGTGCATGCATGGGAGCTACTCCACATTTGTTGAACAGCTCTTGTTGGCTGGTGTCAATATGCGTTTAGTACACGTTGCTGTACTTTCCCTGCATGATAATGTTCTTTTTCATTCAGATAGTCTTTTAGGTATACATGCTCAATTCTAAACATCTGTGATGTACAGATGCATGCCAGGTGCTAAATGTTGAAATGTTGATCATCTGACCACGGAGATGCTGCAACAGTCTTCAGTGTTCAAATCGGTCATAAGTCACTTCAGTGCCATTGTAATTTTAAACGGTCACTAAACGAAGTCGAGAACACCCTGTAATTGCTCCCTGGGGAACAACTTAAACGATTTCAGGGACCCCATCTGGGAGAGGTCCAGAAATTCTGCAATTCATCTGACCAAAAGGGTCATTTTTGGTTCTTTTACTTCATTTGAGTCTGTCATCTGCACCTCTATGACTGTCTGGTTTGGTTCTGCAACCCAACAAGACAAACACAGACTTCAGAGGATAATTAGAGATGCCGAAAAAACAATTACTACCAACCTGCCTTCCATCGAGGACCTGCATACTGCACGAGTCAAAAAGAGGGGTGTGAAAATATCTACAGACCCCTCACATCCTGGACAGTGTTGTATCTTTTGATTCTTGATGAATGTATCTTTTTTTTATGTACACTGAGAGCATAGGCACCAAAGACAAATTCCTTGTGTATCCAATCACACTTGGCCAATAAAGAATTGAATGAATAAACGAATAGAGCTTAGGACAGAACTGGCCAGCAGATGGAGATAGAGGCTAATTTCCCCCCTCCCCAAAGTCAACAAATCAGCAGTAGTAAAAATAAAAAAAAAATGCTTCAATCTTTCCAAAATTGTTGGTTATGAGGCTTGTTGACAAGTCCCTACATGACTTGGCTTGCTGTGTATTATTTTTGCACGTTCCTTTCACTTTTTTCCCACGGAGAAAGAAAGTTCCTTCTGTTGGTTTATCATCAGCATTTCTTTCACAGAAGAGAGTATTTGTAGCTGTGAACTGTAGGGTCCTTGGTGCTCTCTGAGCTTGGTGTGACTTGGGAAGACCTCATTTCTACTCTTGCTCCCCTCTGGTCAAGCTATTCCCCAGAGACACTGTCCAAGGAGATGGCTGTTTTGTACTTAGACAACTTAGAACTATGCCGTCTTCGGTCTGACCTAAGCGTAGTCCATAACATTATCTACAACAATGTCCTACCTGTTAATGACTACTTCAGCTTCAATTGCAACAATGCAAAAGCACACAATAGATTCAAACTCAAGGTAAACCGCTCCAAACTTGATTGCAGGAAATACGACTTCAGCAACAGAGTTGTCAATGCCTGGAATGCACTACCTGACTCTGTGGT